>SJXQ01000579.1:328228-405019 GCA_006408695.1 Aepyceros melampus | reverse complement strand
ATTTCCCATGAAGTGATGGGACCAGATGCCATGATCTTCGTTTTCTGAATGTTGAGCTTTAAGCCAACTTTTTCACATTGTTGTTCAGTTGCTAAGTCGTGTCTGACTCTTCGCAACCCCATGGACTGCATATGCCAGCCTTCCCTGTCCTCCACTGTCTCCCAGATGCTGCAGATGCTACATGCCACAACTAGAGAATCTGTGAGCTGCAAAGAAATTCCTACATGATGCAATGAAGATCCCAAATGCCACAACTAACATCCAACACAGCCAAATAAATTAGAAAAAAAAATGCAGAAGTGGAATAATCAATAAATAAAAATACTTAATTAGCAAAACAAATGCAGAAATATAAAATTATAGATATTTCTTATTACAAATATGAGAGAGAATACAATTACATATATAAAGATATCCATGAAAGTTTAAGGAAGATGTGGTACATATACATAATGGAATATTACTCATCTGTAAAAAGAAAGAAAGAATGCCATTTCAGCACCATGGATGCACCTGGAGGTTATCATACTAAGTGACGTAAGTGAGAAAGAGAAAGACAAATACATGTGATATCATATGTGCAAACTCAAAAATGACACATTGGAAGAAATTATCTAGAAAACAGACTCAGAGACATAGAGTACAGATTGGTGGTTTCCAAGGGGGAGAAGGGGTAGAGGAAGAATAGATTGGGAGTTTGGGGTAGTAGATTCAAACGATTATATATAGAATGGATAAACAATGAGGTTCTCCTGTAGAATACAAGGAACTATATTCACCTGTTTTAAACCACAGTGGGAAAGATATGACTGCTTCTGAAAAACTTCAGAACGTCCAGTGCTTTCCTCTCATTCTCTTAACTGATAATATGTACAAGCTTTTATACATGGAAAGCCTATGAAAATCAAGCAAAAACTATTAGGATTCTTTGGGAAGTTCTGCAATGTAGATGATTAAAAACCTCAACATGTCATAATCAATAGGTTTTCTATTGCTTGTGCGTGTGCGAGTACTCAGTTACTCAGTCATGTCTGACACTTTGCAACCCTATGGACTGTAGCCCATCAGCCTCCTCTGTCTATGGGATTCTCCAAGCAAGAAGCTGGAGTGGGTTGCCATGCCCTCCTCCAGGGGATCGTCCCACCCCAGGAATTGAACCTGCATCTTCTGCAGTGGCAAGTGGGTTCCTTACTCACTGAGCCATCTGCAGCCCTTCTAATGCTAGTAATAAACATAAAAAAGTCCGTGCCAGAAACAACTATAAAAGTCTCAGGAATAAATTCAATGATAACTGTGCAAGGTATAGGTATTTATAGAATACACCATTTTACTGAGATAAAATAGAAGATGGGTGTGAATAAAGGAAACACATGTTTTCCTGGATAGGAAAAGCAAAAGGGCAAAAGACTTTTTGAATTTGATTGAGTCTAAATTTTATTTGGAAGGAAAATGGGCAACATAGGAAAATATTAAAAAATAACTTGCTGACCCACACCTTCTCTCTGGGGCGGGAGGAGGGAGGTGGAAGTCGGGATTGGGAGTTCATGTACACTCGTGGGTGATTCATATCAATGTATAGCAAAACAAATACAGTATTGTAAAGCAAAACAAACTAAAAAATAAAAATCAATTAAGAAAAAAACTAAAAAAATAAAAATTAATAAAAAACAAAAAACCAACCAAACAAACAAAAAAAAAAAACTTGCTGAAAACTGAGTTTCTCTCTTTCTGTAAATATACACATACACACATACATATATGGTACATATATATGTGTGCTTGCATGCATGCTCGGAGAAGGCAATGGCACCCCACTCCAGTATTCTTGTCTGGAAAATCCCATGGATGGAGGAGCCTGGTAGGCTGCAGTCCACGGGGTCGCTAAGAGTCAGACATGACTGAGTGACTTCACTTTCACTTTTCACTTTCATGCATTGGAGAAGGAAATGGCAACCCACTCCAGCGTTCTTGCCTGGAGAATCCCAGGGACGGCGGCGCCTGGTGGGCTGCCATCTGTGGGGTCGCACAGAGTCGGACACGACTGAGCGACTTAGCAGCATCAGCAGCAGCATGCATGCTAAGTCATTTCAGTTGTGTCCAACTCTTTGCGACTCTATGGACTGTATCAACCCACTCCAGCGTTCTTGCCTGGAGAATCCCAGGGACGGCGGCGCCTGGTGGGCTGCCATCTGTGGGGTCGCACAGAGTCGGACACGACTGAAGCGACTTAGCAGCATCAGCAGCAGCATGCATGCTAAGTCATTTCAGTTGTGTCCAACTCTTTGCGACTCTATGGACTGTAGCCTGCCAGACTTCTCTGTCCATGGGCTTCTCTTGGCAAGAATACTATGCCCTCCTCCAGGGAATCTTCCTAACCCAGGGATTGAACTTGCATCTCTGATGTATCCTGCATTGGCAGGCAGATTCTTTACCACTAGCTCCACCTGGGAAGCCCATATATATACTTATATATTATACTAATTTCCCAACTAATTAATTAGTAATTTAAACTGTAATACTAGCTGAACAACACATTAACAGCCCATTGCTATGGAATAAAAAACCAAGGAGGAGACCTGACTCCTGACTTACTAGAGTTATTCTAACTAAGGATGTGGAAATAGTCAAATGGTAAACTAGATATTGGAGGGATTCTCTGGGAAACAGATGTTGAGATGGATTTTATTATTTTTTTTAATTTTTATTTTTTTTAGTTTGTTTTGTTTTACAATACTGTATTCGTATTGCTACACATCGACATGAATCAACCACGAGTGTACACGAACTCCCAATCCCGACCCCCACCTCCCCCCTCCCGCCCCACACCTTCTCTCTGGATTATCCCCGTGCATCAGTCCCAAGCATCCTGCATCCTGCATCAAACCTGAACTGGCAATTCGTTTCACTTATGATATCACACATGTTACACTACAAAAGATTCTAGAGGACTAACACTTGGACAGGAAAAAGCGAGGAAGCAGATTGGGCTGGGCATGAGGCAAATCTGACCTCATGACAGTCCAAGGGGTAATGATGGAGCTGCACAACTCATTGGAGGAGTCCCTCATTGAGTGGAAAAAAACAGGTCTTCTGCAGCTGCCTGGCCTGGTCACTGGCCAGAAGTCAGCCCAAGAAGACTGTGACCTTTATTTGAAAGCTGAGGTAGACGCTGGAGGGCCTAAGACTGAAGACTGCAGGTAACTACACCCCTCATGACACAGGAACATGTTTCCTTTTCAAGGTAGATGCCCACACTGCGTCTTTGTGTGTCACAACCAGTGAGAAGGAAAGGTTACATTTCTACCTCAAGCTATAGGCTGTAATCAATACCAAGTGGGTTAAAGCATTAGTGTGAACTGCAAAATAAGAAAAGGAATAACCACCATTTTTAAGAACTGTATAATCTCCAGCTGGGGAAAGGTATACCATGGAAGACAGAAGTAAAAAAGGAAAAATAATAAACTATAAATTAATTACAGAAAACCCACATTCCCATATATCTTTAAACCATGTAAAAACTTAAACACAAATGATAAGGTTGAACAAAATAATTGAAATGAAGGTTAAAGATCATGTTCACTTATTTTGTATAAGGAGTTGTTAAGACTCATTGGGGAAAAAACAGATAAATACTCAGTAAAATAACTAAAATGATGAATATATTATGAAAGTAGAAAGCCAAAGGTGATCAACATGGAAATATAATAAACATTATCATAATAGGAGAAAGCAAATTAGACTAAGAAGTCACCTTTTTCCTACTAGATTGGAATAATAACACCCAGAGTTGGCAAAGATAGCGAAGCTGAAAACTTGCATGTATCATTTAAAAGTTGGGGTTTTATGGCTGAAAAATATTCTATTATATATATATGTGTGTGTGTGTGTGTGTGTGTGTGTGTGTATGTGTGTGTGTACCACAGTCTCTTTATCCATTCATTGTTGATGGCCATCCAAGTTGCTTCCATCACCTGGCTATTATAAGGAGTGCTACAATAAGCATGGGGTGCAGGTCTTTTTGAATTATGATTTTCCCAAGGTATATGCCCAGGAGTAGGATTGCTGGGCCATATGGTAGTTATATTGCTAATTTTTTAAGGAATCTCCATATTGTTCTCCATAGTAGCTGTATCAATTTACATTCCCACCAACAAGGCAAGAGGGTTCCCTTTTCTCTACACTCTCTCCAATATTTATTGTTTGTACATTTTTGATATGGCCATTCTGACCATGTGTGAGGTGATACGTCTTTGTAGTTTTGATTTGCATTTCTCTAATAATAAATGATTTGAGCATTTTTTCATGCATTTATTAACTATCTATACATCTTTGGAAAAATATCAGTTCAGGTCTTCTGCCCATTTTTTGACTGGTTTGTTTTTGAACTCATGAGTTGATATTGAACTTATGACTCACTTGTATATTTTGCAAATTAATCATTTGTCAGTTGCTCCATTTGCAATTATTTTCTCCCATACTGAGGGTTGGCATTTGATCTTGTTTATAGTTTCTTTTGCTGTGCAAACACTTGAGTCAGTTCTAGTGAGTTGGATGAACTCAAGAGTCTGTTCATACAGAGTAAGGGCTTTGCCAATCGTTCAGTGGATAAAGAACCCACCTTCAATGCAGGAGACACAGGAGATGAGGGTTTGATCCCTGTGTCAGGAAGAGCCCCTGGAGGAGGAAATGGTAACCCATTCCAGTATTCTTGGCTGGAAAATCGCACGGACAGAGAAGCCTGGTGGGCTACAGTCCAAAGGGTTGCAGAGTTGGACTTGATTAATTGACTAAGCACACATTAAGAAAATACAGAGTGATGTCATTAAAAACAAATATTATATATTTATGCATATATTGAACCTAGGAAAAATGGTATTGCTGAATCTATTTGCAGGGCAGGAATAGAGATGCAGACAAAGAGAACAGACCTGGAAACACAGCGGAAGGAGAGAATGGGACAAACTGAGAGAGTAGCATTGAAATATATGCATTACAATATGTAAAATCAATAACTAGTGGGAGGTAGCTGTATAACACAGGGAGCTCAACTCAGTGCTCTGTGACAACTTAGATAGGTACGAGGGGGTAGGCACAGGAGGGATGTTCAAGAGAGAAGGGACATATGTATGTTTATGACTGACTCAAATTGTATGGCAGAAACCTACACAATGTTGCAAAGCAATTACCCTCCAATTAAAATTTTTTAAAGAAATTTAAATTGCAGGTAAAATTTAAAAAAAAAAATGGGATTTGGGGTAAAGTAAAGCCCAAAGTAAAGCTCCACTTTTTGTTCTTAACAAAATGTGTTTATGGAGAGATTCACACTAATAACACAAGTGACAGCTAATGACCTCTCCTTGAATAAACCATTTTTAAATAATAAATAATTATAAAAAGTTAACATGCAGCCATGAAACTAAAAGACGCTTACTCCTTGGAAGAAAAGTTATGACCAACCTAGATAGTATATTCAAAAGCAGAGACATTACTTTGCTGACTAAGGTCCGTCTAGTCAAGGCTATGGTTTTTCCTGTGGTCATGTATGGATGTGAGAGTTGGACTGTGAAGAAAGCTGAGCGCCGAAGAATTGATGCTTTTGAACTGTTGTTGGAGAAGACTCTCACAAGTCCTTTGCACTTCAAGGAGATCCAACCAGTCCATTCTGAGGGAGATCAACCCTGGGATTTCTTTGGAAGGAATGATGCTAAAGCTGAAGCTCCAGTACTTTGGCCACCTCATGCGAAGAGTTGACTCATTGGAAAAGACTCTGATGCTGGGAGGGATTGGGGGCAGGAGGAGAAGGGGACGACCGAGGATGAGATGGCTGGATGGCATCACGGACTCAATGGACGTGAGTCTGAGTGAACTCCAGGAGTTGGTGATGGACAGGGAGGCCTGGCGTGCTGCCATTCATGGGGTCGCAAAGAGTCGGACAGTATGTTCTAATATACTCAGTACCTCTATAGAGAATATATTTATACACACACACACACACACAAATACTTCATTAGGAATAACTGGGGCTGACATAAGGGAAAAGCATTGAAAGAGTCAGTGTGGTGAATTGGAAAGAACACTGGGCTGGGAGTCTGGCCCCAGGACTAGCAAATATCCTGGAAAAATCTCTGGAGGCCAATTTGTTCCCTCAGCTGTCACTGCCTAACGTCCCTTTGGTTGGTTGTCCCTTCTTTTGTTCTTGTCTTCCCAACAGTCATCCTTCATTCTGCTGTTAAAAGGATTTCTTCTTTTAACCAAAGCAGAAACTTACTCAGAATCTGGCTTTCTTATAGCTACACCCTCTTGCTGTCAAGAACTACTTCTAGTATGTGCTTTCAATTATAAGATGAATATGTTCTGGGGATTTAATACAGCATAGTGACTGTACTTAGTAACCCTGTACTGTGTACTTGAAATTTGCTAAGAGAGCAACAATGTATTTTCAACACATACACATACACATGGTAGCTGTGAGGTGATGGATATGTTAATTAACTTAATTATGGCAATCATTCCACAATATATATGTATATCAAATCATCACATGCATATTTAAGTATATACTGTTTTACTTGTCAATTATACCTCAACAAAGCTGGAAAAAAATGATCCAAAAAAAAAGAACTAATTTCAGTTTCCTTAATGTACCAGAAAGTCTCACTCTTCCATGATTTTACTCATGCCATTTGCTGCCTGGAATTTCCACATTCACAATCTATGAAATTCTACTGATCTTTTGAAATTCAAGTCAAGCATCCCTTCTGATTTAGAAGCTTCCTAGACTTAGCCACTCAATTTTCACTGGAAGTTGCATCACACATGTATTTACATGCCCACATTCATCTGTACACATCAAAGGGGAAAGTTGAGATAATGCAAGTAAGTGAACCACCAGCCATTCTGCCTATAAGTATAACTCCCACAGCAGCAAGATGGAAGACTTGAGTCTGCTCTCCGTTTTGGTCTGCTCCTGTGTGTCCTTCATAGAGCGAGCCTTCCTTACTGGTTATGCAGCTTCTAAAGCAGGCATATTTCACAAAAGCGGGTAGCTGATGCAAGCCAACTGTGTCATCTGATATTCAACTGAAAGAAAAAAAAAGTCTTTTCTAAATGCTTGAAGAAAAGCAGGCTGGTTTAGAGTCATTGAGAAATATCAATAGTATGTAATCCTCCAAGCTGATAGCTTCTATGGGATTTTCAAGGATAATTTTCATTATATTAAACATTTTGCTTTAAGCGTTGACTATATTCTAACCCCATAAAATGTGACTTTGCTGATCTTGTAGTTTTGTTATCTCATACTGCAAGATTTTCTTTATATAGTTGTGAGCTCATTGAGGAGAATGTCCAGAATATAACAGGCATTCAATAAGTGTTTGTAAATGAACGAATTGTGCGGCAGATGTGTTCAAGGATAGGACCTCTTCTTGAAAATAGCTATCAAATCTGACAAGTGGATATGTCAAGACATGAAGTAATGCTAGAAATCCTCTTAGAAAGCTCAGAGAGGCCGTAGATCACTAAGGAGAACATACTGTGTAGCACAGGAAACTGCTTAATGAAGCTGTGGTGACCTGAATGGGAAAGGAGTCAAAAGAGAGGGGATGTATTTTGCTGTACAATAGAAACTAACACAACATTGTAAAGCAACTATACTCCAGTAAAAATTAATTTTAAAAATGTAAAGAAAGCTCAGATATAACAGAAGCTTTCAAGAGACATGATCTCATAATTGACATGATGTCAAATGTTTATGCCCCAGTGAAGATATTCATAGAGTATGTGATGGTTTGGGTCCTGCTTAAGCCAATTATACCAAATATTCACCAAATATTTTTCCTGAACTTAGCAAAGTTTATATATATATTTGCTTGGTTCTGTCAAGCTGCTTATGGACAACAACAGTGATTTTTCAAAGTAGTTAAAGTTTATTTGCAGTTGTACTGATAGCTCTGTATATATGGCAGTATGAGTTTTTGGAATTTAAAAAAAGCAAAAATTTCATTTATTTTAACTTGTTTCATATATGCAATAGCCAGTCCAACTGGAATTTATGACTATGTAGATCTATGATGAAGTATTTTTAAAATGTACACACATAAAACATACAGAGGATTATGTTAGAAAAAGAAAATGATCATGAAATTAGGCTATAAAAAGCAATCTAATTCACAAAGAAATGTCAGATAAACCTTGCTTCTGGAAAAGAAGCAGTTACCTCTTAGAGTTATCCTAAGAGTTTAGTTAACTAATATTTGTGTATAAGTTCTCAATAATTGCTTTAAGAGCTGCTGCTACTGCTGCTAAGTCACTTTAGTCATGCCCGACTCTGTGCAACCCCATAGACAGCAGCCCATGAGGCTCCCCTGTCCCTGGGATTCTCCAGGCAAGAACACTGGAGTGGGTGCCATTTCCTTCTCCAATGCATGAAAGTGAAAAGGGAAAGTGAAGCCACTCAGTCATGTCTGACTCTTAGCAACCCTAAAGACTGCAGCCTACCAGGCTCCTCCCTCCATGGGATTTTCCAGGCAAGAGTACTGGAGTGGGATGCCATTGCCTTCTCCCATTAAGTAGCATAAGTGATCAAACACTTTGAATATTTTATTGACATTACTAGCATTTTAAAAAACAATTCTCTGCTCTACAAAGATGGAAAGGACTTAAGGTCTGAGCCTTTTTGTAAACTCATGTCAATAAAATAGTTATTTGCTCTCTGTTTGACAAGACATCCATACAATATTTGTGTCTTTAAATGCCAAATTACATATTAGCCATTACGACGTCTCTTTTAATGTAAAAGAAAGGGATGTGTCCTCAAAAGTCCTGTTCCTTTGTTCCATTTAAACTTTATTAAAACACACATGTCTCATCCATCACCATTTATTCAAAATGGTGGCAGATAATGTGATGAACACCAACTCGATCGACATGAGTTTCAGCAAGCTCCAGGAGCTGGTGATGGACAAGGAAGCCTGGCGTGCTGCAGTCCATGGGGTCACAAAGAGTCGGCCACGACTGTGTGACTGAATTGAACTGAATATCATAACACCAGGTTGGCGTAAACTATCATCCGTGTGCCTTTTATAGGACATCAAATGTGTATTATAAGCAGCCAGGAGAAAAATCAGACACAAAAGATGCTGTTGAACTGTGGAAGAAGCACTTTCTACAGCCAAGAGCACAGAGCTGAAAGTAAGGCTGAGGGTCTTTCCTGTTGAGGGACAGTAGTCCAGAGTGAGGGCTTCACCTTCTTAGTCCCACAAGAGTGACTCTTGTACCCAGAACATAAACTCTGATGCTCTTCAAGCTCCACCCTGCCCTGTTCTGCCTCTCTGCACACTCTCCCAGTCATTAAGACTCTGAGAGGTTTCAGTTATTCAAAGAATTACCAGTAAAGTTAGTTTAAAGATGTTCCTCTGTGATGAGCTGGATGGGTGGAATGAGCGGTGGAGGGGTGGGGGGTGCAGGTGGGAAGCATGCCAAAGACGGAGGAGATATATGTATACATATAGCTGACTCATGGTGTACAGCGGAAACAGACACCACACTGTAAAGCAATTATATTCCAGTTAAAAAGGGGAAGAAAGATAGTCCTTATTCCTGTAACAGTTTCAATGGTATCTAGGGTCCTTGTTTTCTATATAATGAAGGAACACCACATCTGTGAGCCTTGCCAGCACTGTATAGACTTGCTTTTCCTGTCCCCAAGGCATCTGCTAAATCTCTTGCTGAAGAAAAAAAAATCACTCATTCAATTTCTTAAGGCAACCCCCACACTACACATATATGGTGTAAATTCCTCTTGGAGCTTGTCTAAAGATCCTTGACTCTGATGACTGAGAACCAGAAGGATGGTGTAACAGCAGCTGTGGTGGGAGTGAGAGATGGTCTTTAAAGTAGATTGGGGGAGCTGGTACCCACAGCTGTAAGATGGTACTCACAGTTTTTCTTTCCGTTTTTTAAAAGTTTCTCCCCTGGGGAGAAAAATACCACTTTTACTCAATCACCAAAACAAACTAAGCCAAAAAAATCTATTGTCATTATACAGATATTTTTATGTACTATCACTTTTCTTGAGTTGTGTGAATTACTAAATACTCCTAAAATATCATATTGTGCTGGTACAACAGGACCGGGACAGAGTGTAGTGTGCAAATGTGTATGCACACATGCTTGTGTAGGGAAAGCATTATGGTAAAGGGGGAAGGGAGAAAACACACTTTCCAGAACCCCTCAAAGTATTAATTAAATGACAAATCTATTTCCCTCCCTCCCTTGAATATTGGCCCAATAAGCAAGTTATTAATTGAAAGAAGAAAATGTCTAGTTTTTTTTCTCTAAAGCATCTGCTCCTAATTGTTACAGTAAAGAATCATTCCTGTGTCTTCTTTTGCCCAAACACTAATTAAAAATAATAATTCTCCAATGGCTAGCTTATTTTTCTTTGTTCCGGTCCACTCACAGTGCCACATTACTTACACTTACAGGAGCTGGACAAAATTGTAAACAGCTATTTAAAGGCAATGAAAATTATCCCAAAGCAAACGGAACCAGGAGATGAGTACTCGTAAGAAACTGATGTGTGACAGGTAAGAACTGTGTAGACTTTTTCTCAAAAGATGAAAACTGCAACCTTATGAGCTCAAGGTGGCAGGAAAGGAAGTTCAGACTGGGATTTCATAGATAGAACAAAGAAAGCATGAACTGTAAAAGACATGTTATTACTCATCAGGAAAATACAAGTTAAAACATAAGGAGATAAAAGACTTGCAATGCTAAACGTTGCCAAGGATTTGGATCCACTGAAATAAAGTAGATCACTGAAGCACAGAGCTCAGGGGTGGGGGTGGAAAGAGACTGATGATCAAGGCTCACAAGAGAGTTTTGGAGGTGAGCTATCTGTATCTTTGGGGGTACTTGGTTAACTTTGTCAAGGCTCATTGGACTACATCCTTAAAATGGATGCAGGTTATTGTACGTAAGTTGTAACTCAACGGAGTTCTTTTTAAAACAGAGAGGCATGGGAAATATAAAATTCGAAATAATTTTGAATATATATATATATATATATATATATATACACATGGACCAACAGAGCCTCCTAAATCCCCCAATGAATGTTTTACACAATCCCTTAAGCTGGGATTTGGAACCCAGGGGAGAGCCTTCAAGTTCATAAATGCATTTCTGCATGGCAGCCTGCTTGGGGCTTGGTTGGCAGAAGTCAGGTGACAAGTCTCTCTGCTGCTGGCCAGGTGAATATGCTCTTTAGTCTGTCCCCTCATGTGTGGAAGATTTAAACCTAGGGTTAAGTATAAGAATCTTGGTTTTGGCCTCAGACCTGAGCTAATTTCCCCAACCCAGCTTTACCAGTTTAAAAGATAAATGTATAACACTGGTGCCGAAGTGAAGCCTGAGTCTGTTGAAACTGTTTACAAGCCCTGAGTATGATTATTCATTTTGTGTGCTAACTTGACTGGACCATGATATTTGTTTACACACTCTTCTGGGTGTGTCTGAGAGTGTGTTTCTGGATGAGATTAGCATTAGAATCCGCAGACATAAAGTAAAGCAATTTGCCATCCATGATCAATGTTGGAGGGGGCATCACCAATGTATTAACATCCTGAATAGAACAGAAGGCTAAATAAGGAGAATTCTCTCTCTCTCTCCACCTGTCTTTGAGTGAGGACATTGCTTTTCTCCTATCTTTGGATTTGGACTTGAACTGGAACTAAACCATTGGCTGTCCTAGTGTTCAAGCTTGCCTGCCAAACTGGCAGGATCTTCTCTGTTTCCAAGCCTCTGTGAGTCAGTTCCTTAGAGTAAATTACTTTATGTACATATATATGCATAGAACATATCTATATGTTATCTTTATACAAATGTTCATCTTCTAGATATTCATACATATGTATTTATAATTATTACATATAATATTACCTATAAATGTATATATAATTGTTTCTTCTTCTTAGGAGAATGCTAATATGTGAGCCAGGTCCTCCAGGTCTGGAGAGTCTACTACCATATGGCACATTAGACTGATTGAAAATTAGTGGTGCCACTATGGAGAACAGTATGGAGGCTTCTTAAAAAGCTAAAAATAGAGCTACCATATGATTCTGCAATCCCACCCCTTGGCATATATTTGGAGAAAAACATGATCCAAAAGGATACGTGCAACGCAATGCTCATTGCAGCACTATTTACAATAGCCAAAACGTGGAAGTAACCTAAATGTCCACCATCAGAGGAATGGATAGAGAAGACGTGGTACACACAATGGAATATTATCCAGCCATGAAAAAGAATGTCCTCCAGGTCTGGAGAGTCTACTACCATATGGCACATTAGACTGATTGAAAATTAGTGGTGCCACTATGGAGAACAGTATGGAGGCTTCTTAAAAAGCTAAAAATAGAGCTACCATATGATTCTGCAATCCCACCCCTTGGCATATATTTGGAGAAAAACATGATCCAAAAGGATACGTGCAACGCAATGCTCATTGCAGCACTATTTACAATAGCCAAAACGTGGAAGTAACCTAAATGTCCACCATCCGAGGAATGGATAGAGAAGACGTGGTACACACAATGGAATATTATCCAGCCATGAAAAAGAATGAAATAAGCCATTTGCAGCAACACAGATGGGCCTAGAGAGGGTCACACTGAGTGAAGCAAGTCAGACAAGAAAGGAGAAATAGCACATGGCATCCTTTGTACATGGATTCTAAAAAGAAATGATACAAATGAACTGATATATAGAACAGAAACAGATTGACAGACTTAGAGAACAAACTTATGGTTGATAGGCAGAAAGGGATGGGGAAGGGATAGGAAGGGAGTTGGGGATTGACATGTACACACAGCTATACTTAAAATGAACAATCAACAAGTACCTACTGTATAGCACAGGGGATTCTGCTCAATGTTATGTAGCAGCCTGGATGAGAGGGGAGTTTGAGAGAGAATGAGTACATGTATACATATGGCTGAGTACATTTGCTGTCCATCTGAAACTATTACAACAGTGTTAGTTGGCTATACTCCAACATAAAATAAAAAGGTTTAAAAAATAAAAAGGAAATCAGTGGCTACAATANTCCAAGGTAAGGAGCAGCGGCTGCACTTTGCTGGAGCAGCCGTGAAGAGATACCCCACACCCAAGGTAAGAGAAACCCAAAAGTTCTTAGCTCTTAAAAACAAAAATTCACCTGGAGTTTCAGCATTGACCTTATCCAGTATCAATGATCATTAATCAGTGCCCATGCAAAAAGAAAAGGACTTCCCTAGTGGTCAAATGGTTAAGAATCTGCCTTTCAATCCAGGGGATGTGGGTTCGATCCCCAGTCAGGGGAACTAAGGGAGCCCTTGAGCTGCAACTAATAAAAACCCACGCAATAGCAACGAAGACCCAGAGCAGCCAAAGAAAGAAAAGATCTCACAGCAAATTCCTTTAAAATCTACCACCTCCCCCTCCCATACTCCTCTGCTCACACCCATAGCCAAAGAAGTTGACTGGGTTTTGTTTTGCTGTTGTTGTTTGAATAAATACAATTAACACTACTTAGCAAGCCTGTCCCAACGGCTGTAGCCTAAAACAAGCCACCAGACACACACCTGCTCATGCTTCCCTCCTGCTTGTCCCTACGTTCAGCTGCCTCTCAGCTTAGTCCCTGTGTTTGACTGAAGGCAAAATCGCAGTTCAGTTTCCCTTACATTCTTTGACCTGGAACTCCCTCTCTCCTAGCCATATCAGCCTAGGCAAATCCCAAGAATTACCAGTCTAGCAGATAAAACCATACCCTGGAAGAAACCACAGAGCCCTGCTTGCTGCGGATGGGTACAAGGAAACAAACCACTTGGGTGGGCTGGTTTCCTTGGGCAGGAAGCCCAAGGGTGGGAAACCCTTGGGCTTCCTGCCCTCCCAACAGCAGGACTGTTTAGCCCAGTATTATATTTCTGACAAACCTGCCTCAGGGGTGGAGAGCTGCTTATCGAGTTTCAGTTCCTTCTACCCCCACCTTCTTCCTTGATCTTACTGCAAACATAAAAGCCAAAAAAAAAAAATAATCTAGCTCTTGCTCAGTTAGGTAAGATTATTTCCGTAAACCTGAAACAAACTTATGAACAAACGTAATGACCAACAATGCTGTGCCCACCTCAAAACAGATCTTTGTGATAAAGCACTCAATGAAACAATTATTAACTGGATATGGCGGGGGGGCAGGGTGAAGGCTTCAATATGCTTACAGTGGCTACACCTCTTCAGGGTGCTGGACACACTTGAAAAAGTAGTCGAATTAGGGCGGCACAATTTGAAAAGAAGTGCAAAGAAAGGACGAAAACAATGGAATGGGAAAGACTAGAGATCTCTTAAAGAAAATTAGAGATACCAAGGGAACATATCATGCAAAGATGGGCTCAATAAAGGATAGAAATGGAATGGACCTAACAGAAGCAGAAGATATTAAGAAGAGGTGGCAAGAATACACGGAAGAACTGTACAAAAAAGATCTTCACGACCCACATGATCGTGATGGTGTAGTCACTCACCTAGAGCCAGACATGGAATGTGAAGTCAAGTGGGCCTTAGGAAGCATCACTACGAACAAAGCTAGTGGAGGTGATGGAATTCCAGTGGAGCTATCTCAAATCCTAAAAGATGATGCTGTGAAAGTGCTGCACTCAGTATGCCAGCAAATTTGGAAAACTCAGCAGTGGCCACAGGACTGGCAAAGGTCAGTTTTCATTCCAATCTCAAAGAAAGGCAATGCCAAAGAATGCTCAAACTACCACACAATTGCACTCATCTCACAAACTAGTAAAGTAATGCTCAAAATTCTCCAAGCCAGACTTCAACAATACGTGAACCGTGAACTTCTAGATGTTCAAGCTGGATTTAGAAAAGGCAGAGGAAACAGAGATCAAATTGCCAACATCTGCTAGATCACAAAAAAAGCAAGAGAGTTCCAGAAAAACATCTATTTCTGCTTTATTGACTATGCCAAAGCCTTTGACTGTGTGGATCACAATAAACTGTGGAAAATTCTTAAAGAGATGGGAATACCAGACCATCTGACCTGCCTCTTGAGAAACCTGTATGCGGGTCAGGAAGCAACAGTTAGAGTTGGACATGAACAACAGACTGGTTCCAAACAGGAAAAGAAGTATGTCAAGGCTGTATATTGTCACCCTGCTTATTTAACTTATATGCGGAGTACATCATGAGAAACGCTGGACTAGAAGAAGCACAAGCTGGAATCAAGATTGCCGGGAGAAATATCAATAACCTCAGATATGCAGATGACATCACCCTTATGGCAGAAAGTAAAGAAGAACTAAAGAGCCTCATGATGAAAGTGGAGGGTGGAAAAGTTGGCTTAAAGCTCAACATTCAGAAAACAAAGATCATGGCATCCGGTCCCATCACTTCATGGCAAACAGATGGGGAAACAGTGGAAAGAGTGTCAGACTTTATTTTGGGGGGCTCCAAAATCACTGCAGATGGTGACTGCAGCCATGAAATTAAAAGACGGTTACTACTTGGAAGGAAAGTTATAACCAACCTAGACAGTATATTAAAAGGCAGAGACACTACTCTGCCAACAAAGGTCTGTCTAGTCAAGGCTATGGTTTTTCCAGTAGTCATTTATGGATGTGAGAGTTGGGCATCGAAGAATTGATGCTTTCGAACTGTGGTGTTGGAGAAGACTCTTGAGAGTCCCTTGGACTGCAGAGAGATCCAGCCAGTCCATCCTAAAGGAGATGAGTCCTGAGTGTTCATTGGAAGGACTCATGTTGAAACTGAAACTTCAATACTTTGGCCACCTGATGTGAAGAACTGACTCATTTGAAAAGACCCTGATGCTGGGAAAGATTGAAGGCGGAGGAGAAGGGGATGACAGAGGATGCGATGGTCTGATAGCATCACCGACTCAATGGACATGAGTTTGGGTAGACTCCAGGAGTTGGTGATGGACAGGGAGGCCTAGTGTGCTGCACACCATGGGCTTACAAGGAGTCAGACACGACTGAGTGACTGAACTTAACTGAAAACAGCTTAAAATATCACTAAATAAGTGAACAATAATTTCGAGGTAGTCATATATAAGGTATAATATCATGATCTTAAGAAAAAGCACCCAAAACTTGGAAATAAATGAAGGGATGACAATGTTTTTTTCAATGTCATCCTGAGGCATTGTTTAAAAACCCTATTCAAGGCTCATTTAACAGTCTAAGAAAATGTACCTGTACAATTTACTATTTATTAGAGTCCAGACATAGATGTTTCATATTAACTTGTACATTTCTGTCCAATAATACCAAAAGTTACAGTTTTATTGACCAGTGTATTGACCTGTAGGACATTAATCAGTTTTGTAATCATTAGCAAAATCCATTCAGCAATTCTTTGATTATGTAGGTCTCTATTCCTTGAATTCTCCTTTAAATCAGCTTTGCTACCTTATTGATTCCTCATTAATTGATGCGTTCAATATATTTTTATATGTGTTCATCTTATTGTGTTTTTAACTTGTTGAAGATCATATTTTGATAACAGTCCTTACATTGCTCAGTCATTTCTCTGCATTGTATTCTAAGAAAAGTTATTTTCTGCCCTGGCCAAGCCTTTTCATGTATTCAAAAGGCATATTTTTCTTTCAATATGTGCCAACTTGACATTATTTTACACATTCACAGGCCATAATTACCTGCAATCATACAACCATATCTTGTTTGGCCCTTATTTAACTGTTTTTGTTTTATTTAACACCATTAGACCATTCAGGTATGACCTAAATCAAATCCCTTATGATTATACAGTGGAAGTGAGAAATAGATTTAAGGGTCTAGATCTGATAGATAGAGTGCCTGATGAACTATGGAATGAGGTTCGTGACATTGTACAGAAGACAGGGATCAAGACCATCCCCATGGAAAAGAAATGCAAAAGGCAAAATGGCTGTCTGGGGAGGCCTTACAAATAGCTGTGAAAAGAAGACAAGCAAAAAGCAAAGGAGAAAAGGAAAGATATAAGCATCTGAATGCAGAGTTCCAAAGAATAGCAAGAAGAGATAAGAAAGCCTTCTTCAGCAATCAATGTAAAGAAATAGAGGAAAAGAACAGAATGGGAAAGACTAGAGATCTCTTCAAGAAAATTAGAGATACCAAGAGAACATTTCATGCAAGGATGGGCTCGATAAAGGACAGAAATGGTCTGGACCTAACAGAAGCAGAAGATATTAAGAAGAGGTGGCAAGAATACACGGAAGAACTGTACAAAAAAGATCTTCATGACCCAGATAATCATGATGATGTGTTGACTAATCTAGAGCCAGACATCTTGGAATGTGAAGTCAAGTGGGCCTTAGAAAGCATCACTACGAACAAAGCTAGTGGAGGTGATGGAATTCCCGTTGAGCTGTTTCAAATCCTGAAAGATGATGCTGTGAAAGTGCTGCACTCAATTTGCCAGCAAATCTGGAAAACTCAGCAGTGGCCACAGGACTGGAAAAGGTCAGTTTTCATCCCAATTCCAAAGAAAGGCAATGCCAAAGAATGCTCCAACTACCGCACAATTGCACTCATCTCACATGCTAGTAAAGTAATGCTCAAAATTCTCCAAGCCAGACTTCAGCAATATGTGAACCGTGAACTCCCTGATGTTCAAGCTGGTTTTAGAAAAGGCAGAGGAACCAGAGATCAAATTGCCAACATCCGCTGGATCATGGAAAAAGCAAGAGAGTTCCAGAAAAACATCTATTTCTGCTTTATTGACTATGCCAAAGCCTTTGACTGTGTGGATCACAGTAAACTGTGGAAAATTCTGAAAGAGATGGGAATACCAGACCACCTGACCTGCCTCTTGAGAAATCTGTATGCAGGTCAGGAAGCAACAGTTAGAACTGGACATGGAACAACAGACTGGTTCCAAATAGGAAAAGGAGTACGTCAAGGCTGTATATTGTCACCCTGCTTATTTAACTTATATGCAGAGTACATCATGAGAAATGCTGGACTGGAAGAAACACAAGCTGGAATCAAGATTGCTGGGAGAAATATCAATAACCTCAGATATGCAGATGACACCACCCTTATGGCAGAAAGTGAGGAGGAGCTAAAAAGCCTCTTGTTGAAAGTGAGAGAGGAGAGTGAAAAAGTTGGCTTAAAGCTCAACATTCAGAAAACGAAGATCATGGCATCTGGCCCCATCACTTCATGGGAAATAGATGAGGAAACAGTAGAAACAGTGTCAGACTTTGTTTTTTTGGGCTCCAAAATCACTGCAGATGGTGACTGCAGCCATGAAATTAAAAGATGCTTACTCCTCGGAAGAAAAGTTATGACCAACCTAGATAGTATATTCAAAAGCAGAGACATTACTTTGCCGACTAAGGTCTAATCAAGGCTATGGTTTTTCCTGTGGTCATGTATGGATGTGAGAGTTGGACTGTGAAGAAGGCTGAGTGCCGAAGAATTGATGCTTTTGAAGTGTGGTGTAGGAGAAGACTCTTGAGAGTCCCTTGGACTGCAAGGAGATCCAACCAGTCCATTCTGAGGGAGATCAACCCTGGGATTTCTTTGGAAGGAATGATACTAAAACTGAAGCTCCAGTACTTTGGCCACCTTATGTGAAGAGTTGACTCATTGGAAAAGACCCTGATGCTGGAAGGGATTGGGGGCAGGAGGAGAAGGGGACGACCGAGGATGGGATGGCTGCATGGCATCATGGACTCAATGGATGTGAGTCTGAGTGAACTCTGGGAGTTGGTGACGGACAGGGAGGCCTGGCGTACTGCGATTCATGGGGTCGCAAAGAGTCGGACACGACTGCGCGACTGAACTGAACTGAATTATTGCTGACATTTACAAACTGGAAGTCACAAAAATAATAAATATTGATTTTTAGTTTCTTTTGAGAAGTCAGAAGTTCTGGCGACACTATTCTCGTCTTTGCACTGAATGGAAGAGGACCTGAGGGGATGCTGCCCCCTTTAGAGCATTCTCCCCTCAGTCTGCTGCAGTCCCCACCACTCCTTATTGTTTACCACCTGCGTGCTTCATTCATTTGTATTACTTGCTGTGCCGATAGATATCTGGGTCTTAAACCTCTCAACCTGGCCTTTTAATTCTTCTCATAAGTTATTTCTCCATCTATACCACTTCCCACCACCTGCTCAGTTCAGTTTTTCATCTAACAGGCATGACATCTGAAGTGTATTGGTCTGCATGTATGTATATAACCTTACACACACATGGGTGCACACACACATGGGCACACACACACTGAACTGTAGCAAAAAATAATTTTTACATATTGATCAACAATTGGTAGCACACCCATATGGAAGTTTCAACACACTTGAAAGCTGAAACCCACAGAACTATCACTTGATCCAATAGGTAACAAAGTGTTCATTTCTAAAAACAAAGGGTGATTCTGATGCTGATTTACAGCTGTACACATGTGGTCTAGTTTCTCCAAGCTACAGAACTGAAAACCAAGATATAAGGAACATCCATGAAATACTCAGAGATGTTCTATGAAGGTTATTTAACAAGGTGGGGACATAGAGATTAAGGCCTTCTTTCAAGAACTTAATCCATGACTTCCTGGTGGTACAGTGGTTGAGAATCCACCTGTCAATGTAGGGAACACGGGTTCAACCCCTGGTCTGGGAACATGTCACATGTCTCGGACCCACTAAGCCCCTGTGCCACAATTACTGAGCCTGTGCTCAAGAGCCCAGGAGCCACAACTTCTGAAGCCTGTGCACCTAGAGCCTGCGCTCTGCATCAAGAGAAGCCACCGCTATGAGAAGCCCCACACTGCAACCAAGAGTAGTCCCTGCTCACCACAACTACAGAAAGCCCCTGTGCAGCAACAAAGACCCAGCGCCCAAAAAATATAAAAGAACTTAATCCAACTGTAAATCCGAAATTCACATTTTAAAAAAGACTAAACCATTTAAAAGCTTTAAATACTCAGTACACATTAGTACAAAGAAGTGAATATTCAAGTGTGAAGATCCAAATAATGGGCAAATATTTTATTTAAATTATCTGGCTGAGACTTTTTAGGTGGTCCAGTGGTTAAGACTCTGTGCTTCCTATTAGGGGGCGCAGGTTCAACCCCCGGTTCAGGAACTAGAACCACACATGCTTCGAGGAACGGCCAAAAAATAAATTTTAAAAAATTATCTGGCTAATGTAGGCGAAAAACAAGTTTTCTCTTCAATTATCTAGTAAATCAGGCAACATTAGTTCTTATTGCAGATTCCTAGCATGTCAGCCAAGATGATCTTTGGCTCACAGCTTTCAGTTTCCTCTCCCTCCTTCTGACTCACTCTATCAGCCTCAGTAATCTGCAGAGGCTGCCTTCACCCACATCTAGCCCCACTGACGAGGACAAGAGCCTATTTCAGGAAAAGATGGTCTGACTCTGGCCCAGACACCTGACTGCTGCATTCTCAGACCTTGGTTCTAACAGAATCAAGCCTCCAAATGTGACGATTCCTGGCCCAATACCCTGAGACTGATTTAGCAGGCCCAGGGTGGAGACCAGGAAAAGGTGCTTTGACTCTCCATGTCCCTTAGTGTATGAATTCTCCTGCAGGTGGTGGGAGGATAACACTTAGAGAAACACTGCCTCACGTAACTAATTCTTACATGCTTAATTCTCTCGCAGGTGGTCTTAGGACCACAGAAACTCTGTCTCCATGCCTCTCTGAAGACGCTGGTCAGCATTAGTAACACTGGCTTATGAAAACATTCCCCCCCCCCCCAAAAAAAAATTTCCCTTGGGCTTCCCTGGTGGCCACATGGTAAAGAACCTGCCTGCCAATGCAGGGGACATGGTTTTGATCCCTGATCCTGGAAGATACCGAAAGCGGCAGAGCAAATGAACCCATGTACCACAACTATAAAGGCTGTGCTCCAGGGCCCACAGGCTGCAACTACTGAAGTCTGCAGCACCCTAGAGCCCATGCTATGCAATAAGAGAAGCCACGGCAATGAGAAGCCTGCGCATCCCAACTAGAGAGTAACTGCTGCTCACCACAACTAAAGTCCACACAACAATGAAGACCCAGCACAGCCCCTCACTCCCACCCCGCCAAAAATAAATGAATAAATCCTTTAAAAAAGTGCCCTTTGCAGTATGGACACATTTACTGACTCCCAGCTATCTTTCAGTTGCAATGCCAAGGAATGTGGGAAATGGAATAATAAACAAGGTATATTTCGGATCCTCAAATATCCAGCAGGAAAAAGAAATGTTTACAAGTAACTAAAATAGAATGGACTATGTGTCATGGCAGAAATACAGATTAAAATTTAAGCTCCCAGAAATTAAGTCTTTCCACCGTCTTTTTCAAGTATCTTGTACCAGTCCACTTTTATGATTACACATGATGACACAGCATTTTCCTGCATTACTCCTCTGCACTAGACTGTAGGTTCAAGGGCTGAGATCATGCCTTATTTACTCTGCCCGATAAGAAATAGGTGTCTGCTTGAAGAGTCATCCAACTCAGACATTCTTCATCATTACAACTCAGGCAACTCACAACTGTGAGATGCTTCACTTTAGATCCTGGCTGCTCATTTAAGAAATTAGTTTCTTGAAACCTAGCCATATAATTTTATAGTGGGAGGGAACTTTGAGAACATATGATCTAATATTTCATTAAATTTGCAGATCATTGGTGAGACTCAAGAAAGGTAACTTCAAAAAAAATAGAAAGGTAACTTCTAGAATGTTTATAGGTGATACATGGAAGAACATTTTTATTAAAGTTCAACAGGAGGCATACATGTACGTGTATAGAAAATTGTGGGCTTCCCTGATAGAAAAATGTGTAGAACAAAGCAGTGCTTCTATAGATTAATGCTTTAAAAATGCTAAATTTATTTTGAAAATAAATGCAAAGGTGAAATTTTTATGCTATTAGAAATAAGCAAAGGGAATTCTCTGGCAGTCCAGTGGTTAGGGCTCCCTGCTTCCACTGCTGACAGTCTGGCTTTAATCTCTGGTGGCAGAACTAAGATTCCTCAAGCCTTGAGGTGGGGCAAAAAAATAAAGAAGAAATCAGCAAAGTAGTTGCCCTTGGTGTGGTGGTGTGAGAGTAAGAGGCATGAGGGGGTTTCTGAGGTATTGGAAAGCTTGTTTCTTTAGCTGGGTGCTGGCTGGATAGGGTTGTTCAGTTTGCAAAAATAATTGCACTTTTCTGTACATACAGTATATTTCAATTAAAAAGCATTTCAGAAGGTGACATAATTAAAGAAAAATAGATCATAGTACATGAATTGGGGGAAAATTCTGAAACTGGTACACGGAAGGCAAATTTGGGACAGACGGACTCAAACTCCTTCATTGTGTAGATGAGAAAAAACTTGAATGGTCACCTAACCCTAACCCTAACCCGTGTGACCTTGAGCAGCAACTCCCCCACTCCACTTTCTCTCATTCTTCTCTTCCCCCAATTCAAGTCATTACCACCTCCAGGCTGGTCTTATCAGCTGCTCCCAGAGCAAGAACAATCTTTCTCTTTGAGATACCCCTGAAAAATCCTTACGTCCAAGGGAGTTGCCTTCCCCACTTGGCTGCTTCTAACATTCCTCTTAGACCTTCACCATATGCTGCCTTAACTAAAATTCAAGTCTCTGAAAGAGGCAGACCCTACAGCATTTAACAACCCCATCAGCTGGGCAGGTTACAATTCACACAACATTGTAAAGCAACTACACCTCGGTTTAAAAACAATTTTT
Source organism: Aepyceros melampus (assembly GCA_006408695.1). Taxonomy (NCBI): domain Eukaryota; kingdom Metazoa; phylum Chordata; class Mammalia; order Artiodactyla; family Bovidae; genus Aepyceros; species Aepyceros melampus. The sequence goes on along the minus strand of SJXQ01000579.1, from coordinate 382,238 downwards.
TTTTTTTAATCGGGCAAGTTACTTTTGTGGGTCTCACTTTTTACACTTGCGAAAATCAGAGGTGAGAGGTGGAGTACAATGGTGAAGACCTGAGCTTTGGAATCAAATTGCCTCAGCCATGTTCTACCATTAATCAGTTGTGGAACTTTGGGCGGGTTTTGTAACCTCTAGGTGCCTCAGTTTCTGTATCTGTAAAACGAGGGGCGGGGGGATGTATCGCTGGTAAAGTGACACAAGATTGTCCATGTCAAGTGTTTGAAACAGTGCTTAGTAACTGTTAGCCATTATGGCCATTACCTGCAAGGCCAAGGCTCGCCTCAAAGAGTAATTGAAAGGATAAAGTGGGGTGATGCTTCAGAAACGTGCTGAAGATTCAAGGGAGTGGGGGCAAGATCTGTCTGATAAGATTGGGGATAGATGGCAAGAGGGTGTGGGGGCCTGAGGGTACATGCGCCTCACAAAAGACCTACCCAAACAGAATCTCCAGTTAAAACTGGTGTAAAATGCCCTCTGGGTTCTGGATTCCTGAGTAAGGAAATGTTAGTCGCTCAGTCGTGCCAGCTCTTTGTGACCCCATGGGCTGCAGCCCACCAGGCTCCTCTGTCCATGAGATTTTCCAGGAAAGGACACTGGATCGAACCCAGGGCTCCTGCACTGCAGACAGATTCTTCACCGACTGAGCTACAAGGAAAGCCCTGAGAGGCGAGGGTAATTACCCGGGGATAGTAAGTGGCTTGGTCCCTTCCCCTCTCCTCCTTCTTTGGGGACGCGGTGCTTGTAACAAGGGTGCACCTCCACACCCCGCGAGCCAAAAAAAAAAAAAAGGCCAGTAATTCTCCATAAGGTGGACTCTGAACGCTCTTCGCAGGTCCGGTCTGCCGGCACCTGCCTCCGACCTCCTTGTACAAGCCGGGCGGCCCTCCGCCAGCCCCACCTCCGATAGGCCTCGCCAGTTTCTGGATTCTCCAGCCTGGCGCCCGTTAGGCCCGCGACGACGGCCAAAGGCAGCCCGGCCGAGGAGCCTGGAGCGCGGGGTCCCAACCACAGCAGGCCAGCGCCGGCCGTTTGGAGGGTCCCGGGACCGCGCCTCCGCCCTCGGTCGTACCTGCCGTGCGACCGCCCTGGTCACTCTTGCCCTTGGCCTTCCGCTCGGCCTCCTGCGCCTTCTTGCTCTTGGCGCAGCCCATGGCGCGCGGGGCCCTGTGGGAACTCGAGGCCGAGCGACGCCGAGCGGGGGCCGGGCGCCCCCTGCCGGCCGCCGCCGGAGAGACCTCTTTCAAGACGTAGTTTTTGGTTTGCTTAACTTTAAAATCGGAGAAGGCGATGGCACCCCACTCCAGTACTCTTGCCTGGAAGATCCCATGGACGGAGGAGCCTGGTAGGCTGCAGTCCATGGGGTCGCGAAGAGTCGGACACGACTGAGCGATTTCACGTTCATTTTTCACTTTCATGCACTGGAGAAGGAAATGGCAACCCACTCCAAGGAACTCGAGGCCGAGCGACGCCGAGCGGGGGCCGGGCGCCCCCTGCCGGCCGCCGCCGGAGAGACCTCTTTCAAGACGTAGTTTTTGGTTTGCTTAACTTTAAAATCGGAGAAGGCGATGGCACCCCACTCCAGTACTCTTGCCTGGAAGATCCCATGGACGGAGGAGCCTGGTAGGCTGCAGTCCATGGGGTCGCGAAGAGTCGGACACGACTGAGCGATTTCACGTTCATTTTTCACTTTCATGCACTGGAGAAGGAAATGGCAACCCACTCCAATGTTCTTCCCTGGAGAATCCCAGGGACGGGGGGGAGCCTGTTGGGCTGCCGTCTATGAGGTCGCACAGAGTCAGACACGACTGAAGCGACTTAGCAGCAGCAGCAGCAGCAGCAACATTAAAATACGCTCGCCAAAGATGATTCAGTTCAGTTCAGTCGCTCAGTTGTGTCCGACTCTTGGCGACCCCATGAATCTCAGCACGCCAGGCCTCCCTGTCCATCACCAACTCCCAGAGTTCACTCAGACTCAACGTCCATCGAGTCAGTGATGCCATCCAGCCATCTCATCCTCGGTCGTCCCCTTCTCCTCCTGCCCCCAATCCCTCCCAGCATCAGAGTCTTTTCCAATGAGTCAACTCTTCACATGAGGTGGCCAAAGTACTGGAGCTTCAGCTTTAGCATCATTCCTTCCAAAGAAATCCCAGGGTTGATCTCCTTCAGAATGGACTGGTTGGATCTCCTTGCAGTCCAAGGGACTCTCAAGAGTCTTCTCCAACACCACAGTTCAAAAGCATCAATTCTTCGGCACTCAGCCTTCTTCACAGTCCAACTCTCACATCCATACATGACCACAGGAAAAACCATAGCCTTGACTAGACGGACCTTAGTCGGCAAAGTAATGTCTCTGCTTTTGAATATACTATCTAGGTTGGCCATAACTTTTCTTCCAAGGAGTGTCTTTTAATTTCATGGCTGCAGTCACCATCTGCAGTGATTTTGGAGCCCAGAAAAATAAAGTCTGACACTGTTTCCACTGTTTCCTCATCTATTTCCCATGAAGTGATGGGACCAGATGCCATGATCTTCGTTTTCTGAATGTTGAGCTTTAAGCCAACTTTTTCATTCTCCTCTTTCACTTTCATCAAGACAAAGCCTTTGACTGTGTGTATCACAATAAACTGTGGAAAATTCTGAAAGAGATGGGAATACCAGACCACCCGAACTGCCTCTTAAGAAACCTATATGCAGGTCAGGAAGCAACAGTTAGAACTGGACATGGTAAAACAGACTGGTTCCAAATAGGAAAAGGAGTACGTCAAGGCTGTATATTGTCACCCTGCTTACTTAACTTCTATGCAGAGTACATCATGAGAAACGCTGGGCTGGAAGAAGCACAAGCTGGAATCAAGATTGTCAGGAGAAATATCAATAACCTCAGATATGCAGATGATACCACCAAAGATGATTAGGAAAATGCTAAGCGGGAAGAAGAAGAAAAAGCATCATTCAAAATCTTCCCCTTCAGACTGCTTTTGCTGCATTTATTACTTCTTCTGGAGATTTGAGAGTCCCTTGGACTGCAAGAAGATCCAACCAGTCCATCCTAAAGGAAATCAGTCCTGAATATTCATTGGAAGGACTGATGCTGAAGCTGAAACTCCAATACTTTGGCCACCTGATGCGAAGAACTGACTCATTTGAAAAGACCCTGATGCTTGGAAAGATTGAAGGTGGGAAGAGAAGGGGTTGACAGAGGATGAGATGGTTGGATGGCATCACCGACTCAATGGGCATGAGTTTGAGTAAACTCTGGGAGTTGTGGTGGACAGGAAGGCCGGTGTGCTGCAGTCCATGGGGTCACAAAGAGTCGGACATGACTGAAGGACTGAACTGAATTGATTCCTTCTTTTCAGCTTTCCCCTGCCACACACGCACAGTGCATAGTTTTGCACCCAGTTTTTCACGTAATACTAGCATTTTCCATCTTATTACATAGTCCGCCTGCCTAGCTTCCATTGAAACTTCAAAGTCTGCCAAAGAACGAGACTTATACTGCCATTGTATTTTACACAGAAGCCTGTTCAGACCACCCCTACCCTTTACCTTATTCTTTTGTTTCTATAGCGCTGACAGCCTTATAACGTGCCCTATTTTCTCGGTCTCAGGCTATCTCCTCTCTCCTCCTAAAATGTACTGCTGTTGTTACATAGTCCCTTGGTCTTGTTCCACTCTTTGCGACCCCACGGACTGTGGCCAGCCAAATTCCTCTGTCCATGGGTTTTTCCAGGCAAAATTACTGGAGCAGTTTGTCATTCCCATCTTCCCAACCCAGGGGTCGAACCCATGTGTCCTGCATTGACAGGCGAAGTCTTTACCACTGAGCCACTAGGGAAGCCCCTAAAATGTATAACCCAGCAGAATAACTTCTTTGCATGTTTTTTCCCCTTTGTTATATCCCAACAGTCCAGAACAGTGCCCAGGACATTACAGAAATTCAATATCGAGAGGTGTAAGAGAGGAAACGTATCTTTAATAATCAGCAGCATAATAGTGCTTCCAGTAGAGCTAAAGTACTAGGCCTCCTCAGTTCTTTTCATTAGACATTTAGTTTCTTGCTTATTTTAAAATATGAATAATGTTGCCATGAATATCTTTGTGTTTACAGCCTTAAGGCTCTCCTTACACATGGCCAACTTGCTTTTCCAGAAAAGCAGTCGTTGTTTGTACTCCCAGGAGTAATGAATGAAAGTTCCGCCGCTCCCTGAGAGTGATTTTTTAAACACCAAAACCACATTGTGCCACATCAAGCTGGGGGTGGGAAAGGCGGTCACTGTTCTCAATCACTGCAGTGCTTTATTTTCTTTCTTCTGGTTAATTACCATATGTGAAGCATCCAACCCATATCCGACTCTGTTCTAGGGTTACAGGGTGTCTAACGCAAGTTTCCTGCTCTTGAGGAACTTCCATCCCAGCTAGATTCAGGGAACTCGTCTGGTCACCAGGTGTGTGATAATGCTGTAGGCTCTCGCTTTTTATCTGGGTTTGTGGGCAAGCTTGTTACCTGCTTTTTTTGGGAGCAACCCAGAATCAAAATGCTCTTGGAAAACACTGGGTGGTAAAAATAGGCACTGCCCCAAGCCAAAGTGAATCCTAATTAACAGCCTCATGTTTGCTATCCATCATAATAGTAACTAAATATAACTAAGCCCGCAACCTTCTAAAGCCGAAGGAAAGCTCCCTCACTCTGTGAACCAAGTCTATTTCCTTTGTTCAGATGGAGTGATTGTTTCAGAGATTTTTTAAAAAAATTATGCTTGTTCAACTTATGCTAAGACTATTTTGTCAGCAAAATTCCAATTGTGGTTTTCTTTTCTCTTTCTGTACTTAAACCACACGTTTCACTAAAACGAGTTGTTTAGTCACTCTGTTTTGTCCGACTCTTTGTGACCCCATGGACTGCAGCACACCAGGCTTCCCTGTCCTTCACTATCTTCTGAAGTTTGCTCAAACTCCTGTCCATTGATGCCATCTCACCATCTCATTCTGTCACTCTCTTCTCCTGCTCTCAATCTTTCCCAGCACCAGGGTATTTTTTACGGCTTTCCCATTAAAAAAATAAATAAATAAAAGCTAGCAGAAGTAGCCGACAGTCTTATGTTTGAGTCATCCTATTATATATCAATAATTTCTTGGGCATCCAGTTTAGTCCTTTTCACACAGTACCTCAATGTTATCTGCATGAGAGCCTCACATGGTAGGGACTATTATTCTTCCTATTCTACAGATGAGAATCCTGATGCCAATCTAGTTCTCCTAGCTCCCATGCCTCTGCTCTTACCCACTAGTCTCTCTAAGCATTGTGATAGTGCAATCCACTCAGCCTATGCATGAAAAGGACTCTTCCCTGGGAAATGTTTGGAGTTTGTCCTCACCACTCCGCATGCAGAACTTCTTTGACTAGGGATCAAAACGGCTCCCCCGGCAGGGAAAGTGCAGAGTCCTAACCTCTGGACCACCAGGAAAGTCCTTCCTTCATTTTTAAACTTTCCGTGAATAAAACTCTTCAGAGTACCATGAATCAACATTTAATTGAAGTGAAGCTAATGTTTTAAAATCTTTAATTTTATCCCAATGGTTATTGGCAATTTTTATTCATATTCCAGGTGACATTTATATGTTTTACTGGAATGTTATGCTCATTAGTGAGTGAAAATTCCTCAGTTGTGTCTGATTCTTTGCAACCCTGTGGACTGTAGCCTGCCAGGCTCCTATGTCCATGGAATTCTCCAGGCAAGAATGGTGGAGTGGGATGCCATTCCCTTCTCCAGGGGATCTTCCCGACCCAGGGATCGAATCTGGGTCTCCTGCATTGCAGGATTCTTTACCAGCTGAGCTACCAGGGAAGCCCATTCTTATTATGATGACTCATAAAATATCCCCTCAGTTTTCTTAGGCACCAAAATATTCCTCTATTTATAGTAATGCACAAACTCACGGTTCCTAAAAAGTGAATTAATCATCATAGATATATTTATTTCAGCCTGCCTGAGTCAGTGTTGCTATGTATAAAAGGCTGCATTGGCACATGTTACAAAAACTGCAAGTCTATCTCAAGAAATTCTCCCAGTGGAGCTGGTAGCAGAGGGAGCTTTGGGCATATGAGTTAGCATCTGGTCCCTGCCTGTTTTGTTTTATAGCCTTCTTCCAGTTTTATTGAAATATAGCTGACATACAGAACTGTATATGTTCAAGATGTAAGGCCTAATAATTCACATACATAGATCATGAAATGATCACAATATGTTTAGTGAACATCTGTCATCTTATACAGAACCAAAATTCAACTATTAGAAAAAAATTTTCCCTTGTGCTGAGAACTCAGAATTTACTAATCTCTGAACACTTTCACATAAAACACCTAGCAGTGTTAATTATATTTATGTTATACATCTCATCCCTGGGCTCTCCTGGTGGCTCAGGTGGTAAAGAACCCTCCTGCAGTGCAGGAGACCAGAGTTCGATTCCTGGGTTGGGGAGATCTCCTGGAGAAGGAAATGGCAACCCACTCCAGGATTCTTGCCTGGAGAATCCCATGGACAGAGGAGCCTGGTGGGCTACAGTTCATGGAGTCGCAAAGAGTTGGCCAGAACTGATTGATTAAGCGCACACACATACACATTACATCTCTAGTACTTATTTATCTTATAACTGGAAGTCTGGAAGTTTGTACTTTCTGATTGTTTTCATCAATTCCCCTTTCTGTCAACCCCCGAGCCCTCTGTCTCTGGTACAATACAAATCGGACAAATCTGATTATTTTTCCCCGCAGCCACTCCACATATCATGTGGGATCTTAGTTCTCTGACCAGGGATCACACCCACACCCCCTGCATTGGAAATATGGAGTCTTAACCATTGGAACACCAGGCAAGTACCCTGATCTCTTTGTTCAATGAGTTTGTTTGGTTTTGAAGTATAATTGATCTAAAGCATTCTGTTAGTTCCTGTTACACAACCTATTACACATGTGCACGCATGATAAGTCGCTTCAGTTGTGTCTGACTCTTTTGCAACCCCATGGACTGTAGCCTGCCTGGCTCCTCTGTCCATGGGATTCTCCAGGTAAGAATACTGAAGTGGGTTTCCATACCCTCCTCTAGGAGATCTTCCCGACCCAGGGATTGAACCTGCATCTCCTGTGACTCCTGCCTTGCAGGCAGATTCTTTACTGCTAAGCCACCGGAGAAGCCCATAGTTATTCAATATTTCTATACATTTCAAAATGATCGCCAAGATAAGCCTGATTACGTTCTGTTACCACTCAGAGATATTATATTATTATTGGCTATATTCCCCACACTGTGCATTTCATATGTGTGACTATTTTATTTTGCATCTAGAAGTTTGTGCCTCAGTCTGCCTCACTATTTTCCTTCTCCCTCAGGCCCCTCCCCTCTGGCAATTACCTGTTTGTTCTCCACATCTATGATGCTGTTTCTACTTTGTTGTTTGCACACTTGTTATTTTTTAGATTATATATTTAAGTAAAATCATACAGCATTTGTCTTTTCCTGTCTGACTACCTCACTTAGCATAATATCCTCTAGGTTGATCACAACTAATAAGATTTCATTCTTTCTTATGGCTGAGTAATTCTTCTTTGGGCTTCTCTGATGGCTCAGGATAAAGATTTCATCTGCCATTGCAGGAGATGTGGGTTTGACACCTGGGTCGGGAAGATCTCTGGAGAAGGAAATGGCAACCCACTCCAACATTCTTGCCTGGGAAATCCCATGGACAGAAGAGTCTAGAGGGCTGTAGTACATGGGGTTGCAAAAGAGTCAGACACGACTTAGTGACTGAAGAACAGCAACAATATTCTTCTTTATCTGTTTACCTATCAATGGACATTTAAATCACTTCCATATCTTGGCTATAGTAAAGAATACTGCAATAACGTAGGAGTGCACATATCCTTTCTAATTAGTGTGTTCTTTGGATAAAATCCAGAAGTGAAATTGCTGTAACTTACAGTAATTCTATTTTTAATTTTTTGAGGAAACTTCATACTGTTTTCCATAGTGGCTGCACAGTCATTCGATTTTTATTATTTCCTTTGAGTCTCCAGGAAACCCAGTGAGGTTCAGAGAGGTAAGGCGACTCACTCAAGAGCATGTAGCTGATGCGAGGCAGGTTGGAGACGTCAACCTCCATCTTCTGCCTGCACATCCGGTGCCCTTTCCCTCTGACACACCTTCAAGGGCTAGAGACTAGGACCTAAATCCTTGAATAAAGACTTCGATTGCTGAAGACTGATAAAATGCTGGGACTCCACATCTGTGTTCATAGAAGCATTATACATAAGAGCCAAAAGGTGGAGCCAATCCAGGTGTTCCCTGATGGGAAAATGGAGAAACAAAATGTGGTCTATACCTGCCGTGGGGCATGCCTGCACGCTAAGGGGCTCAGCTGTGTCCAGCTCTTTGCGACCCTATGGGTTGTAGCCCACCAAGCTTCTCTGGCCATGGGATTCTCCAGGCAAGAACACTAGATGTCTCCTGCATTAGCAGGCAGGCTCCTTTACCACTAGTGCCACCTGGGAAGCCTGCAATGGGACGTTATTCAGCCTTAAGAAGGAAGGAAATTCCAACACACGCTACAACATAGATGAACTGAGAAGACATTGTGCTACGTGAAGTCAGTCAGACACGAAAGAACAGATATGCATGGTTCCCTTATATGAGATACTTAAACCAGGCAAATGCATGGAGACACAGAGCAGACGGTGGTTACCAGAGACTGTGCGGAGGGAGAGACGGGGACTTAGTGTTCAGTGGGCCCAGGATTTCGGTTTGAGGAAATGAAGAGAGTTCTGTGGATGTGTGATGGTGGCGGTTGCACAACAATGTGAATGTACCGAATTCCACTCAGATGCACACTTGAATATGGTTAGAATGGTGAATTTTCTTTTCTGTGTCTTTTGTTTTTTTCTTGGCTGTGCCAAGAGGCAGGTGGGATTTTAATTTCCCATCTAAGGGCTGAACCTGTGCCCCCTACAATGGAAATGAGGAGTCTTAACCACTGGCCTGCCAGGGAATTCCCAGATCACAATTTTTAAAACTTATAAAGAAAGAAAATGCTGGCTCCTTTAACTGACTCCATGAATACGAGGTAAATTAGTATTAAGTCAGGTCAGAGGGCAATGCCTTTGTTGGAGTATGCTCATGTTAACACTTTCTGAGTTAATGTGGTATGTACTGTGGATATCTGGCCACATTTGACTACCTAGCACCCCATCCCCCTTCCCCTTGGAAACAGAATCCATCTTTTTTTTTGGTAGAGTAATGAGTCTGAGTGAACTCCGGGAGTTGGTGATGGACAGGGAGGCCTGGCGTGCTGCAATTCCTGGGGTCACAAAGAGTCGGACACGACTGAGCGACTGAACTGAACTGAACTGAACTGACCCAGCCAGACCAGTCACATACTTCGTCACTTTGGTCACTGACATTTGAGCAAACAGAACCTTTATGTCATTTGAGCAAACAAATGCTTAGAGAAATTAAGTGGTTTTTATTTCCTTCTTCAGTTTGAATGCCAGAGTGATTTTACAGCATGTTTACAAATTATTTAACGCTAGTCCCTTCAAAAGGTGGAGACTAATATCCCTGAGCATAACAGTACTCAGTGACTCACTTCTAACAAAGAGGATGCTGCATAAATATGAGTCATCTGTGGATAAATCATAAATGACATGTGCTTCTCACAAGGATGGGATGGCTGGTTCTGGGGGACACTGGCTGCCATGTTATGACAATGCTCAAGCAGCCCTAGGGAGAGGTTCATGTGGTGAGAAGTTAAGGCTTCCTGCCAATAAGCAGTGTGGACCCAAGGCCTCCAGTCAGCAGCCATGTAAGTCACATGGAAGGATCTGGGAAGCAGATCCTCCAACCCCAGTTAAGCCTTCAGATGACTTCGATGACTGCAGCCTCAGCCAACATCTGACTGCCACTTTGAGACCTTGTACCAGAATCACCCAGCTAAGTTGCTCCTAAATCTCTTTTTTTTGGAGGGCCACACTGCAGCATTTGGGATCTAAATTTCCCAACCAGGGATCAAACCTGTGCCCCCTATAGTGGAAACACAGAGTCTTAACCATTGGACCATCAGGAAGTATCATGCTCCTAAATTTGACTCACAGAAATAGTGAGACAGTAAAAGGTTGTTTTTTAAGTGATGTAATTTATTTTTTAATTGCAGTAAAACACATATAACATTTACCATCTTTTAGGTGTATAGTTTGGTGGTGTCAAGTACATGCATATTGTTGTGCAACCAACTAGCTTCAGAATATTTTCCTTTTTGCAAAAACTCCAGACTTCACCTGCATCGTCAGCAATTCCGGGTCTTGAGACTGCTAATCCACACAGCTGATTTTGGACTTACCAGCCTCCATAACCACGTGAGCTAGCTCCTTATAAATCTCTTAAATCTTTTCTGTATATAGACATACACATTCTGTTGATTCTGTCTCTCTGGAGAACCATGACTAACACAACACTGTATGTGAACGTGCATTCAAAACCAGTCTGGAAGTGCCTGTAGTCTTAGAAATGCTTGGTCTGCAGCCTCACATGTCACCCCATTTAAGAATCCTGTAGGCAAATTCATCCCAGTCCTTTGTGCTTTTGTGACACCTCTCCATCAAGCATTAGTCCCTCAGTCATGTCTGACTCTGCAACTCCGTGGACTGTAGCTTGCCAGGCTCCTCTGTCCATGGAATTCTCCAAGCAAGAATGCTGGAGTGGGTTGCCATTTCCTTCTCCAGGGGATCTTCCTGACCCAGGGATCGAAAACAGGTCTCCCACATTACAGGCAGATTTTTACCATCTGAGCCACCAGGGAAGCCTCTCCGTGACTGGCTGGAATGGCAGCATGATTGTAACTTCATTTCCTCACAGTTGTAAAGAAGAAGGAACCGAAACTCAAAATTCTTGACATGTCCCCATGTGTATCTTAAATGTTCACATAATCAGCTTACTGAATACAACACATTTTTAAAGCATTCCGTTTCTTCTCGATTGCTCTCTATTGTTGAGTTTTCTAAAAAGCCATCGAACTACAGGGTATACATATGAACATGGTGTGTGGTTGTTGTTTAGTTGCTAAGTAAGCTGTGTCTGACCCTCTGAACTCCATGGACCGTAGCCTGCCAGGCTCCTCTGTCCATTGCATTTCCCAGGCATGGATACTGGAGTGGGTTAGCATTTCCTTTTGTGTAATAATGTGTAAAAAAAGATACCAATAGATCAATCAACTGATCTAACATCTGTTTATCTATCTATTCTTATATGTCCATGCTTGCATATTCATGAACCTTCTCTGGCAAGTCACAAGTGAAACTGGTAACACTGGCTGTGTCCTGGGACAGGAAACATAAGATAGTAGGGAAAAACGGATGGAGAGTTGATTTTAAAACAACATGAATTTATTCCTCACATTTCTGGAGGCTGGACTCCAAGATAAAGGCACCAATAAATTTGATGTCTCGTGTGAGCACACTTCCGTGTTCGTAGAGGGCCATCTTCTTGCAGTGTCTTCACCTGGTAGAAGGAGAGAGGGATCTTGGAGTCTTGTAAACACATCTTAATCTTTATAAACACATTAATCCCATTCAGGAGGGCTCCGTTATCATGACCTAATTACCACTCAGAGGCCTCGTTCCTAATACCATCACACTGGGCATTAGGATGTAACATGAATTTGGGAGAAATACATTCAGTTATAGCATCCAGCAAGACAGGGCCATTTAAATAAATTATGTTGTTGTTTAGTTGCTTAGTCATGTCTCACTCTTTTGCAACTCCCTCTACACTGTAGCCCACCAGGTTCCTCTGTCCATGGGATTTCCCAGGCAAGAATACTGTGGTGGGCTGCCGTTTCCTTCTCCAAGGGATCTTCCCAACCCAGGGGTTGAACCTACGTCTCCTGCATTGCAAACAGATTCTTTACTGCTGAGCCACAGGGAAAGTCCAGATAAATTACGACATATCCATAAAATGAAATGCTTGGCCTCCATAAAAGGAATGAGAAAGCTTTTATGTGCTAATATGCACAGTCTCCAGAATCATTTTTAAGTATAATAAGCCAGAGCAAGGTATATAGCCACATGAAGAGCATACTACCATTCTGTTTTTATTTTTAAAAAGAGAAAAAGAATCTATATATGTACTTGCTTATAAGTATAGATTTTATCTGTGTAAGGATTTACAAAGTAGTAACAATAGTTGTTTCCAGTGAGGGACTAGGGAAGTGGAGACAGAGGTGGGTGTGGCTTCAGCTGCATATATCTTTTGGTATCTCTTGAATTTTGAATCATGAATGCAAACCATATTTTAAAAGAAACTCCTTTTAAAAAGTTAAGGGGACTTCCCTGGTGGTCCAGTGGCTGAGAATCTGCCTTCCCATGCAGGGACTGTGGGTTCAATCCCTGGTTGGGGAAATAAGATCCCACATGCTGCAGAGCAGGAAAGCCTGGTGCTGCAGCAACGGAGCCCCTGGGACACAACTAGAGTCCATGCACCCGTGCACCACAATGAAGGATCCCACGTGAAGAGAATAAGATCTGAGGCAGCCAAATAAATAGACACATAATTTTTAAAAAAATGTTAATTAAAAAAAAGAAAAATGAGCTTGGAAGCAGGTTCTTCTGTTGATCCTTCAGATGAGAACTCAGCCTGGCTGATCCCTGGATACCAGTCTGTGAGGTGGTATATGGCACATGGTTGTAAGCTGCCAAGTTTGTGTATTGCTTCATAAGCATGGACCCAAGATAAGTTTCAGGGAGATTAGTGCCTGTCTTGTTTATTTTTTTATTTTGGCTGCACTGTGCAGCATGTGGGATCTTAGTTCCCCCACCAGACTGAACCCACGCACCCTGCATTGGAAGCGAGGAGTCTTAACCACTGGACTGCCAAGGAAGTCTCCTAGCATGTTTATCGATAACTATGAGATGGAAGATTTGCACCTGATCTCAACGAGAACCCCTTGAAGGGGCTCACTCGGCAGTGATCTCAAGGTTGCTACAGAGCAAAAGAAAAGAAGGTCAATGAGCGAGCCACATATAGCTCGTGTTCCTGGCCTCCTGGACACTCCTTTCTAATGCCAGCTTTTCATGGACCCTTTTAGACAAGCTGTCCTCAAGAGAAAGAGTCCAGCTGATTGTATTTGGCAGGCATGTCACCTGTGCTCCTTTCTCAGCATCACCCCAGGAGTTCAGAGGCCTCTTTTGAGCTGCCAACAACAGTTTAAAAGCAAATTTTTGTACTAGTTGAGTCTTGTCACTGCTGCCTCTTTTACAGTTTCTCTTTCCAAAAATGGCCCATAATTTAGAACCTCTAAAGAAGGATTCTCCGTTTGGAAAAAAAAAAAAAAAACCCTTTGAAGCCCTGTATATGGAGAGATCTTAAAGTAGGAAACGGCAACCCACTCCAGTATTCTTGCCTGGAAAATTCCATGGACAGAGGAGTCTGGCAGGCTGCAGTCCATGGGATTCCAGATCTGACACAACTGAGCCACTGAGTATGCACCCACAGCACCAACTGGTTCCCCAAAAATGTGTGAGGCCTTCCTCAAGTTTCCTATTATTTCTATTCAGCAGCCATGATACACCTTCTGTGCTTGATACAGGCTTTGATAGAAGGATCTAGGAGTAAGTGCTCATTTTAGATTTTTCTGAACATTAATAAGAATAAACTTTATGGTTTGTGAAAATCACTGGGAGCAGGGGGAACAAGGTGGAAAGGCCCATGGCTTTAGTACTTGGAGAAGGAACATCAGGTTTCTTATTATCCTTTTAATTAATTTATTTGGCAGTGCTGTTTCAGGATCTTTAGTTATGGCATGTGAACTCTTAGTTGCAGCACGTGGGATCTAGTCCCCTGACCAGGAATCCAACCTTAGCCCCCTTCACTGGGAACTCAGAATCTTAGCCACTGGTCCACTAGGGAAGTACCAAGCACCAGGCTTCTCAACCCAGACATTTTAAAGTGGCCATACAGATAGTATCTGCAACAATAAGAATGTTTACAATCCAAAAGAGAACTAAGCCAAAAAAAGCTAAACTTGGCCAAAGGAATGAATTTTGATATTTACATTTGGAAATGGGTTTGCCTGATTTCTTGCACAACCAGACAAGAATGAAGCTGCTCTGACCCAAGACTGCTCTGACTCATGGAAACTAAACCAAGAGAGGCTAGAGACCCATAGTTTCCTCACCCAAAGATTCTACCTCCTACCTGATATTGTGAGAGCAATGCCTTACTTTTCATGTCTAATCCAACACTTTCTCAGAGTAAAGGTGAGATAATAATAAAGCATTTTTATTCAAAAAATAAAGTCATTGGGGACTCTTTCAGGTGCAATTGGCATAAACACCAAAGACACTAAATTAAAGACAACTCATTTACGCATGGGAAGGAAAGGCTGTTGGCTTCAGGCACATCTTGATCCAGGAGCTCAAATGATGCTATCAGGACTCCCTTTCTGTTAAACAGGTCTTCTTTGCTGGAGAATATAATGACACTGGCAGCTCCAACTTACCTCCTACCAGCTTAGTCTCCTCAGAGGCAGGAGAGCATTTCCCCAAATCCCATTGGCAGAAAAGTCTCAAGGAAGACTTTTTTTTTCAAGGAGGATTTTGAATGGTCTCATTTGGGTCATGTGCCCAATCCTAAGCCAATCATTATGTCTGAGGACATAGAGTCCCTTGGGAGCTGGATATGAGCAAAACCATGGTGGCTCAGAGGGTAAAAGAATCTGCCTGCAATGCAGGTGACCCGGGGTCAACCCTTTGCTTGAGAAGATCCCCTGAAGAAGAGAATGGCTATCCATTCCCATATTCTTGCCTGGAGAATTCTATGGAGAGAGGAGCCTGGTGGGCTATAGTCCATGGAGGTCACAAAAGTCGGACACAACTAAGCCATTCACACACACACACACACACACACACACACACACTCATACTAAATGGGAGGGTTTTGCTACAAGGAAGAAGGATGCTGTTTGCAAAACAGGGAAGGGATGTCAGGCAGACAATTACCACAGATATTCTCCACAAAAGGCCTTCCGGAGTAACTTATCCAGCCTAATAGAGAGACAGAAGGAAGAGAGAGGTGAAGGATAGGGTGCCAACTGTGGAGCACACTTTTTTTTTCATGTCTAATTTCTTGTTTTCCTCCTTCCTTCAATCATTTTATTCAACAAATCTCCTTGCTTGTTGGAAACAGTAGGAACTGGGATTGCAGATTTACAACATCACATTCGAGAGTTTTAATAGAGACATGAACAGTGGAGGCTGGACAGACTTCCTGAGAATTTAATTCTGAGTCAGGTCTGAGCAGTGATAAAGGAGATCGTGAGGTGGGGGAGGAGAAGTGAAGAAATAAATGCCAGGTCAGGAGACAGCTGGTATCAAGTTACGGCCCTTCTGGCAGGGTAGGCACATTTATTCAACACTGGAACATTCCCCACGGCTGGGGCAGGGGCTGCATGGGAGGAAGGAGGGCCGGTGATCAGAGAGGAGTCAGGAGAGGGACCTCAGGAAGACTGTGAAGTGCCTTGAACTTCACGCCAAAATGTTTGGACTTGATCTTATCTCTAGGTTTGGGGGAGGTTTTTCACCTGAGAATTAATTTTTCAAATATTTTTATGATGACGTCTTTGGCAGCTGACAAGAAGGTGAGGTGGGATTGGGCAAGATGGCTGGCAAGGAGCCCAGTTTGGAGGCTAAGTTGAGAATCCTGATCAGAAGTGACAAAGCCCCCAAAGGCAATGATAGAAGGGAGGGTGGGAGGCAGAGCTCAGGTTGAGCTCAGGTAGAAACCATGGGACTTGATTCTGCAACAGTTCAGAAAAGTGGTTCACAGAAGAGGTATAGGGAGACCAGAGTTTAAAGTAAGGAGCTACTGCCCTCCCCTGGCAAATTATTGACAGGATGAATCATCCATTAAGAGATGGGAAAGGTCACTGTAGTTTCAGAACAGAAGATGCATGTTTCTGGGACACATCAGGAGGTATGTGTTGCATTCGTGTGGATTTTCATTTCATTCGCTTTTCAAAAATTGTTTAAATACATTTATGTATTTATTTTTGGCTGTGCTGAGTCTCTGTTGCTGCACATGGCCTTTCTCCAGTTGTGGAGAGCAGGGGCTACTCTTCACTGTGGAGAACAGGCTTCAGTAGTTGGGGTGGATGGATCACTGCTCCTGCGCGTGTCGGATCTTCCTCGGCAAGGGATCAAACTTGTGTCTCCTGCATTGGCAGGCAGATTCTTACCCACTGTACTACCGGAGAAGTCCCTCAAACTTTTAAATGTATTTTTATTTTTGACCGTGCTGCATCTCAGTTGCTTTGTGCAGGCTTTCTCTAGTTGTGATGAGCAGGGGCTACTCTTCATTGCGGTGCACGAGTTTCTCACTGAAGTGGCTTCTCCTGCTGCAGAGCACAGGCTTTAGGATGCATGCGCTCACTCATGGGCTCAGTAGTTGCAGCTCACAAGCTCTAGAAAGCAGCTCAGTCGTTATAGTGCATGGGCTGAGTTGCGTCGTGGCATGTGGAATCTTCCCGACCATGGATCAAACCCTTGTCATCTGCACTGGCAGGTAGATTCCTATTCACTGTACTGCCAGAGAAGTCCATCATTTCATTCACTTCTCAAGAAACATTTATTAGGTCCTGTTATGTGTCAAGTCCCATGCTAGATGCTGGGTACAAATTAGGAGTGAAACAGACATTGTTCTTGTCATGGAGCTTTCTATATATTGTACTGGAGGAAAGGACGATAAACAAATGTATGTATAGTTAAAACATACAAACTCTTTTAAATGTATAAAGACAATTGATTTCAGGTGCAAGGAAAAGAAATGACGGGAGCAGAGAAGCTCCTAAGATGAGTGGTCAAGATGAGACAAGATTCTGAGTGGGACTGTCCACATCACATTTCATCTGGGGAGGGTGTTTCTAGCCAAGCAGATGTCAAATGAATGACAATTTTGCTACATTAATAAATTTCACTTTGAGTTCAAAACCACTCTTTTCTCCAGGTATTGTGAAGTTTTAAGTGTACTTTGAGTAACTTGCTTTATTTACCCTCAAGTTTTATGATTATAACTCATTTAGAATTTAGAATCTACAGTAATTCTCTGTATTTGCTGACTGATTTACGTGCTATTCCTTGGGCAGATTGTTACAATAATGGCTCCCACTCTATCACTGTTTCTTAGGTAGACCCCTCCCACACTGACATGTGGTATGGCCATGGGACTTGCTTTGACCAATGGAATATTAGGAGATATGATACAAGCAGGAGCTTCCCAGGTGGCTCAGTGATAAAAAATGCACCTATCAATGCAAGAGACACAGGAGATGTGGGTTCAGTCCCTGAGTCAGGTATATCTCCTGGAGAAGGAAATAGCAACCCACTCCAGTATTCTTGCCTGGAGAATCCCATGGACAGAGGAGCCTGGCAGGCTGCAGCCCATGGGGTCGAAAAAAGTCAGACACAACTGAGCATGCATGCACAACTCAGCACATGATACAAGCAGAGAATTAAAAGTGCTTGAACACTGGGCTTGCCCTTTCTTGCTCCTGAGAATGACATGTGAGGAAGCCTGAGCTAGCCTCCTGGAGGATGAGTATCCCAGCTGAGGCCTCAGAGATCAGTCAGCTCTCAACCAGACGACTGTCACCACAAGAGTGAGCCTAGACAACCAGCAGAACATCCATCTAGTTGAGCTCAGTCTAAA
Source organism: Aepyceros melampus (assembly GCA_006408695.1). Classification (NCBI taxonomy): domain Eukaryota; kingdom Metazoa; phylum Chordata; class Mammalia; order Artiodactyla; family Bovidae; genus Aepyceros; species Aepyceros melampus. Next base: position 364,455 of record SJXQ01000579.1, on the reverse strand, counting down.
TGAATAATCCAAAGAAATGTTGAGGAAATTAAAGGATTCTTGTTTTAAGTCATTAAATTTCAGGAGCTTTTTATGCAGCAATAGATAACTGATATGGTGAAATCTTTAAACAGCTTAGTTTAACAAGCTGTTTAACAAGAAAACTAAAAAGCAGCAAAGATAAATGATCCTATTAAGATCTCATCAGAGTTTGGGGGTGTATCTGAATTCTTACTTTACATTCTAAAGACCACTTCATTTCTGCAAGACCCAGTATCGTTTGGAAAATATCTAAACCTAAACCTACAAATAAATCAAGATTCCCCAGCTTCCTAGTTTTCTTAGCATATCTTAAAGTGATATTAAGATACTGGGCTTTCATATAATTTTAAATTAAGAGCCAAGATTGTATTTAACTATATGACTAAACAGAACTAAACTGATCATTTTCAAAACAGCCACAAAACTTCATAACTTATAACCTTCTGGGAAATATATTATTCTGTCATTCTAAACAGCAAACAAATTGAAAGGAACTAGAAGGACCTTTTACCCAGCTTGTTAAAAATAAATCATTGTGACTTTTTTCCTTTGTGCTTATAGAAGAAATGCATTTTTCCAGTTCTTTGAAATATTAAAACAATAACTAAACCTAACGTGGTATATAACACATATGTTTCTGAATCTTTAGATATGGAATAATTTGTTCCCTAGGACAAAATAAACCTATATCTCTTTAATCTATATTTTTTAAAATGTGACAATCACTTTCAACTTTTTAATAATAATGACTCGAAGATGTTAAGTTACTTGCCCAAGACTACAGATTATAAGTCACAAAAATGGAATCAAATATTTTTCTTTTTGATGCTAAATCTCATTCTCTAACTTTCCTATTCTATTATTATACAAGTAATATGTGCTCACTTTCTTCTTCCTAACTGAGTGACTGAACTGAACTGAACAGAAATAATATTTTTGCAGTTTCCCGTCTTCCACCCAACAGACACATGCTTCTGGGGAGATGGGCATTTGACCATCTTGAAGGCATGGTCCTTATTGGTCTATCTTTATCAATCATAGTGGTCTCAGCTGGTTTACACATGTGATCCTTGTAACACATAGGAAAAGTCTGTTGGGGCATTTATTCCTAAAAAGAGAGAATGCTTTTTCAGCTCTCCAGCTACAGGGACCCTAACTGACTGACAATCTCTGAGCACCTGAGGTGTGCTTCCCAGGGCGGCTTCCAGCCAGTGATGAAGTGCGGCTGGGGTGCTAAGACAGACTTGTTCCTGGGAGACAGGAAACTCCCCTGACAGGTGAAGTTTGATCAAAGTTGACTTTCACTCGGTACCTTTGGCCTTCTCTGCTGAGGATTCTAAGCATGGATGCTTCTCCTGAGACTGCTGCAAGTAAGCCCCTTGAGGGGAGCTGCCGGAAAACAAAGCCTGCTCCCAGAGAATGGCAAAGCAGAGAGATGGAAAGAACCTAGGTCTCCAATGGTGTTCTGACCTGCTGAACCGATCAACCCCAGGGTCCCCCTCCCCATGGACTTCTTGTTTTGAAGGCAATACATTTTCTTATTGTGTGAGCCACTGAGTTGAGGTGTTCTTTACTTGCAGCAGAAAGCATTGTCGGGGATAGAATTATTCTCCAACCTCACTTCCTAGAAGAAATCTCTGATAACATTACTATGCACTTTTCCAATACATTTACAAACATGCACATAATTTTGCAACTTGATTTATTTTGTAGTCATCAATATGTTATACACATTCTTCCATATAGATACCTATAGATCTACCTTTCTTTTTCACAGCCACACAGAATTCTACGTGGGTATATGCCCTCATCAGTGTGCTTCTACCTACGATCATTCATGCCTGCCCTTTTTCCGAGCCAAGAGACTGAGAATCCCCGGAGAAGCCTTCTTTAGAGGTTAGATTATTATGTTCCTCCTCTTTCCATCCCAGTAACGGGGCCGCTGTCAATGCAGGGGGAAACACACTTATCCCACTCCTGACAAGCCAGCTTTTGGACTTCCCTGGTGGCTCAGACGGTAACGCCTCTGTCTACAATGTGGGAGACCCGGGTTCCAGCCCTGGGTTGGGAAGATCCCCTGGAGAAGGAAATGGCAATCCACTCCAGGACTATTGCCTGGAAAATCCCATGGACAGAGGAGCCTGGCAGGCTGCAGTCTATGGAATCGCAAAGAGTCGGACACGACTGAGCGACTTCACTTCACTTCAATGAACATCAAAGTTAGTCTGAGTAAACAAGTCAGACGTAGGAACCAGAGAGGGCAGACGTTGAGTGTAATAGAAGACAGACCTCCCAGCGAGACCTGGTCACAGAGATGCAGCCTGAGACTGTGCGGAAGAGAGGACGAGTATTCTAGATTATTCTAGACACTTCGCTCCTTCACTCCACCGGCCTCTCTTCCTTCTCGGCTGCCTGGTACACCAGGTTCTGGGGGCCGCGAGAGAGAAGAGGGTTGACTGGGCTTAGACGGAAGAATCATGCCGCAGGAAAAGCCTCAGCTGCTCAGGCTGAGCTCGGTGGGCTAGCAGACACTCACTCCACGGCACCCAGCCTAGCCAGCTTTCCACCTTCCTCGCCCGGCGGGAGTCCGGCCACGCCCCCTACAGTCAGACCCCGCCCCAGCCCCACCCACAACCCACCTGCGGCCCCGCCCCCTGCTGGCCGCTGCGCTTCTAGGTCTGGAGTCCGTCCACCCCTTCCGATACAAGGGGATGTTTTGAGCCACAAACTACAAAACAGCACAGAAAGTGTTCATGCTAAGGTGCTGGTTTTGTAAGTCTCATTCTAAGGTGCTGTATTTGTTAAAGAGTCAAACAGCTAATACGGTCCACCTAATGAGATCATTCATCTTACCTTCTGAAAGCCCAAGCCCTACACAAAGATCTGGTTTCAGGATAGAACTCTGCACCGGGATCCTTTCCACAAAGCTTCCCACGTTCAGCCGCCTGGTTTCAATCACGCTATGCACCTCAAACTGGCCTGGTTTAGAGATGGATCTTATCTGGCTGGAAAGATAAAAGCAGCGGGCTTTTTTTTTTTTTTTTTAAAGCTTGTGTAGGCCTGCTTGCTAATTATAGCAAACATTGAAATAGCACCACATCATATATTAAATATACTTTTTAAATTTTGCTATGTTATTTGCTCAAGATAGGGTTTAATATGCCAATGTTTATCTAAAAAGAGGGAGATACAAATCTTTATGTATATTACTTATATGGCAGAGAAAAGGACAATGGGAAAATATACCATTAAAATGAACAGTTATCTATAGGGAGAAAAAGAAACTGATTGGAAAGAATAGAAATATAAGCTAGTCATTGAATGTACCTTCTTTTTCAGATTCAAGGTGTCTTTTGATGTTTTATATAATTAGAAAAATCTTAAATAAAAAACAATATTTAACAGTGAAAGCAAGTTTAAAAAAAAAGTTAACTGTATATTTAATTGTAATATAACCATACTATGAAGAAATAACTGTGACCAAAATAGCAAACAACCCTCTACTGGAAGATGCTAGAGAACTAAGTCATTATTCTGAAAACTGTTAATAAAGAGAAAGAATCAAACATTCACCTTGCCTCTTTTATACAAACTATGTTTTGGGGTAACCAATTAACTGATGAAGGAACATTTCTTTTTTATAGTATTTCAATTATTAAAAGAAGGAACGATAGAATTATAATATCACCATTTTACAGCATTGAATGAGTTAATGGATCTAGGCAGTGATCATCAGTGGTTGCAAATGTCTCAAAAAGAAATACAGGCAGATACTGTGTGCTTCCTGATAGAGGTCCTCTGACTGAGGTTTCTAAAAAATTCTGATTACATAAGAATCTGATCAGGTAACTTGGCCTGACTACCAAAGAACTCAGAGGAAATACTAGGAAAAGAAGGATTGTGAAGTGATCTGAAAGGTACAAAGTAGCATAATCCAGACTATGACAAATTCCATGGGACAAACACCTGGTTTATTCAACAAGAAAAATTGTCATTAAGAAGATCAAAAGGCATTTAAGAGACATCATTCATTTACAATGACTGCACTTTATTTGGACCTTAATTCAAACAACTCTTTTAAAAAAACCAGCTCTATAAGTAAACACACATATTTGAACTTCTGACTAGATATTTGATGGTATTACAATTTTATTGTTTATTTATATTTACTGGGTTTGGGGTTTATATTTTGTGCTTTTGTGGTTATATTTTTTTAAGAGTCCTTGTCTTTTCAAAGTAAATGTTGAAATATTTACAAACAAAATGATAGGATGCATGTCTAGAATGTTTTTGAAAATAATCCTGGCTTGGGGGCAGGGCAGTGGGTAGGGATGTAGATAAACAAGATTGGCCATGAGCTGGTCATGGTTGACACTATTTTCTTTACATTTGTATTTGCTTGATACAGTGTTTTAAGAAATCTTTTGGAAAGAGTTCTTATAATTTTGCTTTTGAAATTACTTTCCTGTGAAAGTCACTCAGTAGTGTCTGACTCTTTGCAACTGCATGGACTATAGAGTCCATGGAATTCTTCAGGCCAGAATATTGGAGTGGGTAGCCTTTCCCTTCTCCAGAGGATAATCCCAACCCAGGGATTGAACCCAGGTGTCCTGCATTGCAGGCAGATTCTTTACCAGCTGAGCCACAAGGGAAGCCCAAGAATACTGGAGTGAGTAGCCTTTTCCTTCTCCAGGGGATCTTTCCAACCCAGGGATTGAACCCAGGTCTCCTGCATTGCAGGTGGATTCTTTACCAACTGAGCTATCAGGGAAGCCCTGAAATTACTTTAATTTCATTTAATTTGAGAAACTCATGAGAAATTCATTTAATTTGGCTACAATTTCACATTTTGGAATTCTTTCCAAGTAAGAAAGCAATGATAATAACAATAACAGTCAGTACACATCCTTAGACTATGCCAAGCATGTGTCTAGCGTTTTGCTCATTTAACCTTTTCAACAGTCTTTAAAGTTAGTAGTATAACTATCCCCATCTTATATATGGGATTACAGAACATGAGGAAATAAAAGCTCAGGCAGACTATAAACAACAACTCAGGTGTTGTTGGCCAGAAGTCACAAAGTAAATGAGGAGACAGGATCTGACCACAGGCAATGTAGCTTCACAGTTCATGCTTTTAAATACTAGGGGCTTCCCAAGGGGCACTAGTGGTAAAGAACCTGCCTCCCAGTGCAGAAGACATAAGAAATGCTGGTTCAGTCCCTGGGTCAGAAAGATCCCTTGGAGTGAAGCGTGGCAACCCACTCCAGTATTCTTGCCTGGAGAATCCAATGGACAGAGGAGCCTGGCAGGCTACAGTTCCATACTGTCACAGAGTCGGACACGACTGAGTGACTAAGCACAGCGCAGCAACCTTCATTAACTTACATTCTGGGATTTTTCTCTTTGTATTTTAGAGCAGTATTTTTTGCAAGATCCCAAATATTTTCAAAAGTCCCAAATATCTCATCGGCCCTATGCCCTGGGCCTCTCCTGCCCAGTGTATAAAACACTTGAGATCTGGGGCAGAAATTCTTAGGCGTTTGTATCAACCTTATCCTCCTGTCTTGGTTTTTTCAACTTTCAATATCCCTCCCCGTTGTCTTTATCTGCCTCTTTGGTATATCTGCAACTCATCTTCTGGAGTGGATCCCAGTGTATTTTTTTAAAAAATATTTATTTATTAGGCTGGACTAGGTCTTAGTTGCAGCATGGGGGATTTTTAGTTGCAGAAGGAAGATCCCAGTGTATTCTTCCTTGACAGTCGAGTTTCAGTTTGCTCCCAAGGAATGCACTTTGGCTTTCCCACTTCTCCGTAGCTCACAGGGTTGGTTGGCCACTGTAGAGTCAGAATTCAGACTCTGAGTCTAAGAAATGCATTCAGTTGGGCAGGGCAATCAACTCAAATTTTTCCCCCAATCCCCACTGAGACAGCTTAGTGTATGCTAGTTCAGTCAGTCGTTCAGTCGTGTCCAACTCTTTGTGACCCCATGAACCACAGCACACCAGGCCTCCCTGTCCATCACCAACTCCTGGAGTCGACCCAAACCCATGTTCATTGAGTTGGTGATGCCATCCAACCATCTTATCCTCTGTCATCCCCTTCTCATCCTGCCCTCAATCTTTCTCAGCATCAGAGTCTTTTCAAATGAGTCAGCTCTTCACATCAGGTGGCCAAATTATTGGAGTTTCAGCTTCAACATCAGTCCTTCCAATGAACACCCAGGACTGATCTCCTTTAGGATGGACTGGTTGGATGTCCTTGCAGTCCAAGGGACTCTCAAGAGTCTTCTCCAACACCACAGTTCAAAAGCATCAATTCTTTGGCACTCAGCTTTCTGTATAGTCCAACTCTCACAACCATATATGACCACTGGAAAACCATAGCCTTGACTAGATGGAACTTTCTTAACAAAGTAATGTGTCTGCCTTTTAATATACTGTCTAGGTTGGTTATAACTTTCCCTCCAAGGAGTAAGCATCTTTTAATTTCATGGCTGCAGTCACCATCTGCAGTGATTTTGGAGCCCAGAAAAATAAAGTCTGACACTGTTTCTACTGTTTCCTCATCTATTTGCCATGAAGTGATGGGACCAGATGCCATGATCTTAGTTTTCTGAATGTTGAGCTTTAAGCCAACTTTTTCACTCTCCTCTTTCACTTTCATCAAGATGCTCTTTAGTTCTTCTTCACTTTCTGCTATACGGGTGGTGTCATCTGCANTTTCTACTGTTTCCCCATCTATTTCCCATGAAGTGATGGGGCCAGATGCCATGATCTTCGTTTTCTGAATGTTGAGCTTCAAGCCAACTTTTCCACTCTCCTCTTTCACTTTCAACAAGAGGCTTTTTAGCTCCTCTTCACTTTCTGCCATAAGGGTGGTGTCATCTGCATATCTGAGGTTATTGATATTTCTCCCGGAAATCTTGATTCCAGCTTGTGTTTCTTCCAGTCCAGCGTTTCTCATGATGCACTCTGCATAGAAGTTAAATAAGCAGGGTGACAATATACAGCCTTGACGTACTCCTTTTCCTATTTGGAACCAGTCTGTTGTTCCATGTCCAGTTCTAACTGTTGCTTCCTGACCTGCATACACGTTTCTCAAGAGGCAGGTCAGGTGGTCTGGTATTCCCATCTCTTTCAGAATTTTCCACAGTTTCTTGTGATCCACACAGTCAAAGGCTTTGGCATAGTCAATAAAGCAGAAATAGACGTTTTTCTGGAACTCTCTTGCTTTTTCCATGATCCAGAGGATGTTGGCAATTTGATCTCTGATTCCTCTGCCTTTTCTAAAACCAGCTTGAACATCAGGGAGTTCACAGTTCACGTATTGCTGAAGCCTGGCTTGGAGAATTTTGAGTATTACTTTACTAGCATGTGAGATGAATGCAATCGTGCGGTAGTTTGAGCATTCTTTGGCATTGCCTTTCTTTGGGAGGCAATAGTGTGCTGCAATTGATGGGGTCGCAAAGAGTCGGACAGGACTGAGCGACTGAACTGAACTGATATTTTTTCCATGCCATTGTGTGTTATATTGTATTCATTTGCATGCTATAAAATATTCTACTGTATGAATATACCTCATGAATATTGAGGTATATACCTCATAGACCTTATGAATATTGTCTTTGATAAACATTTGAGCTTATTCCAATTTTCCCCCATTATAAATGGTAATGTAAAGAACATTGTAATTATACAATTTCTATTACAATTGTTCAAGACTTTCTTTATGGTATATATGTAAGAATGACTCTGCTAAATCATAGGGTGTCTACCTCTTCAAATACATATGTAATTCCAAATTGTTTTTCAATGTGCTTGAACCAAATTACACTCCCACTAGCAATGTGTAAGAATTCTGATTGTTTTATACCCTTGTCAAAATTTGATATTATCAAACAGTATAATTTTTGCTACTTTAGTGGGTGTAAAATTTTTTTTTTCATTCCTTTACTGGTGATGGACAGGGAAGTTTGGCATGCTGCAGTCCAGGGGTCGCAAAGAGTTGGACACGACTGAGCAACTGAACTGACTGACTGAGTGGGTATAAAATACTTTCTCATTGCATTTAAATATGCAATTTTCAAATTGGTAGTGAGGTAGAACATCTTTTCTGGTGGTTTATCTTCTAGTGAAGTGTTTGTTCAGATCTTTTGCTTGTATTTTTATTTTCCTTATTGGTTTGTAGGAGTTCTTATAGTCTGTTGGGATCATCTCTCCGTTAGTGTTAATGGGGTGTTAAATTCTTCTATTGTTACTGTCAATTACTCCCTTTATGTCTCTTAGTATTTGCTTTGTATATTTAGGTGGTCCCATATTAGGTGCATATATGTTTACAATTATTTTATCTTCTTCTTGGATTGACTCTTTGATCATTATGTCCTGTCCTTCTTTGTCTCTTGTGAAACAGTCTTTGTTTTAAAGTCCGCTTTGTCTTTTTTAAGTATTGCTACACTTGCTTTCTTGTGATTTCCATTTGCACAGAATAACTTTTTCCATTCTCTTACTTTCAGTCTGTGTGTGTCTTTACATCTGAGGTAGCTCAGGTGGTAAAGAATCTGCCTGCAATGCAGGAGATCTTGGTTTGATCCCTGGATTGAGAAGGTCCCCTGGAGAAGGAAATGACAACCCACTCTAGTATGCTTGCCTAGAGAATTCCATGGACAGACCATGGGGTTGCAAAGAGTCAGACATGACGGAGCAACTAACACACTTAGATCTGAGGTGAGTCTCTTGTAGGCAGTGTGTATACAAATCTTGTTTTTGTATCTGTTCAGTCACTCTTTGTGTATTGATTGGTACATTTAGTTTATTTAAATTTAAAGTAATTATTCATTGTTTGCATTTCTTGGACTCTAGAGTTAAAGCCTTTAAAGATGGTGAAGAAAAAACATCAAATCAGTGTTCTAGAGACTATTGCTAAAGCTCTGGATGAATGACATATCTGGGTGATGCACCCACTCATAGTTGCCTGCCCTATACCAATCCTCCTATCTTCCTTGGTTAGAGAAGCCACTTCTGTTCAGTATGAAGTGTACTAGTTAAATATCATTATGCCAAGCTCCCTTGCTAGAAAATACCGTTCTGGTCAATGAAAAGTAAGTAGAAGTCCACTGGATTAGGTTTCCAGGAAAATTTTTTTTCCCTCAAGTAAGAAAAGGCAGATGGGTGGCACATGCCTTTAACCCTTTCTTCTTTCTCCCCCTTCCTGCCCGGAACTTAGTACAATACTCTCATGGTGAGGTGCAGCACCATTTTGGAAGCATGAATGAAAAAGATATATGCTAAGGGTGGTAGAGTGAAAAGACCGAAGGATCCTAGGACCTTGGTGGTATCTTTGTATAATTGTTTTAGTGCTATAACTGCCATTTTGGGATTTTTTTTTCCTGTTGAATGTTGAATTTTAAACTAACCTTTTCACTCTCCCCTTTCACCTTCATCAAGAGGCTCTTTAGTTCCTTTTCACTTTCTGCCATTAGGGTGGTGTCATCCGTGTATCTAAGGTTATTGATATTTCTCCCAGCAATCTTGATTCCAGTTTGAGCTTCATCCAGCCAGGCATTTTGCATGATGTACTCTGCATATAAGTTAAATAAGCAGGATGACAGTATACAGCCTTGATGTACTCCTTTCCCAGTTTGGAACCAATCTGTTGTTCCATGTCTGGTTCTAACTGTTGCTTCCTGACCTGCATACAGGTTTCTCAGGAGGCAGGTAAAGTGGTCTGGTATTCCCATCTCTTTAAGAATTTTTGTTGTGATACACACAGCACAAGGCTTTAGTGAAATCAATGAAACAGAAGTAGATGTTTTTTCTGGAATTCCCTTTCTTTTTCTATGATCCAACAGATGTTGGCAATTATGTATAATATATGATTATTTTAAATTACTAATCTCTTAAATTCAAACATATTTCATTTAGTGTATTTTAATAACTTGCATTTTTACTTTCTTCCTCTCATGAATTTTGTTTCTGACATTGTATTTTATATCTCTTTGTTTTATGTATCCCTTAACTGCTTATTGTGGATATATAGATCTTAACTACTTTGTCTTTTAACCTTCTTACTAGCTTTATACATGGTGATTTACTACCTTTACTGTATATTTGCCTTTACTGATGAGCTTTTTCATATAGTAATTTTCATGCTTCTAGTTATGGCCTTTTCTTTTTTGTTTAGAGAAATCTCTTTAACGTTTCTTATAAAGCTGCACTGATGGTGCTGATCTCTTTCAACTTTTTCTTGTCTGTAAAACATTAAATATAAATGAGAGCCTTCCTGAATAGTATTCTTAGTTTTAAGTATTTCCTTCTCATCACTTTAAGTATATCATGCCACTCCCTTCTGGCCTTCAGAGTTTCTGCTGAAAAGTCAACAGATAGCCTAATGGAATTCCCTTGTCTGTATCTTGCTTTCCCCTTGCTACTTTTAATATTCTGTCTTTGTCTTTAATTTTTGCCGTTATAATGGCAATGTGTTTTGGTGTGGTCCTCTCTGAGTTGATCCTGTTCGGGATTCTCTGTGCTTCCATGGTTTGGATGTCTTTTTCCTTTCCCAGGTTAGAGAAGTTTTCAGCTATTATGTCTTCAATTATATTATTTGCCCCTTTCTCTCTTTTTTCCTCCTGGAGCCCTAATAATGTGAATTTTAGTACATGTGATATTACTATTGGTCCTGTAGTTCTCTTAAACTGTCCTCATTACTTTATGTGCATTTTTTTTTCTATTCAACTTTAGTGATTTCCACTAATTTGTCTTCCAGCTTGCTGACCGTTCCCTTGTATCCTTTAGTCTACTGTTCATTCCTTCTAGTGAATTTTTCTTTTCAGTTATTATGGTCTTCATCTCTGTTCTTTATCTTCTCTAACTATTTGTTAAAAAATACTAACTTCTCACTCTGTTTATAAATTTTTATGTATCTATTATGCTGGTTGTGTCTCTTGATTTTGGATAAGCTGCCTTCTGTAGGAGATGTCCTATGCATTCCAGCAGCTCACTCGCTTTTGGTCCCCAGAGCCATCTTCTCTAGCGTGCCTTCTATGTGGTCTGTGTGGGTCTTCTGTTGTGTCAGGCTGACTACTGTGGACATTCTGGCAGGTGTGACTGGCCTGGTTCAGTTGGTTGCCAGGCCCTGCCTTGTGCAGAGGCTGCTGGGTGCTTGTTGGCAGGGCTGGGTCACGAGCTGGCTGTTTGTAGAATCCTAAGGGGCCCAGGGCTAGTGCTGGCTCACTGGTGGGTGGGGTTGGGGTCCTGGACTAGTGTAACCCAGAGATGAGCAAAGCCAGGACCTGGTGTCTGGCTACAGGGCCCAGGGATCCGAGAGCTGGTGTTGGACCTCTGGTGGGTGGGGCTGGTTTCTGACACAGCTGGCTGCAAGGTCTGGGGTGTCCTCAAGCTTGTGTTGGCCTGCTGGCAAGTGGGGTTGGGGCCCAGTGGGTTCCAGGGCTGGTACTGACCTGCTGGTGGTTGGACTGAGTCCTGCCCAGGCAGGCTGCAGTACTGCAGATGTCTTGGGGCTTGTGTCTGCCCACTGGTGGTTGAGGCTCAGTTCAGTTCCATCGCTCAGTCATGTCCAACTCTTTGCAACCCCATGGACTGCAGCATACCAGGCCTGTCTGTCCATCACCAACTCCTGGAGTTTGCTCAAACTCATGTCTGTTGAGTCAGTGATGCCATCCAATCAGCTCATCCTCTGTCCTCCTCTTCTCCTCCCACCTTCAATCTTTCCCAGCATCAAGATCTTTTCAAATGAGTCAGTTGTTCACATCAGGTGGCCAAAGTATTGGAGTTTCAGCTTCAACATCAGTCCTTCCAATGAATATTCAGGACCGATTTCCTTTAGGATGGACTGGTTGGATGTCCTTACTGTCCAAGGGACTTCCAAGAGTCTTTTCCAACACAACAGTTCAAAAGCATCAGTTCTTCAGCACTCAACTTTCTTTATAGTCCAACTCTCACATCCATACATGACTACTGGAAAAACCATAGCCTTGACTAGACAGACCTTTGTTGACAAAGTAACGTCTCTCCATTTTAATATGCTGTCTAGGTTGGTCATAACGTTTCTTCTGAGGAAGAAATTTTAAATTTTCTTTAAATTTCATGGCTGCAATCACCATCTGCAATGATTTTGGAGCCCCCCAAAATAAAGTCAGGCACTGTTTCCACTGTTTCCCCATCTATTTGCCATGAAGTGATGGGGCCAGATGCCATGATCTTTGTTTTCTGAATGTTGAGCTTTAAGCCAACTTTTTCACTCTCCTTGTTCACTTTCATCAAGAGTCTCTTTTGTTCTTCACTTTCTGCCATAACGGTGGTGTCATCTGCATATCTGAGGTTATTGATATTTCTCCCAGCAATCTTGATTCCAGGTTGTGCTTCATCCAGCCCAGCGTTTCTCACGATGTACTCTGCATATAAGTTAAATAAGCAGGGTGACAATATACAGCCTTGATGTACTCCTCTTCCTGTTTGGAACTAGTCTGTTGTTCCATGTCCAGGCTGAACTGTTGCTTCCTGGCCTGCATACAGATTTCTCAAGAGGCAGGTCAGGCGGTCTGATATTCCCATCTCTCAGAATTTTCCACAGTTTCTTGTAATCCACACAGTCAAAGGCTTTGGCATAGTCAATAAAGCAGAAGTAGATGTTTTTTAAAACTCTTCTGCTTTTTTGATGATCCATCAGATGTTGGCAATTGGATCTCTGGTTCTTCTGCCTTTTCTAAGTCCAGCTTGAACATCTGGAAGTTCATGGTTCATGTATTGCTAAGGCCTGACTTGGAGAATTTTGAGCATTACTTTACTAGTATGTGAGATGACTGCAATTGTGCAGTAGTTTGAGCATCCTTTGGCATTGCCTTTTTTTGGGATTGGAATGAAAATGGACCTTTTCCAGTCCTGTGGCCACTGCTGAGTTTTCCAAGTTTGCTGGCATATTGAGTGCAGCACTTTCACAGCATCATCTTTCAGGATTTGAAATAGCTCAACTGGAATTCCATCACCTCCACTAGCTTTCTTCATAGTGATGCTTCCTAAGGCCCACTTAACTTCACATTCCAGGATGTCTGATCTAGGTGAATGATCACACCATTGTGATTATCTGGTCATGAAGATCTTTTTTGTACAGTTCTTCTGTGTATTCTTGCCACCTCTTCTTAATATCTTCTGCTTCTGTTAGGTCCAGACCATTTCTGTCCTTTATAGAGCCCATCTTTGCATGAAATGTTCCCTTGGTATCTCTAATTTTTTTGAAGAGATCTCTAATCTTTCCCATTCTTTTGTTTTCCTCTATTTCTTTGCACTGAGCACTGAGGAAGACTTTCTTATCTCTCCTTGCTATTCTTTGGAACTCTGCATTCAAATGGGTATAGCTTTCCTTTTCTTCTTTGCTTTTCATTTCTCTTCTTCTTTACAAGTACGGGGCTTATAAGGCCCTCAGACAGCCATTTTGCTGTTTTGCATTTCTTTTGCTTGGGATGGTCTTGATCGCTCTCTCCTGTAGAATGTCACAAACTTTTGTCCATAGTTCATCAGGCACTCTATCAGATCTAATCCTTTAAATCTATTCCTCACTTCCACTGTATAATCGTTAGGGATTTGATTTAGGTCATACCTGAATGGTATAGTGGTTTTCCCTACTTTCTTCAATTTAAGTCTGAATTTGACAATAAGGAGTTCATGATCTGAGCCACAGTCAGCTCCCGGTCTTGTTTTTGCTGACTGTATAGCACTTCTCCATCTTTGGCTGCAAAATATATAACCAATCTGATTTTGGCATTGGCCATATGGTGATGCCCATGTGTAGAGTCTTCTCTTGTGTTTTTGGAAGAGGGTGTTTGCTATGACCAGTGTGTTCTCATGGCAAAACTCTGTTGGCCTTTGCCCTGCTTCATTCTGTACTCCAGCGCCAAATTTGCCTGTTTCTCCAGGTATTTCTTGATTTCCTACTTTTCCATTCCAGTCCCTTATAATGAAAAGGACATCTTTTTGGGTGTTAGTTCTAGAAGGTCTTGTAGGTCTTCAGAGAACCATTCAACTTCACCTTCTTCAATGTTACTGGTCGTAGCATAGACTTGGATTACTGTAATATTGAATGGTTTGCCTTAGAAATGAACAGAGATCTTCTGTTGTTTTTGAGATTGCATCCAAGTACTGCATTTTAGACTCTTTTGTTGACTATGAGGGCTACTCCATTTCTTCTAAGGGATTCTTGCCCACAGTAGTAGATATAATGGTCATCTGAGTTAAATTCGCCCATTCCAGTCCATTTTAATTCACTGATTCCTAAAATGTTGGCATTCGTTCTTGCCGTCTTCTGTTTGACCACTTCCAATTTGCCTTGATTCATGGACCTAATGTTCCAGGTTCCTGTGTAATATTGCTCTTTACAGCATTGGACCTTGTTTCCATCACCAGTCACGTCCACAACTGAGTGTTGTTTTTGCTTTGGCTCCGTCTCTTTATTCTTTCTGGAGTTATTTCCCCACTGATCTCCAGTAGCATATTGGGCACCTATTGACCTGGGGAGTTCACCTTTCAGTATCCTATCTTTTTGCCTTTTTGTACTGTTCATGGGGTTCTCAAGGCAAGAATCCTGAAGTGGTTTGCCATTCCCTTCTCCAGCGGACCACATTCTGTCAGACCTCTCCACCGTGAGCCGTCCGTCTTGGGTGGCCTACAGGGCATGGCTCATAGTTTCATTGAGTTAGACAAGGCTGTGGTCTGTGTGATTAAATAGGTTAGTTTTCTGTGATCATGGCTTTCAGTGTGTGTGCCCTCTGATGGAGAATGATAAGAGGTTTATGGAAACTGCCTGGTGGGAGAGACTGACTGAGGGGGAAACTGGGTCTTGTTCTGATTAGGCCATGTTCAGTAAATAAGTCCAATTTTCTGTTGATGGGTGGAGTTGTGTTCCCTCCCTGCTATTTACCTGGGGCCAAACTATGGTGGAGATAATGGCGACCTCCCTCAAAAGATCCCATGCATTTACTGCTACACTCAGTGCCCCCAACCCTGCAGCAGGCCACCACCAGCCCACACCTCCACTGGAGACTCCCGGACACCCACAGGCAAGTCCAGGATAGTCTCCTGTGGGGTCACTGCTCCTTTCTCCTGGGTCCTGGTGCACAAGGTTCTCTTGTGCCCTCAAGAGACTATTTCCCAGTCCTTGTAAGTTCTGGCAGCTCTGTGGTGGGATAAAGGGTGACCTCCTCCAAGAGGGCTTATGCCACTCCCAAGTCTGCTGCACCCAGAGCCCCTGTCCCTGGGGCAGACCACCGCCAACCCATACCTCCACAGCAGATGCTCAAACACCGATCTGTGTCAGTCTCTGTGGGGTCCCTGGGTCCTGGTGTGCAGAAGGTTTGTTTGAGCCCTCTGAGCGTCTCTGGCGAGAGTGGGGTTTGATTTTAAACGTGAATTCACCCCTCCTACCATATTGCTGGGGCTTCTCCTTTGCCCTTGGATGGGGGGGTAACTCCTCAGAGCTGCTCCAGTGCCTACCATCTTACCAGGGTTTCTCTGACCTTGCACATTGAGTATCTCACAGGGCTGGTCCAGTGAAACGCAGCCGCAGCTCCTGACCTTGGATGTGGGCTATCTCCTCACAGCCACCCCTCCTGACCTTGGATGTAGGGTATTTTCTCTCAGCCGGTTGCTGCTCCAGCACTGCGCAGCCACCACTTGCTGCTCCAGCGCCAGGCTGGGTGAGGCTAGTCCCAGTTCAGTTCAGTTGCTGAGTCATGTCTGACTCTTTGCGACCCCATGAATTGCAGCACGCCAGGCCTCCTCGTCCATCACCAACTCCCGGAGTTCACTCAGACTCACGTCCATCAAGTCCGTGATGCCGTGATGCCATCCAGCCATCTCATCCTCTGTCATCCCCTTCTCCTCCTGCCCCCAGTCTCTCTCAGCATCAGGGTCTTTGCATGAGGTGGCCAAAGTACTGGAGTTTCAGCTTTAGCATCAGTCCTTCCAAAGAACACCCAGGACTGATCTCCTTCAGAATGGACTGGTTGGATCTCCTTGCAGTCCAAGGGACTCCCAAGAGTCTTCTCCAACACCACAGTTCCAAAGCATCAATTCTTTGGTGCTCAGCCTTCTTCACAGTCCAACTCTCACATCCATACATGACCACTGGAAAAACCATAGCCTTGACTAGACGGACCTAGTTGGCAAAGTAATGTCTCTGCTTTTCAGTATGCTATCTAGGTTGGTCGCAACTTTCCTTCCAAGGGCTATAGTAAACTGGCTAGTGGGTGAGTCCAGGGCCCAGGTGATTCTGGGGCTGATGCCTGCCCAGCAATGGGCAGAGCTGGATCCCAGGGTGTCTGGCAGCAGGGCTCTGGGAGCCCAGGGTCTAGTGCCTGGGCACTGATGTGTAGGGTTGAGCCCTGGGCCTTCTGGTGGGCAGGGCTGTGTCCAGCGGAGCTGTGGGTTCAGGATGCCTTAAATAAGGCTGTCTGCTGGTGGGTATGGCTGTGTCCCTGATCATGTAGTTTCCTGGCCTGAGGCATACCATTACTGTTGTCTGTAGGCTGGTGGATGGGGGGCTGAGTCTTGAGGCTAGTAAACTAGAAGGAGGATTACACAATGGTGCTTGGCAACAAGTGATAGACTGAGCTCCACAGTTGTTGCCAGTGTCTATATCTCCAGGGTGAGCTCCTGCTTTCAGTTGCCTCTTGCCTTGGTGGGAGACTCTCCAAGATCAGTCTCTTTCAAATTACTGCTTCTTTCAAATGACTGCTTCTGCCCTGGGACCCAGAGCATGTGAGATTTTGTGTGGGCTGTTTAAGAGTGGACTCTCTATTTCCTCCAACCTTCTGGGTCTCCCCCAAAACCCATTGGCCTTCAAAGCCAAATGTAGTGGGGACTTGTCTTCCTGGGGTAGAACCCCTGGACTGGGGAGCCCATTGTGGGGGCTAAGAGCTGTCAGCCTTTTATAATTTTCTAAAATGATTTTTTCCATAAAGGATTCATACTTTTATTAAATTTATTTTTAATGGTATTGAAAATAGCACCTTAAAGTATTCTAATAATTGAAGCCTGATTTTTGTAAATTGACAGTGTATCAAGAAGAATATTTAAATTTCCTTTTTAATTCCAATCATTTGTCTATAAATTATTTTGGATCATGTGCAAAAGTGATAGTTCCAATTCTTTTCTTGTTGTTATATCACTGTTTCTTTTCTCCCTTAGTACCCTGGTTTGGATTTCCAGTAAAATACTTTATAAAATTGGGAATAGTAGGGTCTTATTTCCTATGGCAAAGCAAAAAATTTCAGTTTTGCTTCAGTTAAGCCTATTAATAGGCTTATATTTGTTATTGTTTCTATTGTTTATTCAGAGAAGGCAATGGCAACACACTCCAGTACTCTTGCCTGGAAAATCCCATGGATGGAGGGGCCTGGTGGGCTATAGTCCATGGAGTCACTAAGAGTCAGACACAACTGAATGACTTCACTTTCACTTTTCACTTTCATGCCTTGGAGAAGGAAATGGCAACCCGCTCTAGTGTTCTTGTCTGGAGAATCCCAGGGATGGCGGAGCCTGGTTGGCTGCCGTCTATGGGGTCGCACAGAGTTGGACACAACTGAAGTGACTTAGCAGCAGCAGCAGCATATTGTTTATCAGGTTAAAGAAGCTCATTTCTCTTTTTAGATTACCAAGAGTTTTCTTTTTTTTTTTTTTGATTGTGAGTCAAATACAGAATGCTCTTTGTTCAGTTTTGTCCACCTCTTTGCAATCCCATGGGCTATAGCCCGCCAGGGTTCTCTGCCCATGGAGTTTTCCAGACAAGAATACTGGAGTGGGTTACCATTTCCTTCTCCAGGGGATCTTCCTGACCCAGGGATCAAACCTGTATCTCTTGCATCTCCTGTATTGTCAGGCAGATTCTTTACCACTAGTGCCACCTGGGAAGAATAGTGAAGGGATAAATTGTGAAGGTATATTGAATTAAAGAAACTTTTTTCTTCATCTTTAGATAATTGTATTTTCTCCTTTATTAGTGTGGAGCATTCCATTGATTTTCTAGTTTAAACTAGTATTATATTCTTGGTGCAAATTTAACTTGATAGATTTTCCTTTCTATATACTGATAATTGTCATATATTATTAAACTGTTAATATATTGTTTAGGATTATTGAATCCATGTTCTTGATTGAAATTGGTCATTGCTTTTCCTCTGTCATAGGTCCTTCTCAGATTTTAAATCAAGGCTATGCTATACTCGTAAAATGAGAAAATATATTGCAATGTATTCCCTTATTTTTAATTCCCTGGAAGAGTTTTTGTAAGTTTGGAATTATAATTTTCTTGAACGTTTGGTAGAACTTCCTAGTGAAGCCATATGGATCTCAAATTTTCTCTAGATGTGGAAACTTTACATCTCTGATTCAGTTGCTTTAATGGTTATAAGAATATTCCAATTTTAAAAGGTTTTAGAATTCTTCTAGAATTCCAAATAGATATATGCTTGACATTCTATATTTTTTAACTTTAGTTCATACTTTCCCTCTGCCCTACATTGTGAATAGTTTCTTCAGATCTATTTTCTAATTCATTGCTTCTCTTTTCCACTGTCTCTAATCTATTATTAAAACCCTCCATTGATAAATTGTTCTTAACTTTTGGTCTTTGTTTGTTCCAATAAACAACTATTTGGAGTTCTATTCTGCTGGCTATTGTTTAATCTTATTTTGTTATGTATTTTGTGAATTTTGACTCTGATTTGTGCCTTGGAAAAGTGAAAGTCACTCAGTCATGTCTGATTCTTTATGACCCCATGGACTATACAGTCCATGGAATTCTCCAGGCCAGAATACTGGAGTGGGTAGCCACTCCCTTCTCCAGGGGATCATCCCAACCCAGGGATCAAACTGAGGTCTCCCACATTTTGGGCAGATTCTTTACCAACTGAGCCACCAGAGAAGCCCAAGAATATTGGAGTGGGTAGCCCATCCCTTCTCTAGTAGATCTTCCTGACTCAGGAATTGAACCAGGGTCTCCTGCATTGCAGGCAGATTCTTTACTAAGTAAGCTACTAGGGAAGCCCTTGGAACTTTGGGTAAACTCTGAGACTATGATAAAGGTGGTTTCACTCAGACAGGATTTTCATTTATTTTTATCAGGTGCCTGGGGAGTAACAGGTATTTGTATGGCAGGGACATTTTAAGCTAAATCCTCAACTTGAGATTTTAAAAAAATTTCCTTGAAACCTATCAAGTAATGTAATTTGGTTTGCTATGCTGTGCTTGGTTGCTCAGTCATGTCTGACTCTTTGCGATCCCATGGACTGTGGCCTGCTAGCCTCCTCTGTCCATGGGGATTCTCCAGACAAGAATACTGGAGTGGGTTGCAAATGTGAATGAATACTGGTTGTTATTACCAGTTCTCAAGGTCTTGGGAGATTTAAATTTTGTTGTGTATGTGTGTACATAGTTGCTCAGTAATGTGCAACTCTTTGTGACCCTTTTAGACTGTAGCCTGCCAGGCTTCTCTGTCCATGGGAATTTTCAGGCAAAAATACTGGAGTGAGTTGCCATTTTCCTCCTTCAGGGGATCTTCCTGACCCAGGGATCGAACCTGGGTCTCCTGTATCTCCTGAATTGCAGGTGGATTCTTTACCCGCTGAGCCGAGCCATCAGGGAAGCCCTCTCCTCATAATGAAAGTCTCAGACAAGAAAATTTCTTTATAAGTTCTTTGAAGGTGGGAGTCAGTTTATTTCTGATTTATTCTTACCCTGAAGACATAACCTTTTGAGATCTCAACTTTATGGAAAGAGTTGCTCACTAGATTTCCTTCCTGGAACAATCCTCATGAGATTGTGAAAACCTAAAAGTCAAATTGAGCTGATTTGGCAAACAGTCTCTTGATGAAAGTCAGATTTAGTGCTCTTTTTTCTTCTCTGAGTTTTTGCTTTCACTTATTTTTTGGATTAGGTGTCATTTTCTTATAAATTAATTTAAGAAGATATAAAAATCTTTACCTTTCATTTTTTTTTTAAACCAGTGCTCAGCTGTCATACTTAGCTCACCACACTACTGGAAATGACTATCTTTACATTTGATTTTAAATGACTGTATCATTGATAAAGTAGAATGTGAACAGGTCACCATTTATTTTTACAATAAACATTTTAACATTTTAAATGAACTTGTTCATCATGGTGATGTACCACAACTACTTAACCACTGAGCTTTTTTGTGATATTTGCCTTGTTCCCAGTGTTTCTCTACTATAAAAAGATTATGAGAAAGTTAAAAAATACAATATGTATGCATGGGTCTCTGACATCATGATCGTCATGATGAATTTCCATTTTATCATATAGGTCACAGTGACACAGATACCTGTTTTGAACAAGGGGATGACACGATCAGATTTGCATTTTGAAAGGAGTGAAAGATAAACTGCAGGTGGTTGGGATTAAAGACAAGGAGACTCATAAGAAAGCCATTTGAATAGTCAAGGTAAGATTTGATAAGGATATGAACCAGCCCAGAATCAGAGGAAATTAAAAAGAAGGTCTAGATTAGAATATACTTGGAGTTTTAGAATTTGTAGAATTTAGTGAATGATTGAATTGGAAGGAGGTGGGGAGAAATATCAAAAGGACGCTAATGTTTCTGGTTTGATCAGTTTCAGTTCAGTTCAGTTCAGTCACTCAGTCGTGTCCGACTCTTTGCGACCCCATGAATCGAAGCATGCCAGGCTTCCCTGTCCATCACCATCTCCCGGAGTTCACTCAGACTCATGTCCATCGAGTCCGTGATGCCATCCAGCCATCCTTGGTCGTCCCCTTCTCCTCCTGCCCCCAATCCTTCCCAGCATCAGAGTCTTTTCCAATGAGTCAACTCTTCGCATAAGGTGGCCAAAGTACTGGAGCTTCAGCTTTAGCATCATTCCTTCCAAAGAAATCCCAGGGTTGATCTCCTTCAGAATGGACTCGTTGGACCTCCTTACAGTCCAAGGGACTCTCAAGAGTCTTCTCCAACACCACAGTACAAACGCATCAATTCTTCGGCACTCAGCCTTCTTCACAGTCCAACTCTCACATCCATACATGACCACAGGAAAAACCATAGCCTTGACTAGACGGACCTTAGTCGACAAAGTAATGTCTCTGCTTTTGAACTATCTAGGTTGCTCATAACTCTTCTTCCAAGGAGTAAGCGTCTTTTAATTTCATGGCTGCAGTCACCATCTGCAGTGATTTTGGAGCCCCCAAAAATAAAGTCTGACACTGTTTCTACTGTAATATCCTTCACCAAATAGAAACACAGAAAGAGCAGACTATGGATACATGTGTATGTAAGTGGCTTTCTGGGTGGCTCAGTGGTAAAGAATCCACCTGAAATGCAGGAAATGCTGCACAGCCATGGGTTTGACTCTGGATGGGGAAGATCCCCCGGAGAAGGAAATGGCAACCCACTCTAGTATTCTTGCCGGGAAAATCCTATGGACAGAGGAGCCTGGCGTGCTACAGTCCATGGCATTGCAAAGAGTCAGACACCACTTAACAAACTGAGCATGCTTTGATGGGTATATATGCTGCATTTTAAGTGCCTGTGGAGATAGCTAGTGGGCCTTTGGATATTTGTGGATGGAGTGGTCTGGGCTGTAAATAAAGATTTGTGAGGCATGAAGAAGCATATGGTAGGTGAAATTTCGATCTTGAATGAGACTGTACAGAAAAACAGCTCAAGGTAAAACCATGAGGATCACCAATATTTAAGAGGTCAGAGGCAAAGCCAATGTAAATATAGGACTCATTGGTCAAAACAAGAAAGAAAAAAGTTCTACAAAGCTTTTTTTTTCTTCTTCTGTGATCTCTCTCTTGACATCATGGTGGTTTTTATTTGCATTTTTTGTCATTCCAATAAAGAAAAACTTTAAACTTTTGAGTTATTAGCATGAATTTTATCATTCATCTTTATATTGTGCAATGCCAGTTTTTTCCCAGCAGCTTTACTGAGATATAATTTACATACAATAAATTCACCCATTTAAAGTGTGCAGTTCAGTAGTTTTAGTACATGCACAGAGTTATGCAATCACCACCACAATCTAACTTTAGAACATTTTTCATCATCCCGGAAAGAAATCCCCCATACCCATTAGTAGTCCCACCTACACCCTCCCCTAGCCCTAGGTAGCCAACTAATCTACTTTCTTTCTCTGTAGTCCTGTCTATTCTGGACATTTAGGATAAATGGAATTATACACTATGTGGTCTTTTATGACTGGCTTCTTTCAGGAGTGCCAGTTTTAAATGCAAATACCATATCATTTCACTGTATGTGGAATTACTGAAATAACACATTTCATATTATTTCATGGCTCATTTATGGAGATTGCCTTGAGCTGGCAGAAGAAATAAATTCAACCCAAACTCAGGAAGACTGGAGGAAGAGAAGGGATTCTTTCCTTCCCCTTACCTTAGAGTTGGCTGAAGGTGTGTTCTGGCAAAGCAATGCTTATGTCTCAAATGCAAGCCCTGTCCCGCCATAGGCATCCTCATTTGCTTGGGCCTGGAGGATGCTGTTTTCCTTCTGTCAGTGTGGAATTTCCATACCACACCCTGGCCAGAGGTTGGTGGGTATGGGGAAGTTGGAGCCAGTCATGGTCTCCTGCCCCAACTCATGGCAGATGTGTGACCCCCAGGGATCTTTAAACCTCCTAGTCACAACACACAGA
Source organism: Aepyceros melampus (assembly GCA_006408695.1). NCBI lineage: Eukaryota > Metazoa > Chordata > Mammalia > Artiodactyla > Bovidae > Aepyceros > Aepyceros melampus. The sequence goes on along the minus strand of SJXQ01000579.1, from coordinate 341,731 downwards.
GTACCTAGATGGGAGTACCAAGAAGTTCATGGGCTGAGACAGCCTCTTGTTGGTAACCTGGCACACGTGCCATGGTGCTGCTGGTGTGGCACGAGAATGGAATGTGTCCCCAAACCTGATCCTCCGAGTATGGTGCCCAGGCCCTTTCCAGGGGCAGAGAGTGGCAACCCCTTTGGAATAGAGGTGTAGGGTGAGGGAAACCATGTGTGGGGGCATGGCAGTGGGCATGGAGATCCCACCTCAGGAGGTAGCAGGAGGAGGATGAACATGAGCTGAGACTCCAAGCCCATTGCATGTTCCATTGGACTGCACTTACAAAACAGAAATTCAAAGAGAAAATTTTTAAGAATTTGAGACAGTGACTATAGTACATTAAGCTCCATGCAGGGACCCTTCTAAATATTGGGTTTTGTGAAGCTATATTGGTCTGATTCCATGAAACTGGTCTTGGCCAGAGAAATGGAAAACTCAGAAGCAGCAGAAAGATAAGTATGACAGGCGCTGTAAGGGAGTGCTGTCAAAGAAGCTGATGGAGGAAGATGTTATAAGAAAGATGATAAAACCAACAATCATTGTAAGAGAAAAATGCAGATAAGAAAAGGACTGAAAGTTCTCATGTGAAGTACTGATGACTTTGCTGAGATCAGTTTCAGTGGAACAGAGTGGGTATAAGCCAGATTACAAGGATTACAGAGTAAATGGGAAGTGATGAAGTGGAAACAATGCCTGTTGAATTGTTCAAGAAACTTGTCTATAAAAGGAAGAGTAGAACTCTGAGCAAGAGTCTAGAGCAGAAGGTTGTAAATGACAGCCTGCAGGCTGGTTCATGGCCTGGTTTTAAAAAAGTAAAGTTTTATTTAAACTCAGTTCAATTCAGTTCAGTTGCTCAGTCATGTCCGACTCTGTGACCCCATGGACTGCAGCACACCAGGCCTCCCTGTCCATCGCCAACTCCCGGAGTTTACTCAAACTCATGTCATTTGAGTAGGTGATGCCATCCAACCATCTCATCTGCTGTTGTCCCCTTCTCCTCCCACCTTCCATCTTACCCAGCATCAGAGTCTTTTCCAATGAGTCAGCTCTTCGCATCAGGTGGCCAAAGTATTGGAGTTTCAGCTTCAGCATCAGTCTTTCCAATGACTTTTGAGGACTGATTTCCTTTAGGATGGACTGGTTGGATCTCCTTGCAGTCCAAGGGACTCTCAAGAGTCTTCTCCAACACCACAGAACACAGCCATATCCATTCATCTATGCATAATGTCTTTGGCTGCCTTCACACTACAGCAGCAGAATTGAGTAGCTGCAACAGATACTGTATGCCCTGCAGCGCTTAATCTATTTACTATCTGGCCCTTGACAGAAGATTTTTTACCCCAGTCAAGAGTAGTGTCCTTAATATATGATTCCTGGACCAGCAGCATCAGCATCACTTGGTAATTCAGAAACACAAATCTCTGAGTCTGGGACATTTTAAGTCCCAGACCATTTGAATCAGAAACTTTGGAGTGATAACCAGAAATCTATATTTTATTAAGTTCTCCAGGTAATTCTGAGTCACTTTAAAGTTTGAGAACTACTGGGATAGAGTGGATGGAGAGATGAGCTTTTCATGGGAGGTGAGAACCTCTTCTGAGGCAAAGGGAGGAAAAAAGAGTGGATGGGATACGTGAAGTTGAGTTCCACTCATTGGGTTCCATTCACTCCCTACACTATCTCAGATTTGTAACATCCTGCCTTTTCAGATCTCATTTTAGATAGGCAGCTGCAGCCAGGATTGATTTCTGAGTGAAACAGACAGCGCCACCTAAGTCTAAAGTTAAACTTACAGGGAGGGAAATTTCAGTTTAGGATATGCAAGGAAGCTCTATTCGATTGTAAGGTAAGGCAGTCGCAGGAGAACTACATGCTCACCCGTCTGGAATGCTGTAGAGGCCATTCATGCGTTGTATAGGTACCTGGATTGTATGACAGTCTCTTATCTCCAGTATAACATTCTAGAATTCTTGCCTATGGTCAGCACATCTTTCTGATTTCTGATTCCTGATTCTGTCTAGAGTCAAAATCCCATCCTGGAACACATTCTGGTCTCCAGAGCTCTTTCCTTCTTTCTAGGAGTCAGATCAACCCCAGTTATTCTCAGCTGCCTGGGGTTTAAATTAAACTAATGAGTTAGGGAATCCAGTGACCACTTACAAAAGAATCAAAGGGCAGGGACAAATCTGTCTTTTCTGATGGACCCTCTATTCTTTGCTAAGAATTCTTGTCACTATTTAGCAAATGACTCCTGTATTCTGAAAAATTGTGAAAGTGTGAAAGCCAGGGTAGGTCCTAGGTAAGCAGTATACTTTCTATTAATACATGCCTCAGTGATTGTCTCTTACACTGTGTGAATTAGTAATTCAGGGCTAGGAGTGGTCTGTTAGGCATGAGCAGGCAGGATGCTTATCTGGACCAGGCTTATGATTTACTAAGAGCTAAATAGATGGCACTAGTCGTAAAGACTTCCCTGGTGGCTCAGACAGTAAAGCATCTGTCTACAATGCAGGAGACCTGGGTTCAATCCCTGGGTTGGGAAGATTCCCTGGAGAAGGAAATGGCAACCCACTCCAGTACTCTTGCCTAGAAAATCCTACGGACGGAGGAGCCTGGTGTCCATGGGGTCGCAAGAGTCGGACATGACTGAGCGACTTCACTTTGACTTTGAGTAGTAAAGAACCCAACTGCCAATGAAGGAGACATAAGTGATGCGAGTTCGATCCTTGGGTTGGGAAGATCCCCTGGAGGAGGGCATGACAACCCATTCTAGTGTTCTTGCCTGGAGAGTCACATGGACGGAGGAGCCTGACGGGCTACAGTCCATGGGGTCACAAAGAGCCAGACACGACTGAAGCAACTTATCATGCACAAACTCTCCTTACTATGGGAAAATTGTTTCTTTTAGTGGAGAGGATCTTTTGAAGATGCGTGAAGAGGACTGGTCACCATTAGCATAAATTTCTGAAGTCAGAAATTGTCTTTTTGTTTGTTGTGGAACCACCAGTGCCTAGACAGAATTGATAAAGCTTAGTTGTCTGAGTAATTTCTAACACTTGATCTATAATTTGTCAAGGGGCTGTGTGCTCTCAGGGATCATTTCAACCGGAAATCTTAATTTTCTTCATTTCTAAAAAATTTGCCTATGTTATTTTTTAGATAATGTCCTTCTCTGTTATTTCTTTGTAGAATTCCTGTTTGTTAAATATTCTTTGTTGATATTCTCACTTTTTCTTTTTATTCTGCTCTTTTGATGACCTCAATTTTATCTTCTCATCTTTCTATTTACTTTTTCCTATGTTACATTTTAAAACATTGGAATATTCACTTTTCATGGTATTTTATTCTTGTTTAGTAAATCTAGTAGCTTTTAAAAACATCTCTCTGAAAATATTAAACAAACTTTTGGAGTAAAGTTTCTTTTAAAATTCCTTGTATTATTTCTAGTTCTTCAGCTTTCGTTTTTTTTTTTTAATTAATTTTTATTTTTTAGTTTGTTTTGCTTTACAATACTGTATTCATTTTGCTATACATTGACATGAATCAGCCACGAGTGTACATGAACTCCCAATCCCGACCTCCATCTCCCCCCTCCAGCCCCACACCATCTCTCTGGATTATCGCCGTGCATCAGTCCCAAGCATCCTGCATCCTCATCGAGCCTAGACCGGCGATTCATTTCACTTATGATATCATACATGTTGCCCTTCCTTTTTAATTCCTCCCTTCCTTCCTTCCTTTCCTTGTTTTCATGCTTATATTGGTTTCTAAATATTAATTGGAAATTTTTTTAAATGCTTGGTGATCCTTGGCTCTCCATTTGTATTTTAAAATGAGGCACTAAAAAGCTAACTGAAGATTACATATTTATGGGCAGAGCTTGAAAATTGCTGAGGTGGCTTTCACTCTCCATTCAGAAAGAACTCCCCTGTTTAGTTCAAGATTCTCAAATGTTAGTATCTTTTTTAAAGGCATATTTCCTGAGAGTGTAATCCTTTAATCTCTTATCCTTCTCAGGATTAGAAAATATAAGTCCTTCTCTCAGAATTTTGAGGGATAATTAGCAAAAAGGGGCTGGAGGTTGTGCACTATTTAGATTGTCGAGTTTCATTTATTCTCTTTGCTTTAATAAAGCACCTCATTCTTATTCTCAAGATTTCTAATTGACCTCAGAACTAATATAAGCCAATAATGGGATGCAGTGAGTAAAATTAAATGAGAGTATTTCTGAAAGCACATCGTAAACTAAAATTAATGTAAGTACTTTCCTTATTTAAAAAAATGAGCGTCTTGAACCACAACTGACTTATTGTATCTTATTCATGGTATCTAATAACCCTATTTTATATTTTTTTACTGGCCCTGACATAAAAGCAGTCTGTTACAGCAGAGTGTTTAGCTTTCAGTGACACGTTTTAAAAGGGGCATTGACAACCTAAAGGAGGGTGGTGAGGACAATGAAGGATCTAGTGCAGAGACTGGCAAACTATGGCCTGTGGTCAAACCCAGCCAGCCCTCCATTGTTATAAGTCAAATTTTATTGGAACACAGTCACATCCATTATTCCCTTCCCAGAGTCTCTGTGGCTGCTCTCATACTAGAAATGTAGAGTTGAGTAGTTGTGACAGTAATGTATGGCTTTCAAAGCCTGAAATATTTATGGTCTGGTCCTTTATGAAAGTTTGCTGACTCCTGATCTGTAAGCCACTTTCTATGCTGCCTGATTGAAGGAAGTGGAAACGTAGTCTGAACACAAGATAATGAAAGAACTATGTAATAGTTAATAAAAATAGTGTCTAATATTTATTGTTTATATGTGCTTGATACTTGTTGGCATCCTTTTTCATATTTAATAGTAATTAAGGATCATCTCTCTGACTACATTATGAACTGAACAACAACAAGGCTGCAGTTTTAGCCTTTCTTTAACATGGCAAAGCTCTTTCTTGTTTCTCAATCTCAGCTTTATAATTCTGTTTATAGCTCCAAAATCTAAATGAACAGTGCTAACATGTATAAGAGATAAAACCCCTTCTTAGAGGTTAAAATAGAAGTTTTATAGACACTTTGGAAGATTCCAGATCATTGAGCAGTATCACCTCCCTCCCAGGTAGTGAGATATCCATTCCTGGGAGGGGTTTGTAAAAGCCCAGTCACCCATGTAGTTGTTCAGGATATTATGTAGGGGTTTCTTTCTTTGGGAGGCAAGTTGAACTAAATGTAGTCCTCACTCTAGGATTCAGTTAATTCAAACTAAGAGAGAAAAGCCTGGAACTCAAAATCTATAGTTGATAAAGTTCTCTTTCCACTATATCATACTGCCTTCTCTTAGAATTTCCATAAAAAGAGTCATGAGGAGATTGGTGTTGTAGTGGAAAGAATATCTCAGTGAGCATCAAGAGGTTTGGGGTTATAATTCCACTTCTACAACTAATTTATTGCATGAGCCCAGCAAGCCTTTTAATCTCCCAGGGCCTAAGTGTCCTCAAGTGAGGGGGCTAGACTAGATAATCTCTAAATTCTCTTTCAGTTCTAAAATAATTTTATCCAAGATTAGCAGGGCCCCTCCTATTGAAAGGCCAGGGCAGACTAGTTCAAACAAGATGCTTCTCTATTATGTGTTGCCAGAATACTGAGATTCTGCTTTTAAAGATATTTTGTGCACCTCCTGATCTCATCCTGGTCTCAGCTGCTCAGGTCCATCCCCTTTCTGTATACCTGTTCCTGTCTTGCTTTATAGTACTTCTTACTTGGGAAATCAGGCTTAAGCAGGCTGCAATTTTGCTTTAGATAGTGAAGGGCAGGGACACCTGGCATGTTGCAGTCCAGGAGGTGGCAAAGAGTCAGACATGACTTAGCAACTGAACAACAGCAAGGCGGCAGTTTTAGCCTTTCTTTAACACGGCAAAGCTCTTTTCATGTTAAATTCTGCTCGTTTGGCTGGTGAAAAACTTGGAACTGTTCAACTTCTGGAAGGTTGGGGATGTCAACATTGACCTCAGAAAAGTGATGGAACTTTCTTTATTTAGGGCATAGACATGGGGAGCTCATATTTCTCATGGGGGAACATTTTGTTCTTTGTGGAAGCAGTTTTAACTCCCATACTGAGCCATCTACCCATTTCTTTAAGTTCTTTAACTGAAGAATTTAACCTAAATTCTTCTTAAAAATGATGACAAGATTCAGCCTTTACTGGACCCTCATCTAGAAACATTTCCCCCATGTTCCACTCAAAGAGCAATCAACTACTAACTGCTCTCTATTACCTCTAGGCTTTTGTTTGAACATGTTTTTAAAATTCCGTTTGACTGAAGTGCTTAGTATTCAACTGTTTTACAGTTGCCCGTATTTCACACTGTTTGGCTATGTATCTCTTATCTCTGAATAGCCCTAAAAACTGCAGTGTCATGTTAAGTACTTCTTTTAGTCCAAGGCATGTCAATACATGTTGCCAACTTCCAACTTATTCTCATCCAGAAGATTAGCAGGGCCGCCACATGGCATTCTTTTCTACAAAATATTATTGCCTGCATTATAGCTAGGGCTCGATGTGGTGACATTAGTCCCAAATCTGCAGAACAGTACTCTTAATTCTGCTTGGGAGGAGAGCAACTTGAGCTTTCAGCATAAGCCTTTTATTTTGGGAATACTGTTCTTTGTCATCATTTCTATAAGGGATCTTAGTCAGTTGTTAGGAATTTTATTTTGCTCTTGAAAAAAAGTGTTTTCTCTCTTTTTACATCCAGATACCCAGATTTCACATCTTTAGTGAATAATCTCTAGCACTGATTTAGTTGCTGAATATCCTTCCCAGATGTGTTTTAATTATTTATTAAGAAGCTATAGGAGTTCCAGCTGAAAACGGAGCCTGGCTTGATGCCCCAGTGAAGTCTTTCCCAACTTTTTTTTTTTTTTTAACTAAGATGCCTATGAAGACAAAGAAAAAGCATAATAAATTAAATATCAAAATAAAAACAATGGGCAGAATCATCTCAAAATTGTGAAAGTATCTATACTAACCATAAATCAAGACTGAGGTGAAACTACTCTAATCTCTATGGCACAGCCAGTCAGCTTTACTGCATGACACAGCACAGCCTTTGAAATGAGGAAGGGAGGCACTGTGTCCTCTTGTCTGTCCATTATTAAGATAACTGGGTAGCTAGACTTTCACTCGTGCGGGCTGAGTACTGTTGCATCATTCTACATCCAGAGAAATTAAAGTTCTCAGAAAACAGCTTGGATTCTAAGAAAACAAGGTCAGGTGTGGCTGAGTCAGAGGACTAGGGGAGGCATATTGCATTTTCAGGGGAAAATGTCTTATAGGTAAAGCTCCTTAGGTTTGGGTTGGATCAGAAACAAACCAACCAAAACCAAAACCAAAAATAAAACCAAATCACCACCCCCAAAACCCTGGTAAACTGTTTGTGCTAGGAATTGCAGATTTTTATGTACACTGCAGGTTCACAGGCCCAGGAAATTAGACAGTGTTGCTGGAGCAAGATGGAACCTCATTAGAAGAAGGGTGCATTAGAGAAAGTCATGCTGGAAACCAGGCCTTGGTCTGGAGGCTGTGCACATCTAATAGAGTGGAGCTGAGGCTATTTCAATGTTCCTGTCTTTTGATAAACACCATATGCGTGCTTAGGCACTTTAGTCATATTTGACTCTTTGCAACCCCATGTACTATAGCCCGCCAGGCTCCTCTGTCCATGGGATTCTCTCCATCAAGAATACTGGAAGGGTTGCTCTTGCCTCCTCTGATAAACTCGATATATGAATAGACTTCCACTTGTTCAAATACAAATACAGAGGGAGAAAAAAAACTACATGGAATGTGTGAAGAATACTTTATTGCAAGGGAAGAAAGAGTGTCTAGGAGACCTAGAAGTCCTTCCTAGAGAAAGAACATGTTTCTGAAATGATAACTGGAGTGTCTAGAAACTGGGAAGTATTTGGCTTTCTCCATAGACTACAAAGTATAAGGACATTAAAGAATAGAGAGTAATTATATGGATAATTGGTATTCTTGAAGAAGATAAACTAATGAGAAAAAAAGCAATAATTAAAGATATAACAGGAAAAATTCATGAGCAGAAGTAAGATCCATATTGAAAAAAATCATTATGTTCCAGACAGTGAATGCACAAAGGCACACATAAGGACATGTCCTGGCAACAATTTTAATTCATAAGGAAAAGAAAACACTTCCACAAACATAAGTGGAAGAAACAGACTACCTAAAAAAAGGGGGGGGGGGAGAAATAACAAAAATCTGGCCATTTTTTGACTCTTACTCTGAAATCTTAAATTTAGAAGAAAATGGAGTGTTTTATACAGTTTTGAGATACAAAGTTTGTGACTTAGTATTTCACACCCAGCCTAGTCATTGTTAGCTAGTGAAATATCAAAAGGACATCTCAGATATGCAGAGACCCAGAACTATATATTCTCCTTGATAGCAGTTACTTGAAGGAAAAGCCAAAGAATGGAGAACTTAGGCTGGAAAAGCACTATCCTTAGGTTTGAATCCAATTAAAATAAGGACATGTCTGAATCAGTGTTTATCAAATGTGTTTTAGTCATTAAATTTTTTATCTGGAGATAAAAATTTCTTCCTGTAAAACCCCAAATATGAAACATCTATTCTTGTCATTCTCTGGTTAAAAAGATATGAAGAACCAAGAGACCCAACCACAGGTAACTGTGAGGGACCTCTTCAGAACCAGAGGACCCCATGGAACAAAGTTTGAAAACCATTGTTAAAACTAAGTATTGTAAATCTGCCTATAGAACTGAGGGCAGATGTCAAAATTTATTATCAAAGGAGATATATAATAGATAAATAAATTTGATAATGTGAATTTAGAACTCAAATTAATTGTAAAGGAATTTACAAACTGATAGATTTACTATCAGGCTACTTGTGAGAAGTTGTACAGAGAAAGGCAGCAGATACCATTTTATATTTGACTGACAATTAGAAAATAGAGTCTTAAAAAACCTAAAAAGCAATCAATAGAATAAAAAAGTAGGATAAAAAGAAACATGATCCGTCTGAATAGTCTTATAAAAAAAACACTAAGGAAACAAGAAAAAGGAAAACATCAAAACAAGATGAAAGAATAAGGATCTGATATATCAATTATAGCTGTAAATTACTGAGATAAGAATGACATAATTAAAGATTTGAATTTTCAGATTGCCTTTTAAAACATTGTCAGAGTCAATTAAATTCTGTTTGCAGGAAATACATCTAAAGCAATGTGATACAAGTTTAAAATGAAAAATGTTATTTTAATAATAGATATAATTCTAAATAAAATATTTTTAAGCAGACCAAATAACATTCCCCTGAGATACGTAGTGCAAAATTCATTCAAAATATAAGAAAAAATTAATTATTAACAGAATATAAAAAATATAAAAAATAGAATATTTTCTATTTTCATTTCTATTTTCTATTCTCTATATCTTTTATATCTATTTGTGTATTTCAGGCAGCCTTTAAAAATTATTAATAAAACCTTTATGGAAATTCATCATCCAGTTGCTCCAAAAGAAAAATCTTTATAAATATCAGTAATAGAAATTATACAGATTACATTTGTGACCATAATATACTAAAACTAGGAATTAACAACTGTATTTATTTATTTAATTTTGTGGCTCTGCTGGATCTTTGTTGCTATGTGTGGGCTTTCTCTAGATGCAGTGAGTAGAGGCTACTCTCAAGTTCCAGTGCGTGAGTTTCTTATTGCAGTGGCTTCTCTTGTGGAGCACCGGTCTAGGCATGCGGGCTTCAGTGTTGCAGCAGGCGTGCTCAGTACCTGTGGCTCAAGGGCTCTAGAGCTCTGGCTCAGTAGTTGTGGTGCANTGTACTGTTTGTGTTAATTTACCAACATCTGACTGATCTAGGAATGATGGGGCAAAGTGAATCTAACCCTACCCTTCTATCCCTGATCACTGACCATTTTAAGGAGGTCAAGATGCGTGCACGGGACCTCAGGGTGGAAATTAAGAAAGATAAATTAATCACTTTTTGCAGCATGGAATGGCCAACCTTCCATGTAGGATGGCCCCCAGAAGGCACCTTTGACTTGGAAACCGTGCACCGAGTCCGAGACATCATCTTTCGACCGCGGAGTGGACACCCTGACCAAGTTCCCTATGTCACAGTGTGGGAAGATCTCATATTGTGCCCCCCTCCACGAGTAAAACCTTTCTTGCTTCAACAGGGATTTTCCACCACACAGGTGCTGGCGACATGTGTAGGAAAGAACCTGAAAGATCCCAAGGAACCTGAACCAATGGTGCCATTGTACCCTATTTTAGAAGGGGGAACAGAGGAAGAATTTCTCTTCCCACCCCCTTACCAACCCCTTGAGCCGCCACGGGCCCCTGCTATCCCTCCACCTAGGGGCAACGCATCAGAAGGGGGGCCTGCACAAAACACTCGCCACAGGCGAGCCATGTCTCCGGCGGGGCCAGTAGACTCAACTGTTGCCCTCCCTTTCCGAGTGGCCAGTCCCCCCGACGAGGAAGGGAACCAACCTCATCAATACTGGCCCTTCTCTACCAGTGATCTCTATAACTGGAGGTCCCAGAATGCTAAGTTTTCAGATAACCCTAGAGATCTAACTAACCTCCTAGAGACTGTGGTTTTTACTCACCAGCCCACCTGGGACGACTGTCAACAGCTGCTCCAGATTCTCGTCACCATGGAAGAGAGAGAGAGAGAATACAGAATGAGGCCCGTAAAGGGTCCCAGGGGCACATGGAGAACCCACCACTAATATAGAGGAAATTAACACCTCTTTTGCTTTATTGCAACCTGACTGGGATTACAATATGGCACAAGGTAAGGAGAGGCTCCGGGTCTACCCCCCGACTCTGTTGGGGGGGCTCAGGGCAGCTGCACAGAAACCCACTAACCTCGCTAGAGTAGGAGATGTTCAACAGGGCCCCACCGAGAGTCCAGCTGCCTATCTGGAAAGGCTGATGGAGGCCTTTAGGCAATACACCCCCATGGACCCAGAAGCGGAAGGCACTCAGGCTGATTTGATAATGCATTTTGTCAACCAGGCGGCTCCAGACATTAGAAAAAACTACAAAAACTAGAGCGCCTGGGGAAAAGAGTATCCAGGATTTAATAACAGTGCAGAAAGTGTCTACAACACCTGAGAAACCCCTGAGAAGCAAGCCAAGGCAGCAGACCGCCAGACCCACAACATGGCATGTATCCTGCTGGTGGCGACAGTTCTGACTCCGGAGAGAGGGAGCGCCAACTGCGCCGCCTAGCGGCTGAAGGTAAGAGCCGCCCCCGTATGCGACCAGCATTAGGAAAGAACCAATGCGCCTATTGTAAGGAGGGACACTGGGCCAAAGAATGCCCTAAGAAAAAGAAGGGACTGCGAAAGACCCCTATCCTGGCCGTCGATGAACTGAGCGACTAGGGGATACGGGGTTCGGCGCCCCTCCCTGAACCCAGGGTAACCCTAAGAGTGGAGGGGACCCCAGTTGACTTCCTTGTTGACACAGGGGCTCAATATTTGGTTTTGCTAGAGCCTCAGGGGAAGCTGGCAGGAAAAACCTCTTGGGTGCAGGGGGCCACTGGGATGAAACAGTATCAATGGACTACCCGAAGATCGGTGGATTTGGGCATGGGCCGGGTATCCCACACCTTTATGGTCATCCCAGAATGCCCCTTCCCACTATTGGGAAGAGACTTGTTAACCAAGATGGGAGCTCAGATTCACTTCCTCCCAGGAGAAACTAAAATATTTGATCAGGCGGCAGGCTGATTCAGGTACTGACAATTCAATTAGAGGATGAATATCGGCTGCACCAAAAACCGACCCTTCCTCAAACGGACATCCAGGAGTGGCTAGATGAATTCCCTGAAGCATGGGCTGGGACAGGGGGAACCGGCTTGGCTAGGCACCGCCCTCCTATATATATAGATCTCAAGCCAGGGGCCGATCCCATCCGAGTCAGACAATATCCTATGACCTTAGAGGCCCGACAGGAAATCACCCCCCGTATCCACAGGCTCCTAGCCCAGAAAATCTTGAGACCCTCTCAGTCAGCGTGGAATACTCCCCTGCTCCCTGTTAAAAAACCAAATTCTCATGACTATCGGCCAGTACAGGACCTGCGGGAGGTTAACCGCCAAGTTCTAGATATTCATCCTACGGTGCCAAACCCATACAACCTCTTGAGCTCGCTCCCGCCAGATCATCACTGGTATACGGTTCTAGATCTAAAGGACGTTTTCTTCAGCCCCCCCTGGCGTCAAGAGCCAGGACCTTTTTGCTTTCGAATGGTCTGACCTGGAAGAAGGGATCAACGGACAGCTGACCTGGACATGACTACCACAGGGATTTAAAAATTCTCCCACTATCTTCGATGAGGCCCTCCATGAAGACCTGGGTGAGTTTAGACAACAGCACCCCTAACTAACCCTGTTACAATATGCAAAGGACCAGCAGACTTGCCTCATGGGCACCCGAGAACTGTTGCGGGCCCTTGGAAAATTAGGATACCGAGCCTCAGCCAAAAAGGCTCAGATATGTCAACCAGAGGTCACCTACTTGGGGTATGTATTAAAGGAAGGACAGAGATGGCTGTCAGAGGCACGAAAGGAGAACAGCTGACCTGGACATGACTACCACAGGGATTTAAAAATTCTCCCACTATCTTCGATGAGGCCCTCCATGAAGACCTGGGTGAGTTTAGACAACAGCACCCCTAACTAACCCTGTTACAATATGCAAAGGACCAGCAGACTTGCCTCATGGGCACCCGAGAACTGTTGCGGGCCCTTGGAAAATTAGGATACCGAGCCTCAGCCAAAAAGGCTCAGATATGTCAACCAGAGGTCACCTACTTGGGGTATGTATTAAAGGAAGGACAGAGATGGCTGTCAGAGGCACGAAAGGAGATAGTACTCAAAATCCCTACCCCAGATTCACCTCGAAGGGTGAGAGAATTTCTGGGGTCTGCTGGCTTCTGCCATCTTTGGATTCCAAATTATGCGGAACTGGCTAAACCCTTATATGAAGCCACAAAAAATACCATCCCTTTCAGTTGGACAGATCAGATGGAGACCACTTTCAAGGCCATTAAAACGGCCTTACTGTCAGCCCCTGCCCTGGGACTACCTGACGTCACCAAACCCTTTCTTCTATATGTAGATGAAAAGCAAGGGGTGGCCAAAGGGGTGCTGGTGCAGCATTTGGGACCCTGGAAGCGGCCGGTGGCCTCGCTGTCTAAACGCTCAGACCCCGTGGCTTCGGGCTGCCCCCAGGCCTCCGTATGAGTGCGGCTGTGGCCCTAATGGTTAAAGATGCAGACAAGCAGACCCTGGGGCAAGAGTCACACATCACCGCCCCCCATGCCATTGAGGGCATACTGAAGCAACCTTCGGACAGGTGGATCAGCAATGCTCGGTGACCCACTACCAAGGAG
>SJXQ01000579.1:184954-327533 GCA_006408695.1 Aepyceros melampus | reverse complement strand
CTGGCCGGGTGGTGGAGAACGGCAGACTGCTCCATAGTCCTCCCAGAAGAACTAGGGAAACAGGTACTTCTGAAAATGCATCGTGCCACTCACCTGGGAACTCGAAAAATGCAAGACCTGATTAGACATGCCAAAATTACCATGAAAGATGCCAGGGAAACAATAGAAGACATCGTATCAACCTGTAAGGCTTGCCAGCTTACCAACGCTGTCTCTCTTCCGGCCAACCAAGGTGCCAGAGAACGGGGGACAAGACCGGGAGCCTACTGGGAAGTGGACTTTACTGAGGCGCGTATGCGAAAGGCTCAAAGCAGTATATGAGTCAGGCCCTCCACCTGAACCTCACCGCTACCGACCAGGAGACTGGGTGTACCTGCACCGTCATCGCCAAGAGACCCTAGAGCCTAGGTGGAAGGACCCTTCCTTGTCGTCTTGACGACACCAGCTGCTCTCAAAGTTGACGGCATCTCTGCTTGGGTCCACTACACCCACACACGGCCTGCGGACCTGTTTGCCTTACGAGAAGAGTTCCTCCTCCAGTGGAAGGCCGAATTGGACAAAACTAACCCGCTCAAGCTAAAATTGCAAAGACGACAGAAGTACTCACCTTCGGGCTGTGTTTATTGAACAAGTTAATGACCTTCATCAAGAGCTGCATCAACACGGTGCAGCTTATGGTGCTCAGGTCCCAATGTACAGCTCTGCCAGCGGCCCCCTTAGCGGAAGAAAATGTGGAGCTGGACCCGTGATTGGGTCTGTCTTGGGACCTTGAGAAGGGAGGAATGAAGAACTGAAGCCACCCCATTTTGTTGGAAAAGACTCCATTTTGGAGTTCTGAGGAAAGAGTCTTTGGAAATCCCTTGACCTCACCCCACCACCTGGGAGATAATCAGATCCCAGATCAGGATCTCCTGACTTTAAATTCAGGACTTATGACTTGCCCGGGAAATTCGAATTAAGCCCGGGAAATGGGAACCAATCAGAACCCAACACCTAACCCTTCCACAGAAGGTAACATTTTTCACGCGAGAATACCCTATATAAGCAATGAAACCCAGAGTTTGAGGCTTCTCTCCTTAGCCACTGCGTCACTAATGGTGGGAGCCCCAGCTTGAGCTTGGTAATAAAAACTCTCTTGCTTTTGCATCGGATATCGGCTCCCTGGTGGTCATTGGGAGATTTTGAGACTTGGGCATAACAAGGAAACTAAATTTCCACTTGCCGTGTGGTATGGCCAAAAAAAAAAAAAAAATCCATACACTCTCCTACCCCGGTCCTTTGGGAGAGGGATGTATCTACTGAGAAATGTTCCCCCTTTATTGTTGGTTATGACATCCCCAAGCCCCTTTCACTAGTTCCTTTGTTATATTTATTGAGGTCCCACGTTTGCCAAAGACTTGAGTGAATGAAACTGATTCACCATCCCCATAGAATTCATATTCTTGTTGGGGGTGAGGCGGTACTCAGACCAAAAAGAAACATAATAAATAAGTAAATTGTTTGTTAGAAGATGATAAATTGATAGGGAAGATTAGAGAGGAGTAAGGTCTATGAAAAGTGCTTGCTATTTTGAATAGGGAGGAAGTCTTTACTCACAGGGTAAAATTTAAATTAATTCTCAATTGTTCTTAGAATTTAGCTCAAATTAATTTCCTCAGGGATGTCTTCCAGCCTAGCTGCTAAGTCACTTCAGTCATGTCCGACTTTGTGCAACCCCATAGATGGCAGCCCACCAGGCTCCCCCGTCCCTGGGATTCTCCAGGCAAGAGCACTGGAGTGGGTTGCCATTTCCTTCTCCAATGCATCAAAGTGAAAAGTGAAAGGGAAGTCGCTCAGTCGTGTTGGACTTTTAGCGACCCCATGGACTGCAGCCCACCAGGCTCCTCCACCCATGGGATTTTCCAAGCAAAAGGACTGGAGTGAGGTGCCATTGCCTTCTCCACTTCCAGCCTAGATCTATCAGCAAGTCTTTGAATACCAAGGTCATCTTCTATTATATGCTCTCATAATCTCCAATACTTCTCATGCAAAGTTCTTAGCACCATTTATAATTACATACTCACATGATTATTTATTAAAGAATATCCTGTCTATTGTAAACTCTCTAAAGGCAAAGATGAGATTCTTTTGAGTACTTCTCTATCTCCAAAGCTTGTTCAAGACAAGTGTTCACTTTATATAAATTTGTTGAATGAATGAAAGGATCAGTACAGTGTGGACAAAAAATATACTTCAGTCTCTTTTTTAAGAGAACCAATTGAGATAATACTGAATGAACCATAATGAATAAGTTACTTTTATAAATTACAAAGTTTATAAACATGCATCCATCATTACTTCTGTGGCTAAAAACCCTCTTGTATCAGTGTGATTCTGTGTTCACTGACATTATATAACTCGGAATCTCCTTTTTGGAGGCAGTGAAGTTTAGTGGATAAGACTGTGGGTGCTGAGACCAGACTTGCCTGGGTTGATTCTCATCTGTCACTTACCTTGTGGTCTTGTCATGCTTCTACTTCCTCATCAATAAAACGGAGTAACAGTGGCACCAACCTCACAGAGATGTTGTAAGATTTAAAGAGTTTGTATCTTTAAGGCGTTAGAAGAACGCCTGGCATATACTAGGTATAAATGAATGTAGGTAGTCATAAATATTATTATGCCTATAGCTGTTATTATCTGCCTTGCTTTCAACTGCCATCCAGGGATGATTTATTGACTGAACTCTTTCTTGGTTTCTTCTTAAGGACAAATTAGTAAGTACTAGTTAAGTGAGATTTTCTTTAAGTCAAAGAGTGAGGGTGGCTCTTTTTCAGGCCTCTTCCTATAGGTTTCAGCATTTGTTCCGGTTCATCAGTGACTTTTGCTTTAACTTTCCAGTTGTCTTGGCAGCTGGAAGTAAAGCTGGCTGAGAAAACTGGGCCTAAATCCTAGTTCTGCCACTTACTGGTGGAAAGACCTTTGGCAAGATATTAAACTCTGAGGTTCACCCTCTCATCTATAAAATGGGACTCATAATTGCTCACCACAGGGTTGCTGTGGGGACTAAGTGAGCTAATGTCCATGAAAAAGCTTAGAGAGGAGTTCTACAAATATTAGTTCTGCTTCACTTGCCTTGCGTGCATGCTGCATGCTAAGTCACTTCAGTCATGTCTGACTCTTTGTGACGCCATGGACTATAGCCTGCCAGACTCCTCTGTCCAAGGGATTCTCTAGGCAAGAATACAGGATTGGATTGCCTCCAAGGGATCGATTTCCCAACCCAGGGATCAAACCCACTTCTCTTGTGTCTCCTGCATTGGCAGATTTTTTGTTTGTTTGTTTTGTTTTTTACCACTAGTGCCAGTGAACAAATCTATATTTTAAAAGGAAACCTCTGGAGACAGGGTGACATTGGTCTATGGTGAACACTCTGACAAGTATTCTAAACCAGGAAACTAAAGTTGACACATTTGGAATTCACTACACATGCCCTAAAATGATTCTTATTATTGGCAGAGATCAATGCAGTAAGCATAGTGTTCATTTGATAGCCTATAATCAAAAGGAAAACAGTCATTCAAAAATATTATTTTTATTATCAGAAGTAAAGCAATTTATATAGAACTATCTGACTACCTAATCAACTAGAAAAGCCATACGAAGTATATTGTCGATTGCAGAAAAATTTTACAAAACAGATTCTTATTGCTAATTAACAAATATTAGTTAGGGATATCTGATGGTATAATAGTCATAGGAACTTAGAAGAATCTTCCTGAATGTTCAAAGTTACTGCTTGATGATTGCAATTAGGCATTGCCCCAGGTTGTGAGTGTGTGTATGCATATGATTTGGACAAAAAGGAAAATAAGTCCAAAATGTTCCCTTCACATGCACAAATATTCTAGATTCTCTTTTTTTCTCCCTTGGGTGTTTTTGCTGACCTTAGATGATAATTTTCCCCCAAGAGTTCACTTGCAAAATATGTTTTTCAATATGTCATAGTTCAAACTTTTCAAATTCTGTTCCAGTTCAAAAGACCTGGTTTTGGTTTCCAAATATTCTTTCTCCTATGTTAGCAGTTTTTGATCAACAAATGTTTATTGAGGCACCACTGTCTAAACGGCAGGCTCCCAGAGTGGCTTGTCCAGTGTACTTGGAGTTCCAGATGTTGGGTAAATTGGAAATCTATGAATCTGAGGTTAAAGCAGACTTAAAATTATGTGTGAACATGAACTGAGCACTTAGAGGGCAACACGCTGTTCACCATGGGCAGCAGCAGAATGGGGGGTTTTTTTCTGCTTATTGGCTTAAAATATGATATCTAGCTGTGTGGGAGCCTAGCCTACCTGTCCTGAGGGACTCTTCATGCCAAAGCTACTCATTCTAATTCATCTGACACTCTTGTTTGCTTGGTGAATATTCTGGCCAATCATTGTTGTTCTAGTCAGCATCTTTGATAGCATTTCATAGCCAAATTCTGGCATTCTAGGCTCTTTATGGTATGGATTCTGCTCACTTGTCCAGCCCTGTCTTCTTTTTACTCCTCTGCTAGCTCCTAATAGTTAACTGATAGAACCAATAGAACCAATTTTTCACTCTTCCTCCTCATTTTCTGAGTGCTTACTCTTGGCCAAGCACTGATTCCTTAATTTTAAAGAAACTTTGATTCCCTCAGTTTTCCTGGGAGGCAGTTATGGTTATCCTCACTTGATAGATGAAGGTACTGAGACTCAAGAAATATCAACTGAATTGTTTGAATTCACGGGTGAGCATGTGGATGAGTTGTTGATGTAACATAGGTCTCTGACTCCAAAGCCACAGTGGAAAGGGCTCCTTCCATCACACTAGGTGCTTTTCTCCTCACAAATGTTGCAAACCTGTCTCATTCTGTCTGCTTCCTCCTTGTGATGGCAAAATAATGGCCCCTCAAAGATGCTCATGTCACAGTCTTTGAAACTTGTGAATAGGTCACCTGACATGGCAAGGGGGATTTAAGGTTGATAATCAGCTGACTTTAAGATGGGGAGATGATCCTAGATTATCCAGGTAGATCCAATAAATGAAAGCTCTTAAAAGTGGAAGTGGGAGGCTGAAGAGGAGAGTCAGAGAAGGTATGAGGATGAAAGTACAATCAGACACAAGCAACGCTGCTGGCCTTGAAGGTGGAGAAAGGGGCCAGGAACCAAGGGCTATAGGTAGCCTCCCAGAAAAGGCAAGGAATGGATTCTCTCTGCTGGTCCATAGAAAGTTGGGGAAGGAGGTGCTGGACAGGGTGACTTCAGCTAGAAGCATGAAACCTACTGTTCTGTGGTTATTTTCTATGCAACTGCTTAGGGCCATCTTTCCACAGTGTCAAGCTGATCATGCCCCCAGTCTTCAGGAAAACTTTTCATCCTGACCCTCAGCTCCATCTCTAGGGTCACCTGCTGCTCCTCCACCTCAGGCATTCAGCGCTTTAGTTGCTCCTTACTTCCTCTTGTGGCTGTATCTGCTCTAGTGGTGACATTGCTTGGAATGTCCTTACCCCACCTGACTTGTCTAAAGCACTGCTACGCCCTTTATTATATAAGGTTTAATGAAACCCAGCTCACACATGACTCTCTGAAGCCTTCCCTGACCTGTCCCTCATGAGTCACCCCATCCTTCTCTGGGGTACCCAGTGTCTTACACAGATCTCTTAGTCTACTGCATATATTACAGTAAATTAACTATTTATTATCAACCTCCTCCATTAAAACTCCTGGAGAGCAGTTTTGTGCATCATTCATCTCTGTATTTCCAGCACATAACTGAGATTCAATAAATGTTTGTCGAATGACTGATTGACTGATTAAATGAATGAAAGTCAGACAGATCTTCAGAATTTTCTAGTAACTAAGACTTGTAAAAAGGTGGATTGAGAGTCCTATAAGTAATTACACTATCACATTCTGTAACGGATTGGTGCTAGCCAGGGAATGACAGTATGTCCAAAAAGTAATGAATTAAAACCTCACTTTGTCGTATCCTCTTTCAAAAATGGGAGTAGTCTTTCAAGTGACTTGAAAAATAGGCTTCAGTAAAAGTATAAGAAAATATATGCAATTAGACTCAATCAATAAAGTTGTCCTTGACTAATGTCTACATTTAAGGGAGTTTAATTAAATTATGAAACAGCCTTTCTGATTTAACTGTCAGTCTGGTTTATCATGTATGAACGTGAGCTCTGTATAGGGTTTTCTTTCAAGATTTCAAGACCCCCAACCAATGCAAAGATATGAATTATCAACACATGGCTTAAGAGGGGAGAATCTGGTATGTGACTTCAAGAAAGCAAGGAAGAAAAGCAATTTTCCAGGAAGGCTGATGGAAATAGAAATTGTGCAAAATGGCTTTTCTCCCTTCATTCATTCATTCATTTAGACAATATTAATTCAGCACATACTATATGTCAGGGGTTGCCCTAGGTGCTGGCAATGCCATGGAGTGGAAAAGGCAGACATTCTGAAGAAATATAAATAATGATAGATTATGTTTATTATGTTTATGCTCCCCCAAGCCCAGAATGCCCTATCTTCTTTATTTGGTTTATATACATTCAACATCCTTGCAATAAATAAGAAGTAAGGAATAATATAAAAAAATGTGTGGAATCTACTGTATGTCAGACTCTATGCTAGAAACCGGGGACACAAAAATACCTTCAAGGACCTTACAGATTTAGTGGGAGAAACAGACATGTGAATGATATAAAAAAGTAATGCAGTAGAAAAATGTAGTGACAGGCGTAAGCACAGGTGCAGCCGGAGGAGCATGGAGCAAGGGCACGTCCTTCTTTCCTCCACATGGGCACAGAGGCTCCGCAGGGGATGGGGAGAAAGTGAGTAACATCACCAACAGTTTTTCCTCAGGATAGCTAACTTTGTGTGGCACTCTGCCCCTCTGCCTGTCTCCTGTCCTACATGAGAAGAGAAAGGGTGGGCTGCAGGCAGGCTCATTTCTCCTGGACAGATGGGGGAGGGAGGAGTGCTGCAGTTAGGAGCTCGTGGACAGAGCCGAAGAGCTGCCCAGAGTAGCAGTGGTCCTAAAGGGCGCTTTTAGGGGCGAGACCCTGCAGGGGACTTTGGACTGACTCTATCACCCACAGTTGCTCTAAGCTGCCCCAGGCAGAAGGGACTAATGTCAGAGACAGCAAGAGAACCTGTAATGGCCAAGGAAGATTCAGCTAAAATTTTTTTTTTTTTTTTCAGCGTGGACCATTTTAAAAGTCTTTGTTGAATTTGTTACAATATTGCTTCTGTTTTATGTTTTGGGTTTTTGGCCTCAAAGCATGTGGGATATTGGCTGCCTGGGACCATGGATTGAACCTCCACCTCCTCATTGAAGGCGAAGTCTTAACCACTGGATCACCAGGGAAGTCCCTAAAATTTCATATTTGAAATCTATTTAATTTCATGGATTCTATTTAAAACATCTTAAATACTTCGAGATCCACTAAATAAAACAAGTTCTGAAATACCAATCGTAGCTGTTGGCTGTGAGCAACAGCCCACGCTCATAACTTGCAGTCATAGGACGAATTTCGAATGCAGACATATTTTGCTGTTCAAGTGCATTTAACAATTTTAGAAAAGAAAGAAAATGCCTTTATAGGTGGGGCAGGCTTTCTCTGCTCACCATGGCTCTGAACATCAGCTGTTGGCAGCTACTGTCATCTATGTGGTCTTCTTGGTCCTAGAGGGTGGTTGAGGTTGCAACCTCTCATTTAGGCTGAGTCCTTCCTTTTGCTGACGAGGAAGTGAAGACTAGAAGAGAAAAGTGACTACAATACAGTGGAGCTAGGATTAGTATCTTGGGGTCCCCACCTCGCCAGGCTCTTCCTGTGACAAGGGGCTGCCTCTCAGAGAAGCGCTTTGTGAACATAGTGTACCCAGGCTGCACGAAGCAGCCATCTCCAGCTACCCGGTGCAAAGGGAAACATTCCCTTTAGGAGCAATAAATGCAGGTGATGGGATTCAGAGGGAAAGGTCTCTGCGAGCTATGTGATAGCTTGGTCTTGTGCCCCCAGATGAGTGACAGGCTCCTCCCATGGGATGGCCATGTGACCCGTCTCCCTTTAGCGTGTCCATGCATGTGAGAGATGAGTGTCTGAATGGAGCTAAGGGCAGGGTTTGGCTGGTGAGAACAGAGCATGGCGAAACCCTGGGAGCCAGGGTCACTTCTCAATGTCTATTTGCAAACTCAGATGTGGATGGGTGGGGAAGATTATGCATTAGGGCTTATCTCTCCCCCTCAGCTGGGTTTCTGTCATCCCAGGGCTCTGTGGTGGAGGCTGGCAGAGGGGCTGACCTATTCGCTTGGCAGATTTGATCAACACGTGCTCATCTTCACTGCCAGCAAGAGAGAATCTAGCGTGTGGGTGGGGTGGGGGAGGTGGATTCAATCAGAATACAGATAGGAAAAAGAAATCAAATCTACTTGTCCAAACATAAACTTACAAAAATATGGGATAACTGCCTGGCCCTCACTATTCAAGCAAGCCAGGTCAACCTGTTTAGGGAGAATGCTTCTGGGAGGAAGGCTGATCGTCTTTTTCCCAGGCAAAGCATGCCCTTGCCCAACCAGCATACAATTCTTGTAATTCATTGTCACTACTCACAGGATGGAGTGAGGCAGGGAGTGAGAGTGGGGGTGGGAGTGGTCCCTCAATGGGCTTTATAAGGCTGTGACTCCCTACAATTAGGTGCACAACCTAGAGATTTCTTACCCACATGGGTACCCTGGAAGGTGATAGGGAATCAGGCCATATGTTGCAGAGAAGCTTGTCACTTTTTCAGAGGGCTCCTGGCAGACAGTCACTTACTTTAGAGGCCTTGTAAGTCACTGCCAGTCCACTACCTCAGTCCCTCCACACGCATCCAAGGACATCTGGAGGGGATCTTCAACTCTTGTAAAAAGGTCTGTATATATGAGTTCTGTGTCTTCTACCTTGTGCTGACAGATGGCTTCTGAGGCAGCCTCTGTTATAAGAGCCCTGGCCCTACTTGAGTGACATCTTGCTTTCTCTACAGACAGATCCTGAAGTGTTTACTTCCACAGATGAACGAAGATCTTATAACTTCAAAGAAAGGTAAAGGACCCTTGTCCCAGACTATGACATTCTTAAGAGAAGAAACGATGACTTATCTAGGACCTGTACTGCTTTACAGGGCCTATACTGTGCTTGACACAGGGTTGGGTGCCTGACAAAGGAGCCTCAAGTAAATTTACAGGGTGCTAATTACAGAGTATAGTACTTTCCCACTGGGCTAATCAGGACACAAGTAAGGTGCATGCTTAATCCACAAAGCACTTAAATTTTATGGGGAGAAGATGCAAATAAGGAGGTTCGTTCACAGAGAAGAAGAAAGGGTGGTCATCCATGTGGAACGGAGGAGCGCAAGCAAGGGTGTGGAAATGGACAGTTTCTCCCGACACTGCCCTCCTGCACGGGCACCTCTTTGATTTATGAAGAAATAGCGCAAGCCTTGTACCCCGGGTTTCCCATTTCCCTGCAGAACTGTGCTGGGTTGGGTTATAGGTGCCATATCTTACGTGTATGGGCTCTGGCCCACTTACTACGTTTCCTACAGGTAGTCACTCTGTCACTGGAACCACTGCTTGCAATCAGATTCACTTTAAGAACAAGGTTTGTGGACGTCTTTTAGAGCTCATTTTTGAAAGATGGTCCACCTGGTGCCTGCTCCCCAGCTCTGGATCGAGGCCAGGGGATGACAGAAGCATGAACTCGCTGTGGATAACAAGTCCTCTGTTATGACTGGGAGCGTTTGCAATGCTATAAATAACTCTATCAATATTGTGATAATGGCACTTTAAAGAGGTCTATTTTACAAGTGCTGAATGTAAGAGAGACCGCAGCTGCGCTCATTAATTCTGAAGTATGCCTCCCTCCATGTACGACTTGCAGGTGTAACAATAGGCATGTTGACTCAATGAAAGTCTAGATAATGTTTAGATTAAGAAAAAGGTTAGAGTAACACTGTTAGTTTTTCCATTGTGTTTGGCATAATGAAAACAAATTATAATAGCTTAATTGGAAATGGAAAAGAAAAAGGGCAAAACATAACTTGCTTACAGATTTCAGAGGCTCACAAATAGCTCCTCCCCCCTCAAGAGCAAGTATCATAATTGACAGCAGTAGATCTTTTGATAATTAATTGCGGTAAATTATCACTTGGCACAAAGAAGGCATAATTGTAATTAATTTGCAACCTTCCCAGCATAACACTGAATTAGAAATGGCACTGCCGTCATTTTTCCAAGGGAGGAAGTTGGAGTGGGGTGGGGGAACAGTACGCTTTTCCTCTGATGCATGTTTGGAATTTTGAGGCAAGCCTCGGTTGTAATTTTTCTGGTATGACCGTGACATCTCTGCGACTCTCTTGGCTTAGGGGTGTTTAATTTAGATTGTGACTATTGGCTCTGGTCTATGATGGTTAGCAGGAGGGGTCCCCTGCTGAGTTCTGCCATGGTTTTCCATCGTGTCAGCCACCAGCTAGTCACTTAAACTCAGCATTTTCCCATTATCTTTCTGTATCTGTCTCATTCACCAGGGTGCTGAAAGACCTCGTTAGTTCAGGCAATAGATATTCATTTAGGTTAAAATATTATTATATTTTTAATTGAATGAATTAAGGCCCTCAAAATATTTTTCCTCCTTTTTTCCCTCCAGAGCATCTTACTTTTGTGATGATGCCTATGATTATTAAGACTCTCTGCAGTGGTACAATTTTATAGTGACTGCTACAGATCAAGGTTCAGTCTAATTGCTCAACAATTAATTAGAAACAGGAATGAGAAATAGAAACTATTTTCACTGGATACTAGGGAACTGTTTATATTTCATCAGAGTGCCTGGGAGAAAAAAATCATTGAGCTATAAAAGATTACATCTGGGTTTCAGTTAAAGTCAAGAGGATCCAGTAAGCCAAATGGTGGCCAGAGATTACTGCCATGGTGTGCTACACCGCCGACCAAAGCCTTCCAGGGGCCATGGAATTCCTCCCCTTGCTCCATGAATGTCCACTTGAGAGAATGAGGAGGATCTTACTTCTGACAATAAAGGCAAGGAATTGTTCTGTGTAGTGGTTAGTCATAAAAAAATAGATAAAGATCATGGCCTTATTTCAAGTAGACCCATATAACAAAAATAAGCTTTATTAAATTATTCTGGACACTCTTCGAACTTCTTAAACACATTGTTATAAATGCTGAAATAAGGTGAATTTATAGCCAGAGCCCTTTAGCACAGCTGCCCTAGCAATGAACTCAGGTTTGACCTATATGTAACACCTTCTCTGGGGGTTAACAAATCATTCAGTCTTCATTCATGCACATTTCCTTTCTCAAAAAGCAATGCCTTAAGTCACCCCAGCTACCCTGCATCCCGCCAATAACTTCCTCCAGTGGGCTGAATTAGTCATGATAGTTTTACTGTGTGAGCTAATACTCACAAGTGTCAGAGTTCAAGCCACCAACATATTTCACAGGAGACTTCAAATTGAGCTCAAACTTTAGCCCTAGTTGCCAAAGGCCCTGATGTTTATCTTCCTGAACTCCCCATACGAAGAACCAAAGCACGTAACAAGGACATGGGGACGCCACCTACAAGTGCTGTGTTTTGGGCCCACGACTCTGTTAGGTTAGAATCTTCACTGGGCATGGAACTTTGCTTTTCTGATCTAAAACGGAAACATGATTTCTATGGAACAGACGGAGGAAAGACATTATGAGAGGCTCTTATTTGAAAAAGGAGGTAGCTTTAATCTGTATATCCTCAAAGAGCAGAAGAAATAAAATCATGAATGAATGCTTCAGGGAGATAGGTTTTGGCTTTCAGAAGAATCATTTTCACATTTACAGTTGTTTGAGGGGCAAAAAGATGCCCACAGCAGGAGGAGCTGTTAGAAGAGAACGGAGATCTGTAGGTAGGGAGAGTCAAGAGATTCAGGTATGGGATCTGAGCGAGGAGGCTGAAGGCTTTAGACGACGTGCTTTTAAAAAGCCTCTTGTGATTTAGGAAGATTTTATGGGTGTTTGCATGATGTATGGCGGGAAGTTAACACAAAAACTAAAGTCTAGGAATCTAATTTCTGCTGTGCAGAATGGGATGGGGTGGGTGGTTCTTAGTGGGTGAAGGTCTAGGCCCCAGCTGAGGAGCTAATGAATTAGTGTCCAGTTCTTTGAGCAGAAGTGTTGATAAATGAATGGTTAAACTGATGGTCGCTTGTTTATTTTCAGTCATTCATTCATGTAACTAGGGTTTCAGCTGCTTCCTGGTGTGCTGGGTCCTCGTCATGTCCTGAGGCTCTGCATTATTCAGCTGTAATCCCTGCTCTGTGACTGGTCTTAGCCAGGCTGGCCAGTGTGCTTCAGTATCTTGATATTTTTATTTCTTATCGGGATGAGTGTCCAAATGAAAATACATTGGTAATGAGAAAAAAAAAATGAGCAAAATTTTCTGAATCCTGCCTTCCCTGGTGGCTTAGTGGTAAAGAATCTGCCTGCCAGTGCAGGAGATACAGGTTCGATTCCTGGTCTGGGAAGATCTCAGGTGCCGCAGAGCAAGTAAGCCCATGTGCCACAACTGTGGAGCCGGTGCTTTAAAGCCTGGGAGCCGAAACTGCGGGAGCCTGCTCACCCTAGAGCCTGTGCTCTGCCACAATGAGAAGCCTGTGCACCGCAACTCGAGAGGAGCCACCGTAACTAGAGAAAAGCCTGTGTAGCAGTGAAGACCCAGCACAGCCAAAAATAAATAAATTAAAAAATTATAAACTTTCTTCTGAACTCTATATAAGATTTAGCTTGATCATACAAGCTTGGTCTGGCCCCTGCTTACCTCCCCTCACTAACCTCATCTCATGACCCTCACCATTGTCCTTTCCCACCAGCCACACTGGCCTTCTTTCTTCCAGTTCTGTATTTTTAAATTATATTTATTTATTTATTGGCCATTTTGCATGGCTTGCGGGATCTTAGTTCCCCCACCAGGGATCAAACCCACACCCCCAGAAATGGAAGTACAAAGTCCTTAACACCGGAGCAGCAGGGAATTCCCTCTTTCACTTCATTAATCACCCCATGTTTTTTCCTGTTGTACAATCTCCATTCATGTTGTTCCCTTGGCCTCTCCAGACTTCCGCATCCTTTAACTCCCAAACATAACTTTCTTCAGTAAATCTTCCTCGCTCCACCAATCTCAAGCCCATGAATGTTCTCCGGGCATCTTGTAATTTTCTTTTCTAACACTGAATCACAGTTTAGAAATATTCAAATTTATTACAAAATTGAAATGTGATTCCATTATTTGGAGAATTCCTAAAACATCAACTGAATCACAGTTAGAGATTCAGTGGTATAAAGGATTGGGCTAAAATCTCCAGCACAGCTAAAAAGGTGCTGGGTGCACGAAGTCGCTTCAGTCGTGTGCAACTTTTTGCAGTCCCATGGATGTAGCCTGCTAGGCTCCTCTGACTGTGGGATTTCCCAGGCAAGAATACTGGAGTGGGTTGCTATACCCTCCTCTGGAGGATCTTCCCAACCTGTAGATTGAACTCAAGTCTCCTGTTACTCCTACATTGCAGGCAAGAGAAGCCCACTAAGGTGTTAAACTAATAAGGCAATAATAATATCTTAGATTATATACATGTTATAGTTTACATGTATTTTAACACGTTTTCTCTTCTGTTCCTCAAAACAGACTTGTATGACAGGCATTCGTTTCTCTCCCATCTCACAGGTTGTCAAAGGTTGCACAGCGAGGAAGTGACAGAACTGGCTGAAACTCTGGTTCAAGATTCACTCTGTTCATAAAGGCAACTTCCTTCTTCAGTGTGTTTTACAGCCTCTTGATGAAAGTGAAAGTGAAAGTGAGAGTGAGAGTGAAAAAGTTGGCTTAAAGCTCAACATTCAGAAAACAAAGATCATGGAATCCGGTCCCATCACTTCATGGGAAATAGATGGGGAAACAGTGGAAACAGTGTCAGACTTTGTTTTTGGGGGCTCCAAAATCACTGCAGATGGTGACTGCAGCCATGAAATTAAAAGATGCTTACTCCTTGGAAGAAAAGTTATGACCAACCTAGATAGTATATTCAAAAGCAGAGACATTACTTTGCTGACTAAGGTCCATCTAGTCAAGGCTATGGTTTTTCCAGTGGTCATGTATGGATGTGAGTTGGACTGTGAAGAAGGCTGAGCGCCGAAGAATTGATGCTTTTGAACTGTGGTGTTGGAGAAGACTCTTGAGTGTCCCTTGGACTGCAAGGAGATCCAACCAGTCCATTCTGAAGGAGATTGGCCCTGGAATTTCTTTGGAAGGAATGATGCTAAAGCTGAAACTCGAGTACTTTGGCCACCTCATGCGAAGTGTTAACTCATTGGAAAAGACTTTGATGCTGGGAGGGATTGGGGGCAGGAGGAGAAGGGGACGACCGAGGATGAGATGGTTGAATGGCATCACTGACTTGATGGCGTGAGTCTGAGAGAACTCCGGGAGTTGGTGATGGACAGGGAGGCCTGGCGTGCTGTGATTCATGGGGTCACAAAGAGTCCAACACGACTGAGCGACTGAACTGAACTGACAGTTAGATGGAGGTCTTGTGGCTCAGAAGGTAAAGAATCTGCTTGCAATGTGGGAAACCCAGGTTCAGTTCCTGGGTCAGGAAGATCCCATGGAGAAGGGAATGGCAACCCACTCCAGGATTCTTGCCTAGAGAATTCCATGGAAAGAGGAGCCTGGCAGGCTACTGTCCATGGGGTCACAAAGAGTCGGACATAGCTGAGTGATTTCACTTTCACTTTTCATATACACTTATGCTTAAGTGGGCACTGTTTTTTTTTTTTCTCTCTCCACTTTGGTCCTTTCTCCTCCTTTATCATCTCTAATTCCCCAGCCTCCAGTCTCCTGGGGTACAAGCAGGCTGAGTTGGGACAAAGACAAAGAACTGGGGTTAGCCCTGTGATTGATTTATTTTGGAGAAAGTGTATCCCCATAGTCTGTGGAAACTGGAAGGGGATTAGGTAGTCCTGTGATTGCCTGAAATGTGTTCTGTGGAGCTTTAAAGTTAGTACTGCTCCACTGCACAAGCCGGGGGTACCTTCCACGTGACCTGCTAGGTGAAGTGTGTGTCCACAGCACTGTGCGCCTGAGGGCCCCTTAGAGAGGGCCACAGCCACCTTCACTCTCTTCTAGACAACTCTGCTTTGATCTCTCTTGTATATTGAGCTACTGAATAAGATTTTGTTTGAAGAAAGTGTTCTGCTCCTTGAAATAGAAAGCACTCGACACCTCATGATTTAATAATGCCCCAGCTGATGCTGACTTAAAATCCAAGAAGGCCAGAGTTGAGGCTGAGATCCAAACCTCTGGAGTCTAAGCTAGTACTCTAGTCTTGGCCCTGGGCTGCTCATGGCAAGTCAGGGATGTGGTTTAGTGGGAAGGGAAACTGGATTCCTACTGGAAGAAACCTTGTGATACAAAGGGTTAAAGTTGGGATGCTCCAAACTAGCCACACTTTGAGAACCTACCTGCTTGGTTAAACATGCTCATTCCTTTGATCTTCCCAGAGAAAATGGTGCTCCCTGACCCTCGTCCCAGCCATTTGCTTAGCCTCTCTCTACCTCTATCCTGAGGTTTTCTCCCCATAGGAGACTTTTCTCTCCCAACTTGAAGGACATTGGAAATGAACACTAAGATCCTTTCTCTGTTTCCCCAAATTCCTGGGTGTCCTCAAATTCTCCCTTACCTTTCAGATCCAATCTAATTTATTCACACTCAGCAGTGATCTGTGTCTGTCTCTAGGACTTTCCAGCACTTCAGATGACTCTTTTTGAACAGTGAGAATGCTTGTCTTATTGTTCTCGATCACTAGTAAGAGCAAAGGCTAAATACTCTGAACCTCTTTTATGCTTTTTGCTTTGGAATGAAGCAATCATTCTCCCTCAACCTCATGACTGCACTAATCTCATGTGGCTCTGTGAGAGCTTGTGGAGGTGGGACTAAAGGATTTCTGGTAGTATTCAAACCCAGGCAAGGACAAATACACCAAGCAGAAAGAACGAAAGTTACTCTCAGTCAGAGTCAGCAAATGTTACCAGCTTGAATTAACAACTGTTGCTGTATCTTAACTCACCAGGTGCTCTGACAGCACAGGCAAAATCTGTGTTTCTACAGTGTTAGATGTGCTGGCTGCCTGACATATAAATTGAACATCAGATGGTATCTTCCCATGAATTAAAACAAAAACAAGACAGACTCAGATGCCCATTTCATGGAGTGTGTAAGTAGGAAACTCTCCCCAAGATGATGAAGCACGGCCCATAGCCTTCTGTTTTTGTGATCAGCTCTGGGTTTGAGCTCCAGTTTTAATTCAATCACTGCCTTTAGGGATTTTCCCACTGTTCACTCACATGTCTGTTTCTCTGCCTCACCAACTGAGATATGAACTCAGTTCATTCTCCTGATTTCCTCCAGGAAAGCCACTTACAACAAGGCATTTGAGTTTAGAGAAGGCTTCTGAAAGCAGAGGAAGGGGAGGGATTTTGACTGCAGAAGCACAGATAAAATTTCGTGTTAGAGATTTTTGCTTTTAAAATTCCTCTAGTCCATGTGGCAAACTGGACTCCAGCTTCTTGCCAGGTGGCAGAGCCTGCCAGGCCCACTGTATCTCTCTCCTGTCCACTCCAGCATCTCTAGCAAACAAAATGAACTTGTCCCTTTTTTTAGGCAGTGAAGTTAAACTCCCTTATGCCTTTACCTGCTAAATTCACACCTATACTCACCAAGGTCCTTAGCAGAACAAAAGACCTTTTATGTAGCAAGATGCTTTTCTCCTTAGAAATAAAAAGCAGAAAGGCAAACAAAAATTGCCCTTGTTCACATGGAATCTGTGTTGGGTATGGGACTGAGATGAGGTTTTTGGTGGGTGTTGGCTGGCACAGGGTGACCCAGATGCCAGGAAAAAGGTCTGGGTTTCCAGGTATAAGGAAAAGGGGCAAAGGGTGTTGGGTCGCTATGGGGCCTTTGCAGGCAAAGCGGCTCCCCTTCTGCTGACTCTGCATTCCCGGCTGCTGTCACTATGTGCTCTTTGGAAAGGGGACCGCAGAAGAACGTGCCCTGCTTAGAAATGATGAGCCACCAAGCCTTGCTGGAGGCAGAGACGGCTGCTAAGTGCACACATCAGGAGGATGTGGCCTGGGACCACCGTTACGACTGCTGCTAACATACTTGAGTGTGATTCTGTGCTGTGCGCCTGTGCTGAGTTGCTTCTTATCACTCCCACCAAGAGATGGGAATTTGAAAGATGGTTGACAGATCCATGTGCAAAGAGCAAAGCCTAGCGCAGGAGGCAGCTGGATCTGATGGGAGGCACATAAGCTGGGTCAGGAGCAAGCAAGCAGGTATTAGTTGCTCAGTCGTGTCTGACTCTTTGCAACCCCATGGTCTGTCCATGGGTTTCTCTAGGCAAGGATACTGGAGTGGATTGCCATTTGCTTCTCCAGGGGATCTTTCCCACCCAGGGGTGGAACCTGGGTCTCTGCATTGCAGGCAGATTCTTTACCATCTGAGCTACCAGGGAACGGGAGACACTGTTTTAATTCTGATTCTGCCTTGTCCTTGCTGAGTGACCTTGGATAAGTCATTCCCTACCCTCTGGCCTCTGTTCTCTTACTGTGAAGTGAGTGGTCTTGGTTTTCAAGGTGTTTTCCCAGGAGTTCTGTGAGTCTTGGCATGAAGATGGACTGGTCAGCTGAGAAGGATGATTCCCACTCCCAAGCCCTGCCAGAGCAGCTCTGGTTTTCCCTGTTTTATTGCTAGAGGGGCTAAAATTTTTCTTTGCATAAAGGATTTGGCCATAAAAGAAGTCTGAAACCTACTGCTCTAAAAGACGGCCATCTACTATCTCCTTTATCGCTGACATTACATGATTCTAGATGGAGGCAGGAGAGAAGAATGGGTGCTGGGAAAGACGCAAGCATAAGAAAAAGAAATTCCTGCTACAAATAAATCCCCTGGCCGATCTCTCTTAATCTCTGGAATTTTAAAGATTTAAAATCTACTTAAAAAAAAACACCAAAACTGCAGTTCTCAGCAAATAAAGACTACTTTAAATTATTCAGGTTTGTTACACCCACAAATCACCCATACAGTACATTCTAAATAAAAAACTAATAACTCTTTGCAAGAAGTGTCCCTTCCAGAGGCCACGGATAAGGCATTAACCTGTACTGGGAGAAAATAATACGAGTGATTTCCAAATTACACTCATTTTAGGAAATAACTTAAATAAATGAATTCGGCCAAATGCAGCCTGCTTATTTCCTCTGCATTGAGATGCAGGGGTAATATTTTTCTGCCAGGAAGCATTGGAAACAAAATCATTTACAGCCATACTTAAAGAACATTTTAGAATCTTTCTCAAAAGTAGTGTAGTTACATTTCCTAAGCCTTGGCTTTTCGCAGTGTTTGGAAGAGTTGGGGAGGGACTGGGGTTGAGAGGGACCCCAGGCCTATGGGCCCGGGGTTCCACATTCAGAGATGATGGGAGTCAAGTCAGATCCCCCCACCCACAGCAAACGCTTCTGTCTCTGCTTGTAACATTGCTGCCAAGAGTTCATTCTGCCTCTAGGTGCCCCCACCAGCCACGGTCAATAGTCTCTTCTCGTTTCTGACAGATCTAGTTATTGAGAAACGTTTGACCCAGAATGAGCACTCCAAGTTTGTGAACTCACATGAATCTTCTACCCTCTGAGCTTCACCCATGGGTCCTGGTCAGCCCTCTGTGGAAGCCCACAGGACAACATTCCTTCCAAGGTGACCCATGAGGGTCTTTTCTCCAGGGACAGTGGAGCCATGCTGACTGGAGGAGGGAGAAGCCAGGACGCAGGCTTTCTTGATAGCACTGAATGGCAGGGCTTATTCTGTGTACTAACTCTGGATGGAAAAGCAGAAATCAATTGAAGCAGGACATCCCTGGTGGTCCAGTGGCTAAGACTCTTCACTCCCAACACAGGGGACCTGGGTTTGATCCCAGGTCAGGGAACTAGATCCCACATCCTGCCACTAAGACTTCACATGCCACAACTAAAAAAAAAAAAATTGCTGGATGCTTCAATTAAAGATCCTGTATGCTGCAACAAAGACCAAGGATCCTGTGTGCCACAACTAAGACCCAGAACAGCCAAATAAATAAATATTAAAAAAGAGAAGTTAGTTGAACCATCTAAGGCTGAATAAGGCAGGGAGAGGAAGGGGACGAGGGCATGGGTGAGTTTTAGGTCCAGCCGGGGACCCTCCTAGAGGCTGATGCCGAACAGTCATACAGTGTGTCTGAATGTCTGTTTCCTCACTCATCAAACGCAGATAACTATGTACACAGGGTGGGATGGTAGTGAGGATTTGGTCTAGGAACACTGGTTGCGCACCCACCCTCTCACCTGGAACTACGCAATCTCTTTGCCTTGAAGGGGTTCAGAATCTGCGGAAGAGTCAGAAATAAACAGAGCCTGGTGAAGGAATGTGGAAAGCGCTGCAGTGAGAGCAAGCACAGGTGCTGGAGGACCGTGGAGGAAGAGCCCCAGTCAGCCAGGGCATGGGGGTGGGTCGGGCCAGAGCTGACTTCAAGGAGGACAGGAAGACGAAGTGAAGGCAGTGTCCTGTGCTTTTCCCCCAAATCAGGGGCACCTTTGGCTATTATGCTAAGAACCTGGGCTGCATTCTGGGTGATGGGAAGCCACAGAAAGGTCTGGTATATTGATAAGGTTTGCTGATGTGTTGGAAAGTACCTGGCACATAGCTAACTCTCAATCAACGTTCATTTACAATTTTGAACTGACATCATTTTCTTTTTTCCCAGGAGAGTCCCTGCACATCTGTGCTTTATGCATGTGAAGTGATTCATGATGAGACATTTAACGCTGTAGAAAGAGCACTGAACCAGGAGTTGGGAGACGTGAGTTAGCCCAGGCTCCTCTACTCACTAGGTTTCCCAGGTGGCGCTAGTGGTAAAGAACCTACCTGCCAATGCAGGATATATAAGAGGCCCGGGTTTGATCCCTGGGTTTGTGAGATCCCCTGGAGGAGAGCATGGCAACCAACTCCAGTGT
Source organism: Aepyceros melampus (assembly GCA_006408695.1). NCBI lineage: Eukaryota > Metazoa > Chordata > Mammalia > Artiodactyla > Bovidae > Aepyceros > Aepyceros melampus. Next base: position 307,403 of record SJXQ01000579.1, on the reverse strand, counting down.
TGTCTAGAGAATCCCATGGACAGAGTAGCCTGACAGGCTACATACAGTCCATGGAGTCGAAAAGAGTTGGACATGACTGAAGAGATTTAGTACACATGTATGCTTCAGAGAAGGCAATGGCACCTCACTCCAGTACTCTTGCCTGGAGAATCCCATGGACGGAGGAGCCTGGTAGGCTGCAGTCCATGGAGTCGCTAAGTCGGACATGACTGAGCAACTTCACTTTCACTTTTCACTTTCATGCATTGGAGAAGGAAATGGCAGCCCACTCCAGGGTTCTTGCCTGGAGAATCCCAGGGATGGGGAGCCTAGTGGGCTGCCGTCTGTGGGGTTGCACAGAGTCGGACACAACTGAAGCGACTTAGCAGTAGTAGCAGCAGCATGCTTCTATTCACTATGTGATTGCAAGAGATTCACTTAATATCTCTGATACTCAGGTTCATGACCTGCACCCGCCCTATCTGCCCAGAGTGCTGGGAGAGTAACCTGCGTCAATATCAGGGGGTGGTGCTGTGTTTTTTGTGACTCTCCAGAGGATGCTGGGAGTCTAAGCTCCTAGGGTAGGGAAGGAGCAATAGGTAGGGTCGTGCGGACAGAGTTTTGGGAGGGTGTAAATACATATCTTCCTTTACTTTCTCAACCTGCACCTCCCAAGTGAGAGAAATGTATGCTGTGTGCATCTTGAGATGGCTGAGCAGAGTGGCTGAGGACGGAAATAGCCCTGCTGATTTATGAGCAGGAGGCAGATTTGCTTTAATATCGCAACACAAGAAAGTCAGGTCTCTTAAATAATATGGCTTGCAGATTTACGGCTGTGCTGCGTGTTCGGCTCGGCGCTGTCTCTGACCATGGACGGTGCTTTACTCTGGAAATGCTGAAGTCAGCAACTTTCGAGACGCTGGGAAATAGATCCAGTGGCAGCAGCCAGTCCACTGGGTCAGCTGTTTTCTGCAGGCGCTCCACTCCCTCCCACCACTTTGTCATATGTTGTCAGGACTCGGGGGACCTTCCCAGTGGGTCTGGGACTGGTTTGGGTCTTGTGAAGCCAGATGTATAGCAGAGAGAAAAGACTGGCGCTCACAGGACACTTGGGAGATGCCAGGAAGCTCCAGTATTACCTTTGCCCATAGTCATTGGTCTTTGCCGCTGACACGTAGGGTTTCTTTCCCCTAAGATTGTTTGAAAAATTGCAAGTACAGTCATCCCTCGGTATCCGTGTGGGACTGGTTCCAAGAGCCAATCCAAGGATGTTCAAGTCCTTTATATAAAATGCTGTAATACAAAAGCCATTAGGTTCTCTCTCCACTTCTCATCTCTCTTACTTTTTGCCCATCTCCTTCATTTCTGTCCCTTGCCCTGCTCCAGAATTGTCATGCCCCCCACATCCCACACACCCCCAGACTGGCTTCCAGTGTTCTTCTGGTCCATGTAGTGAAAAATAAGACTTCTGACAATCCCAAAGCTTTAAAAAATGCTGTAGTTCAATGAATACAGTTGGTCCTCCATATCTGTGGGTCTCAATCCTCAGATACCGAGGCCTCACTGCATTTCAGGAGAGGGGAAACAGTAAGTAACTGGTTCCTGAAAAGAATAAGGTACTTATTCTACCGAGTTTTAGAAAGCACTTGTTATATAATCCCAGCACTGTTCTAAATGTTTTATAGCTATTGACTACTTCACAGCCCCCAGAGGTAAGTCTGCTATTATCTCCATGGTACAGATGAAGAAATTGAAGTAAGTAACTTGTCCAAGGTCCCAGGGCTAGTGAGAGGTGGAGTCGGAATTTGAACCCAAAGGTCTGGGTTCTGTAGTTCGTGTTCATAGTCACTATGCTATCAATAACAGCACAACATGAATTACAGTAGTTATGCATGGGGACTTCCCTGATGGTTCAATGGCAGGGGATGTGGGTTCAATCCCTGAAAGGAGAGGGCGCTGAGACCCTACATTCCTGAAGGCCAAAAAACCGGAGCATAAACATCAGAAGCAATGTTGTAACAAATTCAATAAAGACTTTAAAAAATACGGAGGCACAGTTGCTGAGTACTGGACACCAGGCACTACGATGAATGCTTTTCAGGCACCTCGTTTCCTCCTCTCCTAACCCTGTAAGGTATGTGCTATGATGACATCTCCATCTCATAGAAGGGAAAGCTAAGCACACGGCTTCCTGAAGACCACATAGGGAGCAAATGGCACAGCTGGGATTTAAACTCCGGCAACCTGACTCAAAACTGCTAAATGTGAATGTGGTGATTGAATTTTTTCTCCTGTACTTTGGGGAAGGAAGTGGTGAAAAGAGGGAGAGAGCTGTTAAAGTGAAGTGTGGAAATACTATGGTACCTATTCTAGTTTGTGCCAAGGGACACCCCAGTCAGTTATGCCACTGGGTTTGGAGGATGAAGGGTGATCAAGACCCCATGGAAACTGCCATGTATGGAGCAACCAGGCTCCCTGTGCCCTTTGTTCTTAACAGGAACATTTGACTTTGCTGTCTACTACTTCTGTCTTCAGTCTACTAGCTCAGCAGCTCCATCAGCTACAGAAATATTCCCCATCTTGGGGTCTTTTGTCCTGCCCTTGCAAGAAGATCTCTTCGCTTCCAGGTTTGCTACTCGAGTCCCTGACTTCTTCCTGGATGCAAAGGTCCACTTTGATGATCTATGTTCTACTTCCTGTAAGACTAACCCCTGCTTTGCTTTCTCCAGCCTTCCAAATGCTGGGGGCTTGACTCAGACCTCCAGACCTGTGAATGGGTCTTGTTCTTTCCTGCTGTCAAACCTCTCTGCGTTGATGGGACACCAGCTTTCGTTCCTCCATTCACTGAGTGCTGGTATGTGGAGCTGAGAGGGTGCTACCATGTGCCTGGCACTGTGTTAGATGCTGGGAATGCAGAAACATTGGTTTCTGGACCAACTCCCAGCAATTGGTCCCTCCCAACAAAGAACTCACAATCCGGCAGGCATGAGACAGACGTGCTATTACAGAACAGAGGATGAAGTGGTGTGGTAGTGTGAGCATGTGGCATTGTAGGAGCAGAGAAGACTCCTGAGGTCACATGTGTGTGTGCACAGGCTAATGTATGTGGACCAGGTGTGAGGGAGACATGCAGAGAGGGAGGAAAGTTTGGGGAAATCACAAAGGTGAAGGTTCTCCAGTGTGGAACAGCATGACAGTCTTTGTAACTCCTAGCAGCCTGGTACGGAGTCAGGGGACACGGGAGGGACCTAGGAGGGCATGGCAGCCTAAACTAGAATGTAGGGGAGAGAACAGGAGGGGCCTTATGTGCTGAGCTGGGGGATTAAATGTTAGATGCAGAAAGGATGCCCAGTAGGAGATGGGCACTCTCACTGTCACCTTTCAGTGTGGCCCGCTCAGGCTGGCTGAGCCTGAACTTGTGCTCAACCCCCTACTCTCTAAACATGTGCCATCTTCTCATTCTGCACACACTCCAGTCAAATCGGGTCACACCCACTAGACTGACCTTCCTGCAGGTACATGAGATACTCTGCCCATTCGGAGCCCATTCATGGGCTCTTTTTCTGTGGCCCACTACTCCTGGGCATCTGAGGAACAGCAAGGAAACAAGGGAGTGGGTCCAGAGAGAGCAGGAGGAGGGGAGTTAAGATCCATGGTAGGGAAGGAAACAAAGGGCACGCCATGAGGGGCGCCATGGGCCAGAGAAAGAACTTGACCTTGCACTTTCATTGAGATGGAGAGTCATTGGAGGGTTTAAACACAGACACAACATAATCTGATTAAGGTTTTAATAGGATCATGCCAACTGCAATGTTGAGAAAAAACTGTAGAGTTGCGGGAATGAAAGCAGGGAGACCAGTTAGGAGGCTGTTGCCTAATTCAGGTGAGAGATGATGGCAGCTTGAATGCGGGTGAGAGTCGGGAAAGCGGTTGGATTTGGGGCATATTTAGGCGTAGAGGTAACAGAATTTCCTGCTGTATTGGATGTGGGTTGTGAGAAAAGAGAGGAGCCAAGGATGGCTCCCAGGTTTATGGCCCATGCAGTAGAATGGCAGGGTTGCCATTGACTGATGTGAGCAAGACTTCTGCGTCTATAACCTGTTTGTCAGGGTCCCTGGCAGACTTTGCATTAAATGTGGCGTGACAAGGGGATGAATGGAGAGACGCAGGAGATTCAGAGGATGCTTGGGGAGTGGTGTCATGGCCCTGTGGCTTCCACTGCAGGGTTGAAGATTTGCAATTTCATTACAGGAAGCCTTCATTTCTGGAAAATACGAGTAACTAAGTCACTTCAGTCTATTTTCCATATTTAGATCTTTCCGGGCACCTGCGTGCTGCATCCACAGCCCCACTCTATCTCTCAGAAGGTGCTGTCTTCTCTTGCCTTTTGCTAAGTGACAGGATTTACCGTGGCCCCTTGCATTAGGTTTAAATCAGGCTCTGTGATGGCAACATTTTGCTAAGCAGGAGCTCTGGTGCAGGGACTCAGTAATGAATGGGTCTTTCCACAAGCCTGGTGCATTTAATAACTGCTAGGTTATCCCCAAGTGATTTCCATGGGAGTGGACCCAAAATTGCCTATCAGTCCAAATGAAGTATGCCACAATTCCCCTGCATTCCAGTTACTCTGTTATTTCAGCACCACCTGCTCCTAGTATATTCCACCAGGGCTGACTATGCCAGCATTGTCATTAAGGGCTTTGTCTTTCTGTGATGTGTAACTCATCATTGCATTGGCCTGTCCCTGCTCAGTGGCTAAAAGAAGTATTTGGCAGTGTGTCAGCAAACCTCTGGTCTGAGGGGCAAAAAATAAGCTGCCCATTTGATATCAGAAGAGACTTTGAACCCATTGGTATAAGTGTACCACATCATTATGTTGTGTGTGTAAATTGTTCTTGGCATCAGGGTTAAGTTTTACCCAGGCATGGTATGTGGAAAGACCAGGGATTTTGGTGTCAGAAAGGACTGGACTCAAATCCTAGTTTTATGATTTACTAAGCTGGTGACTTTAGGCAAGTTAATTGTGTTAATTAAATGCTTTGTGTTTCCCCAACAGTAACATGGGTGTGGTTCCTGCCTCATGGGATTGCCATGAGTAGTAAGAGAGCTCATGGGAAGCCTGAAGACTGGCCTGGCACATGGTGCTCTCCTGCTACATGTCACTTGCCTCCCGCTGTCTTATGTGTGTGGTCTCGTGAGTTTTCTCATCTGCAAAATGGGGATATGCTGAACACAGCTAGAGGTGGAGAACACCAGCTCTGGAGCCAGGGAAACTTGGGTCTGAGGTCTGGTTCTACCTCTTACCAGTCACATGATCTTGGGAAATTACTTAATCTCCTCGTATTCAGTTCTGAATGTGAAAAACAGAGATAATAATAATTCAGGCTTCAAAAGATTGTTGTAAGGATTAGGCAAGTTAATTAATTCCTGGAAAAGCCCTGACGCAGTGTTGGGCATAGAGCAGAGCTCTACAGAATGTTACCCATCATTCTGTAAGGTCCCGTTTCCATCAAGGTGATATTTCATTTGTAGTTAATAAGTTGTATCAACCTTGCAAAGTCAACTCGGATACTTGATGTCACTTGATTCTCACAATTTTAGGAGGTAGGTGAAAAAGTTATTTATTTTATTTATTGTTTGCATTCCATTTATTTAATTAAAAAAAACTTTTAATTTTGTATTGGGGTATAGCCAATCAACTTGGATGGTAAAGAATCTTCCTGCTATGCAGGAGACCTGGGTTTGATCCCTGGGTTGGGAACATACCTGGAGAAAGAAATGGCAACCCACTCCAGTATTCTTGCCTGAAGAATCCCATGGACAGAGGAGCCTGGTGGGCTCTAGTCCATGGAATCACAGAGAGTCAGACACGACTGAGTGATTAACACTTTCACTTCCATAGCCCGTCAACAATATTGCGACAGTTTCAGGAAAGCAGTGAAGGGACTCAGCCATACATACACATGTGGGGTTTTTTAAACTGCCATTTAATGTATGGGAAACTCTGAGACAGAGCAATGAGGTCACAGACTAAGGTCATAGACAAGGTTAGTGGCAAAGCCCAAATCAGGCCCCTAGTTCTCCCTGCCGTATGATTCTGACTCCCATCTCCAGCTGAGTGAAGCTTATGGGCCAAGTCCCTGGAATGGTATAGACCCTGGTGGCCCATGTGACTTGAGTCTATGACCCTGTCCTCATTCAGAATAATAGAATCACTACAGGTTTACTGAGCATTCTCCTTGTGTCGGGTGCTTAATATATATAAAATCTTGTTAAATAACCCAGCAACCTTTATATCCTAGTTAATTACTGGCAATGCTTGGTGTTGAAAACAAAAATACTGGTTATTTCAAGCCAAATTTGATTCCTTCCCTTTCTCTTATGGGTGCCGCCAGCTTTGCAGGTATCTGCAGCAGATTTACAGTGGTAGAAGCCAGGCTGAGTAGGAAGGCACCATGGTGCAAAGGTTCCTCTCCTTCACCACCAAGGCACTATGCAGAATGAAGAACCACTGGAGGGTTTTGATCAGAAGAGTAACATGACATATTTCAAAGAATCATGAGTAGATGATGGATAAAGAATGAATTTTGGAGAAGGGGAACTCATGGAGAGAAAGATGATTGAGGACTTTTCTAATAATCCAGGGAAAAGAGATGCTGGGTTGGATCCAGATAGGACCAGTGGAATGAGTAAAAAATAGGTCAGTTCTAGACATTCTTGGAATGTAGAGTCAACAGGATTGTCTCCAAATCATTGTTGACTAAATGGTGTTAACTTGCCGAAAGAATATGGTCTCTATTAAGGGTTTTTAAACATGTTTCAGTGTGTTATCTCATGTGATCCTTATGACATTCTTGTGATGTAAGAGGGGCTAGAAGCCCCGTTTCCAACACTGAGAGGTCAAGTGGTTTTCCCTGGGTCACACAGCGTGGATATATGCTGAACTGAGACTCAGCTCCCTAGTTCCTTTTGCATCTATCTTCTCTCTTACTGGCTACCTTTAGAGCCAGTAGTGCTCTTATTTAGATTTTACTCTCTATTTTCTGAGCTCCCACTGGGCCATCACCCTCTTTAATGTCCTCACTCATATCCATCCAAGCCTCCAAATGCAGTGATTCAACAAAGGCAAACAGGAGTCAACAGAGGCTTTCTGGCTCTTGGGGTCTTGGACCCCCTCCTTCTGTCTTTCACCTCCACTCAGTCCTCTCCTCCCTCCAATTCTGCTCATCTGGACTGAATTCAATTATTTCTCACACTCTCATTACCGTCTGACCAAGATTTATGAGTTGATAATTGTCTGAAAGTAAGACCACAAAGTATCATTTGTGTTGGGGGCTAACCTTCCCGGTGACCTTTAGGATTAAAGGCAAAATGAAAAGTGTGATTTCTGCAGAGCCAAACAGGGTAACGTGATCCAACCTGGCTAATCATCCAAAGCCTCAGATTTCCCTGGTGGAGGACACATTAAAGCTGGCACAAAGGGGCACAACTAATCCGGCAGGTTCCTTTCACAAATTAAATTTCTGAAGGCGTCACAACCCCTCTCCTTGGCTCTGGGGTGTATTCTGAGTGACGTTTTCCAAACAGGATGATGACAACAGCTCACACCTCTACGGCCTCTATCGGATTATTTTTACAGGCTATTTAAAAACACATTTTTGAGAAGCCCTAATGAAAACAGACCTCTTCCCTCATCTGGGTTTGCCAGTGGAGCATCATTGAGGGTGAGAGGAAAATGAATTCATGGAGACTTTCCCAGGTCAGTGGGTGAGACCCAATCGTGAACTTCCCTGAAGCCCTGCGTGTGGGATCCTGGCCCTTCCTGATAGCTCTTTCTCACGTGCCCCTATCAGTCAAAGGCAAAAGCAGGGAAAACCCTGCTTGAGACTCAGCGTAATGCTTCAAGCCAGACTGAGGCATAGTGAGGCCTCTGCGGTTCCCGGCGGGAAATGTGCAGTACTGTGTCATTCTAGTTAGAAGGTCACTTCCTAAGGGAAGAGGGGCCATCGGCCCATATCCCATGCAATGACTCATAAAATGAGAAGGCACTGTGGTAAGGTCTTCCCCCTGCTCCGGCAGTCTTGTGTTTAGTTCAGCACCTTCTTATGGACCCGGTCATTTTGCTCGGTCCTCTGGAAAAAAATCTGTACAGTCTCAAGATGCTCACAGACTAGAATTTCCTCTGGGACAAGGACCCAGGGTTTTCCCAGGCTGGGCTGCAAAGTGGGCCCAGGCTGCAAGGTGGACTGACTTGTAAGCACTGGGCCTTGGAGCGAGAGGAACCAAAGTTGTTGTGTTTGGAGAAAGGAGACTCAGGAAGCAAAGACTGCTAACAGTGTCAAATCCAAGGTTCTGAACGTGTGAGTGAAGGAGTAAAGATTGGAGCTTTGGGAGGGCAGGAACTATATTTGACCCTCTTTCCTGCAGAGTACTCACAGTGCATCTGGTTCACCAAAAGGCAAGATCAACCACTGCTTAATTTAACCATCCTCCTCACCCATAGGCAATGTGTGGTGATACTTCTGAACACAGATATTTTATTGAACCAACAATTTGAACACAGGGAGCTTCCCTGGGGGCTCAGCAGTAAGGAATCTGTCTGCAATGCAGGAGATATGGGTTTGATCCCTGGATCGGGACGATCCCCTGGAGAAGGAAACGGCCACCTACTCCAGTATTCTTGCCTGGGAAATCTATGGACAGAGGACCCTGGTGGGCTGCAGTCCATGGGGGTTGCAAACAGTTGGACTCAATTTAGCGACTAAACCACCACCAGCCATTTGAACACAGGCTGGAAAACACATATTTGTTCTACTTTTAGTGTTTCTGCACGTACTGTTTGTATTTCTGTAGAACATTTTAAAGAAGCCTAGCACTCCCGTGCAGCTGCAGAGCATTGGAGGGGCCACCATAGACTCTGGAGTTGGGCTGTCTGTCTCATCTGTGAAATGGAGCTATCAGAAGTGAGATAAAGCATGCAAAGCACTTACACCAGCACCTTGTCTATGTGAAGGGCCCTGTAATGATTATGAAGTGCTCGTGAATGACGATCCAGAGCATTCACTAATAAATGTGAGCTGCACCGTCTCTCAGAGTTCCTTTTGCATTCCCAAACCTCCTTGCTTGTTCCCGAATCATTCTCTTTGTTCTCTGTCCGACCACATTTTGGCCCCGAGTCAGCTCTGCTCTGCACCTTCCTGTGGGGCTGCCCTCCGGCTCTTTCGTCTGCTGTTAGTGCTTCCTCTCCTCTGTGTCTGGCTTGCAGCTCTCTGTAAAATTGGGCTTGGACTGCAGTCCTAGCTCTTGCACTTCAGATGGCTTCAGGTAAGTTTTCTGCTCACATCTGGCCTCTTGAATCCCTGCCTTGGCCCTGAGGCGCCCTGGTCAACCCTCTGTCCAAGTGAGGTCCATCCAGCAATGGGCTGGAGTAGCGTGCCACCACCCATACAGGCCAGTTGTTAAAGGTTGCAGGAGTTTTGTGTGCTGGTTGTTAAACATAACCACCTTTAAAATTTAAATCATCTCAATTTGCAATCAGATATACAACACTTAGAGTTAATAAGTATTCAAAATTCATTGCTTCCAAATTATTTTATTACATTTTAGCATGTGCCACAGAAATCTGAGAAACTGCACTGCTCACATTTATTAAGGTCTATAGTCTTGAGGTTACCGTACCTGTATGGTGGAGGTACCATGTACTGGGGTGCCACTAGGATCTTTGCCCAACTCTCTGTTCTGGGATGTCATGTTGGCAGCTTGAAATTAGTCATAGTGGGAGTGTTTACATGACGGAAATTGGCAAGAGCTACAAATCCTAAAGGAAATCAACTTCTGAATATTTATTAAAAGGGATGATGCTGAAACTGAAGTTCCAATACTTTGGCCACCTGATGTGGAAAACACCCTGATGCTGGGAAAGACTGAGGGCAGGAGGAGAAGGGGGTGACAGAGGACAAGATAGTTGGATGACATCACTGACTTAGTGGACATGAGTTTGAACAAACTGTGGGAGAGAGTGAGGGACAGGAGAGCCTGGCGCACTGCAGTCCCTAGGGTCGCAGAGTCGGACATGACTTAGTGACTAACAACACATAAACCAACAACAACAAATTAGGGCTTCTCCCCTGGAGGAGCCTGAATTTGTCCCTTATTGCCTGGTGACCAGGTTGAGGGTCGGGACCAATATCTATTCATCTTTGATGCCCACACTCTCCTCCCAACTCCCCCCCTTCCCCTTCCCTGCTGGGCTGCCCTGCCCCCAGCCTATTTGTGGGATGAAAATTCAAAAGTGGGTTTACAGAAAGGTGGGCTCTGGTACCATCTGCCAAAGTTTCCTGACCCTTTCCCTTGATCTCACAGGGTGGCAGGTGGTGAGAGGGTGACTGACAGCAAGGGCTGTAATCCCATCCTCACTATTGTGACTGGAGGGAGTTGGTTTTCGGTTGGGGTGGAGTTTTTTGGGACACTTGGTGGCTAATCTTCTGCACCGAAGCCTCTTGGGTCAGGCAGTTTCTATCAGCCAAAATTATCTTTTCAAAATGGAATTGTGTTTGTGTGTGTGTGCTGGGTAGATAGGAAGAAAGTTCACATTGTTGGTCTGGTAAGAAGGTGGCTGTAAATATTATTTAAGGATGCTAAGCACTGTCCAAAGTTAGAAGAGTTTTTTGGTGATCAGACTATTGATATAAATGTTTGCATTCAGGGTCTTTGCCTTGAATTTGATGCCGGCATTGGAAGTCTAAATAGTGAATACCAGCTCCTTGTTACTGCAAATTTTTGAAGGGCCTAGGAAATAACATACAGCCCTGGGGTGTGTACATTCATAAATTTCACGTAACGATAACTAGTTAACACTTTTCAAAGAGTCCTAGGAAACAGCCCATATGAACCTTCACATTTAAAACTCAGCTTCACACATTTTATAATTAAACTGCCTTCCAAGTGACTTGTAACCTGGGATTTTTCTTTTTTCCTAATAGTCTGCTTTGGCACCTTTTGCAACTTGGCTGTTAACCTGGGTGTCTGCCTTCGGGGAATAAACCCAAATTCTGGAGAATAAAAAGCCCTTGCTTGTGCTGCTGCAGAAGCACGTTTCACACGGGAGACTCATGTTATGGGTGCCTTGCTCCCCAGGACCCTGAAACATGTCATTAGGTGAGTCTGTTAGGATTATCACTGGCTTAGATTTCTGACTCTGGGCACAGTGAGACACTGCCAGAGAAGAAACTGCTCTTCAGTTGAGAAGTCATCTTCCAATAAGCAGTTGGAGACCACTGAGATCTGTAGGGCAATCGATCTGGATCTGTTTCAAAAATGGCCTCAAACAACACGATGGTGGCTTTTGTTCTAAAATGATCATTTTGATCCTGTGGCTCCAAGACTGTGGACACACAGCCTGTGTCTGAGGCTTCTTTGCTAAATCAGAGCGAGGCACTAAAGCAAATTCCTGAAAATTAATGCACATTTATGGTTGTGTCTACTCAAAATAATTATAGCCCTTGCTAACAGCTCTCTGAGTGTGGCTATATTCTGACATACTCTAAGAATTTATGTACCATTTCGTCTTCTATGCTGGGTGTTATTATTATCATCCCCATTTTTTTTTTTAACCAGGGAAGAAAACTGAGGCTTCGAGAGGTTAAATAACTTGCCCAAGGTCACATGCCACTAAGTTGTTGAGATAGGATTTTGAAGCCAGAGCAGGGCATGGTGGAGAGGGCAGAGGGGGGTCTGAAAGAGAAAATGTAAATACCCAGCCAAGATACACAGCCAAAAGTGGGCCAGATACTGTTTAGAGAAGCTTTTATTTCATTTGTACATTGGGGTAGGGCTGGGTTAGGGTTTCCCAGGGGGCACTAGGGGTAAAGAATTCACCTGCCAATGCAGGAGACATAAGAGATGCCAGTTTGATCCCTCGGTTTGGAAGATCCCCTGGAGAAGGAAGTGGCGATCTACTGTTCTTCCCTGGAGAATCCCATGGACAGAGGAGCCTGGTGGGCTATAGTCCACGGGGTCACAAAGAGTCACGACTAAGCGCCTGAGCACGCAGCACGTGTACTGAGTTACCATGCGAAATGTATTTCTTACTGTGGATAAAGGTAAAAAAAAATATCTAGGGACTTCTCTGGTGGTCCAGTGGCTAAGACTCCAAGTTCCCAATGCAGGGGGTCTGGCTTAGATCCCTGGTTTGGGAGCTAGGTCCCACATCCCACAACTAAGAGGTTGCATGCTGCAACTAAAGACCTCAAGTCCTACAACTAAGACCTGGCACAGCCAAACAAACAAACAAATACTTTTTATAAAAAGTCTGAAAAACACTTTAAAGACAACGAAGACTCACAGGGAAGGAGGTGGTGATGGGTGTTCAAGCGCGGACATGACCAGGTGACTAGATCAGTTCTGTCACTTGGGGTGGTCATCTCTGGCTGCTTTGTGCAGGTGGGGTAGGACCAAAGCCAGGCAGGTGAGTGAAGTGGCTACAATCGTCAAGTGCTGGCTGGTTTCCTCCTAGTCACAGGAAGAGTGTCTGCTGTGCTTTTAAAAAGCCTGGCCTGTTCTGTCCTACTGAGAAGTAGGCTGGCCTGAGCAGGTGAGTGTGAGCTCTGGCTAGGTGGTCATGAGCAATGTTTCCAGTTTATGTCTGTCTCAGTTTTCTCATCTGCATAATAGGGATAATAATACTCCTGGCCTTGTAGGTTTGCTGAGGCCTGAGTCCTCAGTTAGTTTAAATCCCTAGACCAAGGCTCGGTACTTGCGGCCTAATATAATTTTGAAACTGACCAACTATGGCAATATTCTAATTATGGATTCATCTAGTCATTGTCTGTTTGAAAGCTCGTTACTGAATAACCATTGTGTGCCTGGAACTTTGCCAGGTTTGGAGATACAGGCCAGTAGGGGAAACAAAGGGTGATGCTATAGAAAAAATCATAAAATCTAATTGTGAGGGTCACTGATATTGCTTTAGGGTGATGTCCTCAATAGACCGTTAGCTTCATGAGGACATGAATTTCTTTGTCTGTTGTTTTTATTCCTTGCTGTATTTTGAGCCGTATCCTCGCCTGGCATATGGTAAATATTTATTGTCAGGTTATGTCAGCCGGTATTCATATATATATCATATGAATATTACATATTTATTTACAGATTTAAATGTAACAAGGCACCTGGTTTCACATCAACCCTATGAGGTACAAACTCTTCATAACTCCATTTTAGCAATGAGATAGGTGAGCCCCAAGGTTACTCAATTGGTAGGAGGTAAAGCTAGAATTTGAACTCAAAGCAGCCTGATGCCCATTATCCCTGCTCTTAACCACTCTGCTTTGCAAAAGAGATAGTGCATTAAAGACCCTCAGATGTTCCATGGCATTCTCAGGGGCATCACTGACGCAAGAGAAGGTCCGCCCAAGGTCACCAAGTTTGGATCTGAGCTACTGCGATGGGAGATTAGCTCATCGACACAACCCAACTCTGGACTGTATGCTTTATAAGACTCTTCCAGACAGAGTAAACATCCTACTACTACTACTACTAAGTCACTTCAGTCGTGTCCGACTCTGTGTGACCCCATAGACGGCAGCCTATCAGGCTCCTCCGACCCTGGGATTCTCCAGGCAAGAACACTGGAGTGGGTTGCCATTTCCTTCTCCAATGCATGAGAGTGAAAAGTGAAAGTGAAAGTCGCTCAGTCGTGCCCGACCCTTAGCGACCCCATGGACTGCAGCCCAGCAGGCTCCTCCATCCATGGGAGTTTCCAGGCAAGAGTACTGGAGTGGGGTGCCATTGCCTTCTCCGAGTAACATCCTAGGACCATCTTTTTGTTTGCACCTCATTTCCAAAGCACTTCAATCCGTCAAACAATTTACTAGGCATTTACCATGTGCTGGGAACTGTGCTTGGAGCTGTGGGGATGATGGAAGAAAAGTTTGGGCTTTCAAATTCCATCGACCCCATCTAGGGAGAAAGAATCTCTGTAGAAGGAGAGGTCAGTAAGGACACAGGTGTTTGGAATGAGCTATAGGAATGCTGAAGTGGAGAGGCCACGGCCATCCCAGTGGTAGGTGAAGGCCTGATGGAGCTTGGGCTCACTTCTCCCAAAGCGCCATGGAATGGGTGGAGCCCCACTCCTCTACACGACTCCATTAAGTCAACTCTTGCCAACTCTTCTTCTTGGCCTTTGGTTTCTACTGCTCAAAGGACCCTGTATCATTTCTGGACAGTGTGGCCTTCTCTACAGTACTCTCTTACCCCCTGGAATCTGTCTTCTTTTGGTAGGTTCAGGTAAAGACAAAGAATTGGAAGAGAGGATGGGGAGCCTTGGGGGTGGGAGAAGGCTTGAAGAGCAGCAGCAGGTGTTACCTGGCAGAGAGGGTGCCTTGACTGAGAAGTGGATTTCCCACATGGTAGTAAACGTGAGCTAATCTCTGTGCTAAGCTGGGTGCCTTTGAAAGAAAATGACTATGGATGTTTTCTCTCCTTATTACATGTACTAATTTTCCCCCAAAATAACAAGTCCTGAAGGCTGATGTCTGCTGGGAAACTGGATCCTCTGGGACCATTTTCTGCATGTAAGTTCATTTGGAGTTTGCTCCCAGCTGCAAGGCATGCCAGGTAACCCTGCCCCTCTTGGTTCCCAGCGTTTCCCTGGGCACTGTGTGGGATCCTTTATAAGGCTGAGAAGCCCCCTTCTGCCTCAGGTCCCCAGGTTTGCACCCAGCTGGGTGGGTGCAAGATGTCTTCTCTCCCTTGTGAACCCTGGAGAGCCCTGGCGGGGCTGAGTATAAGCTGCTGAGTGGCTTGTTTTGGTTCGTGGAGCTGACCCCCAGTCATCGGCTCCATGATTGATGCAGGGCCTGTGCTCTGGGTTAAGAAAAGCCGGGGTGTTTTCAAGGGAAAATTTTGGTCATAAGGCAAAGCCTAGCCAGATTTGAGATAAGTGTGAAAAATACATTACAAAAGGAAACCGACTCGAAGTTTCCTGACAAGGGAAACATTTAACCCCCTGTAGAAGGAGTTTGAGAAGCACTCAGGCAGAGATGCTGGGTCTCTGTGTTCATGTCCTCATTGGAGAGGCGGGCTGAGGGTGTCAGAGGCTGTGAGTATGCAGTGTGTCTGTATATGTGTGTTACAGGGAGAGAGAGAGAGAGTGAGCAAGAAGGAGCATCAGGGAAGGCAAGGGTATTAATCATACTAAAAGCAATCTGGTCCCAAGGGAATTTAAATATAAGGGTCCAACTAAAATCAATGGGAAGTTTTATGAGACAATTTTCTTCTCGCTGGCTCTGGGGATTGTTTGAACTCTCATCGAGCTTAGGACGGCTCTGGCTCAGAGCTCCTCCAATTCTCACACCTGTGCATGAGACAATGTGCATTTTCCACTTTAGCAGCCCTGAGCTGACTCATCTCTAAAGGCTGCCACGGAGGGGGCCCCGCCGGCTACTAAGTGCCGGGCTCTCTAGCTCTGACCGCAGCATCTCGCGAGAGGTCAGAAGATGCGTGAGGAGGGGAGGGGCAGAGGGGTGGGTGGTGGGCGACCTTGGTGCTGTCCAGATAATGCCGGAGACCGGCTAGAAGCACGCAGGCGTACGGGTCGCAAATAGCTTCAGTGGCTCTCTATTGATTTCCGAACATGGTCCAGACACCTTGGAGTGGCTGAATCCCCCTGACCTGTCACGTTCTTTCCCAGCGCAGCATCTTTCACGCCAGTCACAGTGATGTTTGTGCTACACCTGGGACCACTCCTGGGACCGGCTATGCTTACTCCTGGGGGTGTCATTTCCTCAGCCTAGAAAGCCCGCTGCTGCTGCTAAGTCGCTTCAGTCGTGTCCGACTCTGTGCGACCCCCAGACGGCAGCCCACTAGGCTCCTCTGTCCCTGGGATTCTCCAGGCAAGAATAGTGGAGTGGGTTGCCATTTCCTTCTCTAATGCAGAATGTGAAAAGTGAAAGTGAAGTCGCTCAGTCGTGCGACCCCATGGACTCAGCCTACCAGGCTCCTTGGTCCTGCTACTCCCCGTTTCTCACCTTGATGTGGGTCTTCTAATTTAAATAGGATTAGTTATGAACTAGTTCAGATTTCCATCCAGAAAAGTACATAAATTCTTTACCAGAAACTCAGAGAAGGTTGGCATTGGCAAAAGTCCTTTTCTGTTTTTCCTTGCCCTTACCCTGGAGGTAAGCGCTGTGGTGAAGCTGGTATATAATCATTTCCAATGCAATTTTATTATATTTAAATGTATCCACAAATAATACATAACACTGTTTATGTGATTTTATATTTTGTATAATTGTATTAATCTGCCCATATCCACTGGGGAGCCATTTGGCAGTACTTGGTAAGTAACACATACCAGTCATTCCACTCGTAATTGTCTATAGTAGGGAAAGAGCTCCAGTGTGTTTGAGGCATGGATCATGAACAGCTTAATTGTCCCTTAGTAACTCAAAATATGCTGTGGTTTCATAAAATGAAATACTGTATGGTAGTTAAAATAGATAATCTCTAAATGCATTGTAATCATAAGGTGAGATTAAAAAAATAGTCATGTTGCAAAATGGTCTGCTCATCTTCCATGGCTAAATTAAAAATATAATCCTTTTCTTTAATGAACTGTTCTCTAAAAAAAAAATCCCATCCAGATGAAATGAATTATACTTTCTACAGAAACTTATTTATAACTTTATTTGTTTCAGGGTTACTTCACACCCTTCCATCTCTATCACATGTACATTGTGAACATCTTAAATATAGAAATCTGGTCTTAGTCATGTTTATGTCCCCAACGTCCCAGCCTGAGAGCTTGCTTATAATTGGTACTCAGTCAGTTGTTGTGCAGAGAGACAAATGCACATATACGTGTTTCTAAAACTTCCACATAGTTCATGACTTTCTTGTCTTGACATCTTTGTCTCTACTTTCTACGAGGAAAATGACTGTAGAACATTGTATCACGTGACTTGCCTGTGGCCAGTGAGGGCAGTGGTTGACAAGACTCTAGCTGTCCTGCCTCTTGCATTAAACCAGCCTGTATTAGATTTGAAAAAAGTGGAATGATTTAAATTTTGTCACTTGCCTAATGTATTTGGGAGAGATGGTGGAAGACTTTCTTGGAGTCTTAGAGACAGAGTGAGAAAACAGCCCAGAGAGGGAGGGTGATTTCAACTCAGCATAATTGAATAAATATGTTTGACTATTTGTAATGTGCCAAGTAATTGCTTGAGCTCACCCAGGTGGAACAGTTGGAGAAGTCACTGGGGAAGTGCCTAGTAGAACACTGGCAAAGAGTAGATTTCAATAAAGGTCAATTCCCTTTCCTTCTTTAAGGACAGATTTGGGACTAGAACCCAGATCAACAGAACCCAAGTCCAGCTTCTTTTCAGCCCTATCATGTTCTTCCAGAGGTGCAACCAGAAAAATGAATCTGTCAGGAGATCACCTCTGTAATACCTTTGCTGGAGAAAACCACAGAATTTCCGACAGCTCTTTCGCTCTATCACTTCAGCCCCCATCTCGTTTTATGCTCACATGCCCATTATTCTCTATTAGCATACTAATAAATGTTTATGAGATTATACTGTATAAACTATAAACTTTTACATATTATTAATTAACCTCATATGTTGGATTGAGAGCTCCTGAACATTTACAGACTTGTCAAATGGGAGAGTGGTGTAGAGGGAACCATGTCTGCAAAACTGATCCTGTCTGCTCTGTCTGGAGGAAGGCTTGCGTTTTTACTTGTGTGTCTCCTAAGTGCCAGCCACAGACAGCACTGTACTGATATTTAAGAACAGCAGAGCCCATCTTGTCCTTTCCCAGATATGACCTTGAACACGTTTTCTAAGCTCTCAAAGGCCCAGTTTCTTTGTTTGCAAAATGAATGTAACAGAGTGCCTATCTGTGAGGTGCTTGGCATGCATCAGGAACCCAGGAAAACAGAATAAAATTGAACCAATGCAGAACCAATGAGTGGACATACCAGGGAATCATAGTTCTGCTTGTTTATGACACAAAGACCAATATTAGGTAGTATTGAAAGTCCTGCATTTCAGTGTGGAAAGTGGTATGTTTTCATTGGAGATGTATAAGGAAGAGCTATTTGCATGGGTGGAAATGTACACCATGTAAGGTTTCTTTTATTCTTACTATCCAAGGATGCTAAGACTGTCATTTTCTTTTAGGGCCAGAGAGAAGGCAAAAGGGGGAGTGGTAACCAAGGAGTCTTAGATTCTAGTTGTAACTTAGTCGCTGACTAATTTTACATTTGTCTAAACTTGAGACACTGAGAAGCTCTCTCTATTCTTTTATGTTTAAACTTGTCACACAAATTCAATGTGGTGATTAGAAGAAAGAATGAGAAAGCACTTTTTTTTTAAACCCATTTAGTCTCATTTTTTTTTAACCTATTTAGTTTTACCACCTATGGTGTTCAGAGTTGAACATGCTAGCAGCATTCATCCTGGAACACTGCAAAGATGTCATAGGAAGAGCCCAGACCTGGGGTTCAGAGCCAGTCCAGGCTCTGTCACTAATAATTATGTAACTTAAATCTTTCTACCCTGTGCATCACAAGTAATTTTTATGTCTGATTTTGTCTGTAAAATGAAGCTAGCAAATCTGCTATGCCAATATCATTAGATGACCTGAAAATCAAATAAAAGCTGGATTTGACTTAGTGCTTCACAAACAGGAAAGGTCCTTGCCTGGGTGCCTTTTACTTAGTACACCTTGTCTTATTTCAAATCCATTATAT
The DNA here is from genome assembly GCA_006408695.1 of Aepyceros melampus. NCBI lineage: Eukaryota > Metazoa > Chordata > Mammalia > Artiodactyla > Bovidae > Aepyceros > Aepyceros melampus. Next base: position 288,667 of record SJXQ01000579.1, on the reverse strand, counting down.
TCTCATTTTTTTGCCCAACCAGGCTTTGAGACTTTTAAGGACTAACCTGTCTTTTATATCTTTGGATTTGCCAGTGCCTAGCAAAGTGAATTTTTTGTTTTTATGCACATTTATGAAACCCCTATTATGGCTCAAGTCTAGTGGTAAGTGTTGGGTTAGGCATGCAAAAGCTATAGCTGCTGCTCATGAGAATCTGGCTTTTGAACTCAGAAACGCACTACAGACACATCAGGGAATAAAGTTAAAGGATATGAGATTTACTCTTTAACGGGGAATCCTGCTTGTGAATGTTGCCTCTTCCAGGGCAGGAAAAGCTTCTTCCCCTCTGTGTTCTCCTAGAGTTAAGAAATGGTGGGATTCAACTTCCAAGCTGTTGATAGTTACCTTTTTTTCTATTAAACTTTTTTTATATTACAGGATAATTACTATACAATATTGTGATGGTTTTTACCATACGTCAACATGAATTGGCAATAAGTATACATATGTCCCCTAACCCTTGAAACCCCCTCCCCCCTCTTCGCCTTGCCACCCCTCTAGGTTGTCACAATGCACTGGCTTTGGGTTCCCTACATCTTACTTCAAACTTCCATGGGCTATCTATTTCACACATGGTAATGTGTATGTTTCAATGTTATTCTGTCAAATCAAACAATACATATGGAATGTAGAAAGACATGCAACAACTGACTGGTTCAGAACTGGGATAGGAGTATGACAAGGCTGTATATTGTCACCTGGCTTATTTAACTTATATACAGAGTACATCAGGCAAAATGCTGGGCTGGATTAAGCATAAACTGGAATTAGGATTGTGGGAGAAATGTCAATAACCTCAGATATGCAGATGACACCACCCTTATGGCAGAAAGCGAAGAAGAACTAAAGAGCCTCTTGAAGGTGAAAGAGGAGAGTGAAAAGGCTGGTTTAAAACTCAACATTCAAAAAACTAAGATCATGGCATCCGGTACCATCACTTCATGGCAAATAGATGGGGAAACAATGGAAACAGTGAGAGACTTTATTTTCTTGGGCTTCAAAATCACTGCAGATGGTGACTGCAGCCATGAAATTAAAAGATGCTTGCTCTTTGGAAGAAAAGCTATGACAAACCTAGATAGCTTATTAAAAAGCAGAGACATTACTTTGCCAACAGAGGCCTGTCTAGTCAAGGCTATGGTTTTCCAGTAGTCATGTATGGATGTGAGAGTTGGACCATAAAGAAAGCTGAGCACCAAAGAACTGATGCTTTTGAACTGTGGTGCTGGAGAAGACTCTTCAGAGTCCCTTGAGCTGCAAGGAGATCCAGCCAGTCAATCCTAAAGGAAATTAGTCCTGAATATTCATTGGAAGGACGGATGCTGAAGCTTCAATACTTTGGGCATATGATGAGAGGAGCTGATTCACTGGAAAAGATCCTGATGCTGAGAAAGATTGAGGGAAGGAAGAGAAGGGAATGACAGAGGATGATACAGTTGGGTGACATCACCAACTCAATGGACACAAGTTTGAGTCAGCTCTGGGAGATGGTGAAGGGCAGGGAAGCCTGGTGTGCTGCAGTCCATGGGCTTGCAAAGAGTCAGACATGACTGAATGACTGAGCTGAACTGAGAAAGATAGTACTGATGGTCACCTCTTGATGACCAGGCAGTTGTTGGTTTTGTTTCTCTGCCGTTGAACGCTCTCCCATGGAGGGCACAATGGAAACACAATCTTGGGGTCCACTCACAAGGAGGCTGGATGCAGAAGATTGGTGAAATGATATAAAGCTTATAGAGATGGGTAAGTCCCCACGGGCTAGAAGGTACTTTCCAAGGAGGAAGAGGATGCTTCTTATAAATACAATTACTGACTGTAATTGTATTATAAATACAAATATTGATTACTGTCAGATTCTTTTATCTGATTCCTACCCATTAGGCTGTCTTGTTCCTAGAAGCACTCTCTTGTCCTCTGCTTCTATTGCTAGTAGAAGTGCCTCTTAAATGAGTCATGTGGAAACCTGGTGATCCCTGAATAGCTTGTAGGTGTTATGAGATCATTTGGAAGAATACTTCAAGGCTTAATAAATAACCATTTTTCCGATTATGACATAAGTGGAAAGAAGGGCCACATCTCTTTAGTACTCCATCTCTGAATGGTGGTGGCAACAGCAAGGTTGGTTCATCTCTATACAGCTGCTTAGCAACCAGAGGCCTTGAGGGGGACACTTTTGTTTTGGAAGAACTTTCTCTCCCTCATTTTCAGTTCTGAGCCTTTGGATGCCTCCACAGGTAGAATCCCCAATGTGGGCATAAATCAATACATGAATTCCATCTTCTGGCTGCAGGGAAGGGCATATGATCCAGTTCAGATCAATGAGAGAAGCTTATGAAGAACTTACCAGGAGAGACAGAGTTGGGTGGTATGATGTGTGTCTGAAGCTGCTGGCAGTAGAAAAGGGGACTGCAATATGAGCCTGTGCATGGAACCATCATGGGAGTGGCAGAGCCAAGATTTTTGGGTCCGGGTGACCTCATCTGAGCCTGAGTCAAACTGTGTCTGAAGCCAAATCTGCTCAAAGACTTTCCAGGACGTCCGTTCTTCTAGCTTGAGTCAATTTAGGTTAGCTTTTCTACATCCAGAATATTCCTAATGCTGTACAATATGTGATGATTTACTGCACTTTTGAGACTTATTTGGCTACACAATAATATATTGAGTTATTATAGTTTAATTATCATGCAGGGTTAGGAGATAAGCTTTATGATCTTGTTTTATTATTAAAGAAACTGAGTCACAGAGAGAACAAGTGACTAACCCGAAGGAACACAGCTGGCAAGTGATTGGGATGGGATAAGAACATGGATTTCTGATCACAGTAATTGCAAAGACATAGTTTTCCTAAACCGGACACTTATGGAAAGCAAAGAGAAAATGAATGCAAAGGGAACCACAGGTAATGCCTGTTACCACAGTATATTATTTGCTGGGAAGTTTCATCCAAAAATACAAGGGATGATATGTACACACTGCTATATTTAAAACTGATAAGCAACAGGGACCTACTGTATGGCACAGGGAACTCTGCTCAATATTCTATAATATGCTACATGGGAAAAGAACTTGAAAAAGAATAAATACATGTAAGTAAATAAATAAGTTCATGGATAACTGAACCATTTTGCTGTCCATCTGAAACCGACACAACGTTGTTTATCCACTATACTCCATTAGAAAACAAAATAAAAGAACCCAAATGCAAAGTTCCATCCAAAATTAAAGGACCCTCAACTATGTTTCCTAGGTCTACTGCTTTGGCCTACCAGGGCTTAATCGTTTCTTATGCAGTTTACTCCAGCACTTACTAGGTGGTCTTTCTGCCCGCAGTTTCATTCCCTTACTATCCGTCCTCCATTCTATGATGGAGCCACTTTTCTAGATGGAAATCAGATTATAGCCTTGCTGCTTACAACCCTTTGCTAGCTTCCATTAGCTTCATTAGCTTTTAGAATAAAACACAGATTCATCTTTGCACACAAGATATTTCATGATCTGGCTCCTCTGTATATCTTGAGCTTCGTCTATCCCATTCCTAGAGTCATAATGAAGTGACCGATACTTCTGCAAATGCCCATTCATTACTCTGCCTTCTCTGCCATTCTCACTGTGTGAAACCTGCATCCTTTTTTTCTTTCTTTTTGCTTGGCATATCCCTCTTTATACTTAAAATCACCTTTATGCTCCAGAGTGGTTTCCTCCGGGAAGGCTTTTGTGATCCATTAGATGGATCTGCACGTTTCTTCTTGGCGACCCCTCTGCACCCTGCCTTATGTCTCGCATCACACTCCTCACACTATATGGTGACTATATTACATGCCCTGTCTCCTCTAGACTGTGGGAAACAATCGTGCCCTTTTCATTTTACATCAGTAGGGCTAGCAGACTTCCTGGCACATAGCAATCCATAAATGTGTGTGTGTGTGTGTGTGTGTGTGTGTGTGTGTATTTCAAGAAGGAAAGAAGAAAAGAGAGGGAGGAAATATACAGGCATCATACAGTGATGATACACATTTTGTTTTATTAAATTCAGATAGTGCTTCGTGGCTTTCACATTTGAATCGATTGCTTTGTTTTGTTGTACAAATTTTTAAAGAGAAAAGCTTTATGGTTGTTCCAGGCTAGATAAGCAATATTTATGTTCCTCTAATCTTAAAACACTTAAAAATTTTTGCATGATGAGGTAGAAGAGAAGGATGCTAAGGCTTTGTGGAGGGTGAGAGAGAAAGCAGAGATTAGGAAGCTGAAAGTTGGGGTCTCCTGGCTCCATAGCTTGCTGAAGCCCTTGGCAGGATGAAAATGATTTCTATCAGGGATCTCAGAATAACTGACTTCAGTCTCTTTAGACAGAAGCATTTCCCTCCCAAACATGTCAAGCTTGGGGTCTTCTGCTTACTGAATCTGATGGTAAAGAATCTTATCTCCAATGACTTTGCCATAAGTTTGCCCCTGAAAACTTTCAGGGGGAATGGCTTGACTTTTTTCCCTTGGTTTTATGCATATCCTTCTAATTATGGTGCTTACCTGCTGTTTCCTGTGAGTATTAAAGTGTGCACATGCTGAGCAGGAATTTTCCATGTCAGGTCTATTATTCTATGAGATTGAGCCTTAATCACTGACCCCTACCTCTTCACAGAAAGTTTAGCTTCAATCTCTGGTTCAAGAAATTTATGCATCACAAAAGGCCCCATATGCTGGCTCAAAAATGTGAAAGGAGCTTTTGGCAGATTGATTTCTGTTTGGAATACCTCAGTGAATCATCCTTCTATTCAGCCATCCATCTAATAACCATTTTCTGAAATCCCATATTGTTCCATTTACTTCTATAGGAGCATGGGGAGAGATACCTAAACCAGAGTGGGAATGGGTGGGAAGTAGGGGCAGGAAAGACTTCCTGGAGGAGAAAGTAGATGCCTAAGAGGAATGGAGTTAGCTCCTTGGCTAGGTTGGTGGCTGGGATGGGGGAATGCTATTTCAGAAAGATAGAGCAATGTGGGCAGGTTGCAGGGACCTAGGAGAGCGTGACAAGATTCAGGAACTGCAAGCAAGAGGAACAAATACTTACTGAGCACCTTTCTCTCGACAGGTGCTCTACCTGGGTCTTCTGGAATGAGTTTTGCCGGACAACTGCTACACATGCACGCCAAGTAGCTTCAGTTGTGTCCAGCTCTTTGTGATCCCATGGACTGTAGCCTGTCACACTCCTCTGTCCATGGAACTCTTCAGGTAGAATGCTGGAGTGGGTTGCTGTGCCCTCCTCCAGGGGATCTTTCTAACCCAGGGAATTGAACCTGCATCTCTTAAGTCTCCTGTCTCCACCTTATTGTCAGGTGGATTCTTTACCACTAGCACCACCTGGGAAGCCCGCACAACTACTATAGTGAAAACCGAGTGCCTTTGCTGTGATATTTATTATTACTCTTTATGGAACATTTAATAACTAAGTTAGATGTAATGGCAGAAGCAATGGAGAAGCATAGAAGAAGGACATTTTATTCATTGTCTACTATGTGCCAGAAACATTATATTCAAATACTCTGCGATGTTTCATGTACTGTGGTAGGAACAATTCCTATTAGAAATAAAAGATGAAGAAATGAAGTCTTTCGAGAAGACACATAAATATACATTGCCAGCTTTTGGAACTAAAAAATCCACAATCCTTCCACTATGTCATCCTGTAAATCACCAATAAAGGTCTTTTATTTGACTAATGGCTCTGAGGATTAGGCTTTCTCCTTTTCCCCCTACAGAGCTGGAAACAGCTTCATCATGTAAGCGATGGGTACAGAGAATTCTTTCTGGGAAAGGGCCCTTAGAAAGGGAGCCTGGATAGAAAGCGAATGTCAGCGAGAGTCACGTCAGTTTGGTGCTTTGGGCCAACTTTAACCATCTTATAAGACCCAGCTTAAATCCCCTTTCCTTTGATAAGCTCCCCAATGCCTCTACACACTTCTATCTCTGCCTCATTTTCTCTCCTCAACTACTGATCCCTCACACTGATATTTCACTCTGGTCTTGTAATTCATCTTTGTATTAGGTTGGCCAAAAAGTTCCTTCTGGTTTTTCCATAGCATCTTACAGAAAAATTCAAATGAGCTTTATGGCCAGTGCAATATATGCATGTCATCCCTTGCCCCTAGTTAGATTTATAGGCACCTTAAAGGCAGAGACCATCATAAACATATTTTAAAGCCTCCCTTCCTCTCCAATATTTAGCACAATGCTGAATAGTAAAGGCTTAGTGAATATTTTTTAAAGTTTCATATAAAAGGCCACTGCAAGAATTTCTGAACCAAAAATATGCTAGAAATCTATTAACTTGGTTTGAAGGCCAGGTGTTTTCTATTTATGACCTATGTTAGAGTTCAGTACTGCCACAATAATTTGAAGCAAGTCGTGTCAAAAGGCAGCCTGTGTTCCTACTGCCTCGATCTGGGCTGGTCTTGTGATTTGTTTGGACTAGTTGAATGTGGTGGGAGGGATGATGTGTGAGTTCTGAGCCCAGGTCTCAAGAGCCCCGTGGAGCCCAGCAGGGCTGTCCAGCTGAAACCAGCCCAAATTGCAAACCTGCAGACTTATGGGTTAAACGAGCACTTGTTATTATAAAGCATCAAGTTTCTGGGAGACTTGTTAGACAGCAAAGGCTAACCGATACATAATCTTGAATTATTGTGGTAAGCTCATGAGGTACATGCTATCATCATCCCCACTTTATGGAGTAGGAAGCAAGGGTTCAGATCAAGAGATGCCTAAGGGACAGAGATCTCTCTGATTTGAAAATCTGTGATTTTTCTTTTACATGATGCTGTTTCTGTTCTTTAATTTGCTAGGGTTTTACCTTGGGCTGTGGCCTGACCTACTAAGTGCTCATGAGAAGACTTTTCAGGACTTTAGTAGTAACCAGGGAAAGCTTTCTATTATAGAGGATTGGGAGCCATAGCCATGTGATTAATAATCATAATTGGAGTCTTTAAGACCTGTAACGGGGACTTCCCCGGTGGTCCTGTGGTTAAGACTTCAAGCTTCCACCACAGGGGGCACGAGTTAGTATCTTTTAGCAAATGTTACATGGGTGGGGAACACATTAGAAGGCACACATCTTAGCAAGAACTGGCCTGATGGGAGGGAGACAAAGGGGTGTTTATTGGCAGATGTCAAGAAAGGTTCAGACCATGGACCTTGGGTTATCTACAATGGTTGAAGGAACAGGTAAGGCAGAACTGGAGGAGTTTTGGATCCCTGCATTCAGACTGAAACAACTAAATAAAGAGAATATGAAAGCAACAACGACTACTAAATTCATAGACCCTCTCTTATGTGTCAGGGTCTCTGATAGGTCCCTGTCTCTAATCCCTACTCCTATCCTAGAGAGGCTGAAAGAGATTAAATAGGTCACATAGCTTGTAAGTGATTGAACTGGTAGTAAAACATAGATGTGTCTAACTCCACAAGTAAATAACAACAGAAATAAATGCCTCCTTCAGAATATTGTCTGGTCAGTAATATGTTCTACCTAACTTCCAACAAACTGAATGGGTATCTATATGTCATTGATGGCAAAATTCTTTGGATGTCTTAGAGAACATCTATACATGTCAGAAAACTCATGACTTGCCCCGTCTTGGACATAGAGATGTGGTTCCTTCAGCGTGACAAGATCAAGTCTCTATACCTCCTCTGCAGTATGCTTTATAATAAGGTTATCTGGCTTAGCAAAAGTTCTGAAAATGGCTCTTCTGGAGAGAGTTCTCTCTTCTGCTTTTGCAACAAGGTGAGAATGACCTTCAAGCAGAGGTCTTCAGAGGCCATTAGGAGGTGGTTTCTTCAAGACTAACCCACACTACATCCCTTCATGTATCCAGTAGTCTGCACTGTGTATGCATCAGTCTTGTTGAATTGAGCAGCACAGCAATTCTCAGTGATCCACAGGGCAGCGTGCAGGATTCCCATTTTATAGATGGAGAAAACTGAGGCTCAAAAGAGCTTACTTGATATGCTCAAGATCACAGAGTTAATCTGTGGTTGAGCTGGGACTGGATCTGGTCTATTTGCCTCCTAGTACCATGATTTTGAGCTATTCAGCTAAATCAACTGAATCATCACAAAAGCACTTACTCTGCACAAGGCACAGGGAATGTGGAGAGGCTCTGGACTAGGTCCCTGGACACAGTGACAGCAAATGCCTGACCAGCACTCACTGTGGACCAGACCCTGCTCTGAATGCTTGACTTAGAGTAACTCATACAATTCTCATAGCAACCTTAGGAGGAAGTACAGTTATTGTCTTCATAGATGCATTGGGAAGTGGAGGCATGAAGCAGTTAAATAGAGCTTGGGTTCAGCTGTGGGCAGGCTCGGTCAGAGATCCTTTCCTAACCACTACACACGCTGCTTCAAGGAGGCTCCTGGGGGTGGAAGAGAGATGCTGAACAACAAAGATAGCTATTATTGCCTCCAGACAGCAGGTCTTTACTTCTTGGGTTCAAATAACTTGCCCCAGCATTTATTTGTCCCAAACTTGACTTTGGTTCAAGTTACCTTTTTTGTATCAGTTTTTTATCTGCAAAATGGGTTATTACTTATCTCAGAGTTAGAGAGCTGTGTGTGTATGTGCCTGTGTGTAGGGCTTCCCAGGTGGCACCAGTGGTAAAGAACCTGCTTGCCAATGCAGCAGGTACAAGAGATGCGGGTTCTATCCCTGGGTTGGGAAGATCCTTAAAGGAGAGTGTGGCAACACATTCCAGTATTCTTGCTTGGAGAATCCCATGGACAGAGGAGCCTGTGTCTGTCAGAGTCAGACTTGAACTGAAGCGACTTCGAATACACGCATGTGTGTGTGTGTGTACCTTAGAACCACCCGTGGTCCTGCAGTTAGTTTGATCTGACTGTATCATTGTTACAAGGGGATGAGGACATGGACTAATTTCCAGATGCTCAGCACAGACAAATGTTACAAAGTCTCACAGGGAGAGAATTTATGTCCCATGGGAAAGATCAGGAAAGGCTTTAGTGGAGAGTGAGAAGATGTCGATCAGGTAGGGTTGTAGAACTGGGGATTGAAGCATCCATAGAACCCAGTGGTGTTTTTTTCATAGAAGACATCTGGGACCATAGGAGAGAGGTGACCTCTCCCTGTTTCTCAAGCTAGACTTTGATTAGAACCCAGTCTCCTCTCTTCTAGGTCTTTCATTTTACTATTCTGCCTCCAAACAATGCCTGACTGAATCATAGTTAAATTAGAGACTGTGCTTCCTCTGTCCATACTGATGCTGTCTCTTATGGTACCAAGTCCAGTCTGAGTTTCGTCAGACCAAGCCAGTGTGATGCCTTTTCTCTGTCATCACTTTGGGAGAGATGCAACTGAGCAATAAGTGTGACAGTGATGGAAAGGACCTTTCACAGAAACAAGTGACACAATTCATAAATAGTCTCTGGATAAAAACAATGAACTTTTATTAAGCACCTACTATATCAGGTAAATTTTCTCATTAATCAACACAGTAAGTACTCATTCAGTTCTTTATCTTCCTTTATATAAGTAGAAAAGCTAAAGGCTTAGTTTTGTGGTATCTTATATACAGTAGATTTGTCCAGGTTGCAACAGTAAAAAAACTAATTGAATCAGGATTTAAAGAACGGTCTGTTAGGCCCCAAAGCCCATGTTCTAACCCTGGGAAAGAAAATTGGTTGCATCTTGTTGGATGATAAGAGTACCTGCCTGGAGCACTACTGGAGAAAATGTTGCAGAAAAGTCTTAGATCTGTTGGCAAGGACTCAGTGGCCGGTTGGTGGTATCTGCTGGGGTGAGCGAATGGTGTTTGGCAGCACTACGAGTGTGCTGAGGGCCCTGCTAACACCAGCCTGGGCTGCCTCTCTGCAGATCTAAGGTCCAGATTGAGGCTGTCACTGGGAGGACTCAGTTCTTTCAGAGAGGCAGAGCAGCATCTTCGGTTGCTTTATTCTTCTATCCATCCATCCATCTATCCATCCACACATCTGTTCATCCAATATTCACCCATCATCCATTCAGCTGCCCATCCATCCATTCTCTATCCATGTCTTTGTCTGTCCATCCATCCCTCCATCCAGAAGAGCTTTAGGCAGAGTGTGCTCTGTGTAAGGCACTGTGCTCTATAATATGGATCTAGGGAGATAAATAAGTCTCCTGGCCCCGTAGAATTGAGTGGGACCTCAATTGAAGGGTACTCTTGGGAAAGTATTAGGGAGAAGAGTGATGAGATAGTTTATATAGAGACTGAACATTTGGGGAGACCACGAAAAAGAGAATCAGGTGGGTTGCTTTCCCACCCTTGCTTTCTATGGCTGCAGAAAAGTGCCAGCTGGCCAGCTGGCCGCTGGCACAAACTGCCTCTTTGTATGAAAAACAGTGAAATCACATATGTGCTGCTCCCAGATGTGGCCCCAGCACCAGTGCTTTCCAAGTGGGAGGTTCTGTCATGGTGTCACCTGCCAAATCTTGTCCAGAGAACTGAGGCCACTTGTCCAGCTGATCAGGGCTCTGCGCCTGTGAGCAGAACTGTCTCACCCTTTGCAGAGACGATCAGGCTGGGGGGAGTCCAGAAGAGCCAGAGCTTGGTGTGTTTGTGTGTGTGTGTGTTTAAACTGCATTGAAGCCCTCTCTCCCTGCACTCTTTACTTGTGATGTTTCACTAGGTGGGAGACAAAGGGGCTTTGTGTGTTCTTCAAAGTACTCCGTGCTGACTGTGATACACATCCAGGAAAAACCCAGCCCAAAGCCATGACATTGCCCCTGGTTCAAACCCCAAATGCAACTTACAATAGTTAGAAATGACAAAGGATGGGTGACAGGACCCAGAGGAAAAACAGTGAAACCCAAAGGACCTTAAACAGATTTGAGGGCAACGATCTGATTTTTCAGATGAGATCTTTAAGCAAATCTGAATCATAGTCTTCCTATCTGCACATACAGGAAAATCAGTAGAGTGTATATTTCATCGTCTGTCCAGCAAAGGTAAGGTTCCCTTTAAATTTTCTTTGAAGATTACTGTTGTTTTTAATATTTAGGATGTGTGTACAGGAGAGGGACAGAGAGGCAGCATGTCAGATGTTTTTCTTTCTTTTTTTAAGGCTCACCTGCTCTTAAGAGCGAATTGCATTTTGTCAGTGGCAGAAGAATGCCTTGGCGTTCGGGCTAGTGTTTTGGGTATAATTGAATTGCTGGGTGCTTTAAACATTGCAGGGTTTTAAGCCGAGAAATAATTTAATGATGTGGCCTTTAGGATTGTTAATTAGCACTGTCTGTATGAACATGTAACAATAACACCACCTACCGTAAAAGCAATGTTCTACACTTCAGAACACTCATTTCTTTCGGGCTCCTGCAGAGAAGCAGTCATTAACTCTTTTTTTGACAAACACTTTTAGACATGCTCTGCAGGGCCATGAATTCAGCCCTCTGACCTGTCTCTGCATTTATCCACGGGGCAAGCTGGCAAACGGGGAAGCAAGGAGAACGATGAGCCCAGCCCTCCACCATGGCACCGACTGAGGAGGAGGTTGTGGTGTTTTCCATGCTAAACTCCTGAGATACTGTCACTCCAGAACCCAGAGAGAGATTCAGGTGAGAATGTGGGGTAATTGGAGCCCCTGTGCTCTGTTAGTAGGAACGGAAAATGGTGCAGTTGCTATGGAAAACAGTATAGAGGCTCCTCGAAAAAAAAAAAAGGGGGGAGCTACCTTATAATCCAGCAATCCCGCTTCTGGGTATTTATCCAAAAAAATTGAAATCAGGATTTGAAAGAGAGAGTAACACTCCCATGTTCACTGCAGCCTTATTCCCAACAGCCAAGATCTAGAAGCAACCTGAGTGTCCCCTGACACTCAGTGGATGCCTGACACATGGATGCCTAATGAAGATGTGGCTTATACCCACAATGGAATACTATTCAGCTTTAAAAAAGAAGGGAATTCTGCCATATGTGACAACATAGAAGAAACCTGGGGGCATTACGCTAAAATGACATAAGGCATTCACAGAAAGATAAATATTACGGGATTCCACTTACAGGAGGTATCGAAAATTGTCACATTCATAGAATCAAAGAGCAGCATGGTGGTTGCCAGGGACTGGGGGAAGAGGAGAAAATAAATGTACTAATCAGAGGGTATCAAGTTTCGGTTAAGAAAGATAAGTAAGTTCTAGAGACCTGCTGTACAACATTGTACCGTAGTCAATAATACTGTATTTTTATACTGAAAAATGTGTTACAAGGGTAGACCCTCAAGTTGTGTCCTTGCCTCAAGTTAGAAAAAATGTCAGGAAATCAGGTCATGGGAGGAGATGTTTTTGGCTTGCCCCCTGCCCACTCTGCTGCAGAAAACCTTCAGTGGCTGATCCCCCAGCTGAGTTCGGGGGGGTTGGAAGCGCTGCGAGTCTGGAGGGAGTCCATGTACGCAGCGATGAGTGGGAGGCTGATGATGATGGGTGGAGGAATGGGAGCTTCCCATGCTTTCTTCCATCCACCTGGTAACGGCCCAGTGCTTTTTCCGTCTTCCTCCTTTTAAGTCACAGTGTCTTTCTCTCCTGAAGACCTGTCTCTTCTTCAGCAAGACACTCAGCAGCACTTGGGCATCTAAACACTAGACTGTGCCTTGTCTTCTATTCAGCCGGATTGTCCCATGACCTTGTGTCAGGCCTGGCCATGTCCTGTGAGAATTCCACCTTGGAAACCTCAGGTTCTGGTAGCTTCTCTGCACACCGTCTCATTTTCTTTCAGCTCTCTCACTCCGTCACTCTCACAGACTCGTCTGGCTGCTAGTCCAGAGATAGCCACTACCTGGCTTGGCTGTTGGCACTCTTTCTGTGCCCTTAGAGGACATTCCTGGCTGATGGTGCCATCCTGTCCTGTGGAGCACAGAGGCAACTTTGGAATCCAGGATTCTATCATTTGAAGTTGACATCTCAGATGAAATGTATTTGATATCCAGCTCCAACAGTTTGACCCTTTTTCTTTCAGCCTATGAGGCCAGGCCCCGTGGCCGGTCTGAGCTTCACAGAGCAGCCCTGGTCCCCTTGCACAGGCACGTGCTGTGTCTGTCCAGTGAAGAGCTCCCTCCACTCTTACCCTCAGACTGCTCAGTGCTGTTGGAGTGTTCTGGGTTCCGATGTGGGTTTATGCCACAAAGCACTTCTGCTTCATCCTTCACCTTCAGAGCTGCCGTTTCTTTTTCTTTTTCCCCCTCTTTTTTCTTTTCCTTCTTTTTTTTGATGTGACTGACTTTGTTACAGTATTGCTTGTGTTTTCTGTTTTGATTTTTTGGCTATGAGCTATGTGGAATCTTACCTCCCCAATCAGTGATTGAACCTGTACCACCTGCATTGCAAGGCAAAGCCTTAACTGCTGGACTGTCAGGGAAGTCCTGGAGCTGCCTTTTTCTTATTCTCCTTTTTGGCTGTGCTGTGTCTTTGTTGCTGCCCGAGGACTTTCTCCAGTAGCAGCAAGCAGGCTTCTTGTTTTGTTGGCTTCTTTTGCTGGGGAGTGCGGGCTCTAGGCATGCTTTAGTAGTTGTGGCTGGCATGTGGCATGTGGAATCTTCTAGGACCTGGAATCTAACCTGTGCCCTGCATTGACAGGTGAATTCTTAACCACTTGACCACCAGGAAAGTTTTGCTTGTTCTTTGTTAGTATCTTCTCGCATTTTCACAGCAGACTCCCAGATCAGAACCTGCCGGTCCAGTCTCCTAAGCACTGGGACACCGGCAGAGGCCCCTCAGCCTCCGCCCTCAGCTCCCACCTTCAGCCTCCTTCCTTGCTTCCTGTGTACAGCCTCCCCTCTCTCTGCAGCTCCCCCTTGAGAGACTTTGTCATCACCCTAGAGCCTAGAGTGCTGTGTCTTCCTTATTCTTTCTCCTGAGATGTTTACTTTTCTTTCACACCCAGTGAAAGCTCATTTACTTGGTAACACCTTCCTTTCCTAACTATCTCCCACCACAAGCCAGAGCAGAAGTTGCCTCATCTCTTTCAGACCACATCCCCTCTGGACTGGGAAGTGTTTACCAAGGTATTTATGCCAGGGAACCAGCATCTCTCTCCTTTCTCATTTGATCTTCATCCCAGGCCTTCATAACATCTAGAATGTGGCGAGAATTCAAGCTATGTTTGTTGAGTAAATGACCAAACGAATGAATTAGGAAATTGAAGCAGAGAATAGGTTTTATCCAGCTCCCAAAGCTGGTCGTCCCCTCATCCTTCCTGTTAAAGTTCTTTATCTGCACTTCTCTTTTTCGATGACATTTATCATTTTTAAATGTCCATCTATGGACAATTATCTATGTGCAGGTTTTATCATGGCTCCCACACAGCAGGTTCCCTGAGGCAGTTATCTTAGATCAAAATCAACTACATGTCTCCCTGAACAGCCAGTCTAGTATATCCTGCATGTATTTTCTTAATATTCTTTGAATTAATAATTCTTAAGTTGTCCTTATATTACTTTGCTCAGAATAAGAACGCAACACGTTTGTTGAACTAAATTGAATTTAACCCTCTGTCACACGTATGCCTAATATTTAGAAAGGCCTAAAAATAGATTGAATTATAAAGTTCATGAGGGCATAGATGATGTTCTGTCTTATTTAATGTTGTTCCTACTAGAAGGATGAACAAATGGCAGGCACTAAATAAATCTCTATTGATGAAATGGTGAACATCTCCTGTTTTACCCTTAGGAAGAAAGTGAACCCAAGTTGCCAAGATTAATTCTAGGACCACTTTGTGTGAAGACCCCCAGAATGGATGGCAATTTTTCTCTGAATATAGTTAACCAACCCAAAGTCAGGAATGGCAGTTGTCCTAAGCGCCTTACTCCCTGCCCTAGTTTGATGAATAAGCTTCCTTTTGATTTAGACTAGAGTTAGGTAGGAGACGGCAATGGCACTCCACTCCAGTACTCTTGCCTGGAAAATGCCATGGATGGAGGAGCCTGGTGGGCTGCAGTCCATGGGGTTGCAAAGAGTCGGACACGACTGAGCGACTTCTTTCACTTTTCACTTTTCGTGCATTGGAGAAGGAAATGGCAACCCACTCCAGTGTTCTTGCCTGGAGAATCCCAGGGATGGTGGAACCTGGTGGGCTGCCATCTCTGGGGTCGCACAGAGTCGGACACCACTGAAGTGACTTAGCAGCTTAGCAGCAGAGTTAGGTATGCACCTTTTTTAAAAAATTATTTATTCCTTTTTGGCTGTGCTGGGTCTGTTGCTGTGCACAGGCTTTCTCTGCTACTCCCAAGTTGCATGCACAGGCTTCTCATTGCGATGGCTTCTCTTGTTGGGATGCACGAGCTCTAGAGTGCAGGCTCAGTAGTCGTGTTACATGACTTAGTCACCCTGTGGCATGTGAGATCTTCCTGGACCAGGGATTGAACCCTTGTCCCCCTGCATTGGCAGGTAGATTCTTAACCACTGGTAGGGAAGTCCAGGTATGCATGTTTTTAATCCTGATGCTCTGACATGGTGCTTGGGTTTCCAAAATCACTGGCTCAGACAGACAGCCATGTTGTCTTTCCCGCTTCAGTCTGGGGTGCTTAAATGCAAATGTGCTCCCCTATAGGTGAGGAGCAGCATTTCAGCTGCCATGATGGAGTGGGCTGTGCTCTGTCAGATGAGTTAGGTACAACTCTTTAGGGTTCCCTTAATTTTGTTTTTCTCCTGACAGTTCACCCTGTGCCCACATTCTGTTTCCTGGAGTCAGACCTGCAGACCCTCATATGCCACTGACTGTCTCCCCTCCTGAGAAAATGGCCCGGGGGCGCTGCCTGTCACACTCCTCATTATCTTTCAGATGAGTTTCCCCTGGTGACTAGAGTGGGAACTTAAGCCTGCGGGTGGTACCCAGCCCTTCCTCGTGTTTCCACCAACGTGCCGTGAGGAAAATCAGCATCCCCCAGGTGCTTTCAGATAGATGGGGTGGCCCTCGAGGCGACCTCAGGTTTCTTCCAGCTCAGCTTGCTGTCTGTTTCTTCTGAGGTCGCTGTCACTGTGACCACAGCAGACAGGACAAACCATCACTGAGGGTTAGAATGCAGGGCGTGCCCCACTGGTGGTTTTCCTCTGTGTCTGGGCCGCTGTGAGCAGCAGTCAGGGGAACTTTTTGGCTTCCTGGCAGGCACTGTGTTTTGGTGAGACTTCATAAAACCCTCTCCCGGGGTAAGCAGAGGCAATGATGGCATCCCATTCTGTTCTTTCAGTTTTCGTAGTCTCACTTGGCAAAATCCAGTCCAATCAGAATGAGAGCAGTGGGCAGGGGCCACCGTCTGCGGTATCGAGAAAGTAGCAGCTCTTTTCCATGTAGGAAAAAGTGCAAGGTGGCAAGGGAGGCCTGCTCTTCTCTTAAAATGTATTCAAGATGCCCTCCCCCCCCTTTTAAAAGTTATTTGGCTACACTGTGGGATCTTAGTTCCCTGATCAGGGATCAAACGCATATCTCCACGTTGGAAGAACAGCCTTAACCACTGGACCACCTGGGAGGTCCCAGAATATACTCACGTCTTTACTTCTGTTTACACCAAATCTGAGCTGCACTCCTGCTCCAGTAGGAGCCCCACTGTGGCTTCCCACTTGTCTCCCTGAATCCTCTTATGTCTCCATCGAATATCAGCCAAAATTATGTTTTGAAGATGCAAAGCATTTTAATTTATTTATTTAAAATAATTTAGCTGCCTTACAGTGCTAATGTTAGTTTCTTCTGTACAGCAAAGTGAATCAGCTATGTGTATACATATATCCTCTTTTTTTTTTGTATTTCCTTCCGATTTGGGTCACCACAGAGCAATGAGCAGAGTTCCTTGTGCTGTATAGTAGTAGGCTATCTATAGTAGCTATTTAAAAATTCTTCCATATCTTCAGCTCTTTTTTTCCAGCTTATTTATTTTAATCAGAAGATAATTTCTTTACAACATTGTGGTGGTTTTTGCCATACATCAACATGAATCAGCCACAGGTATACACGTGTCCCCCATCCTGAACCCCCTCTCACCTCCCTCCCCACCCCATCCCTCTGGGTTGTCCCAGAGCATCGGCTTTTTTCGGTGCCTTGCTTCATGCATCGAACTCACACTGGTCATCGATTTTACATATGGTAATGTACGTGTTTCAGTGCTATTCTCTCAAATCATCCCACAATCGCCTTTTCCCACTGAGTCCAAAAGTCTGTTCTTTATGTCTTGATCTCCTTTGCTGCCCTTCATTGTCGTTACTGTCTTTCTAAATTCCATATATATGCATTAATATATAATATTTGTCTTTCTCTTTCTGACTTACTTCACTTTGTATAATAGGCTCCAGTTTCATCCACCTCATTAGAACTGACTCAAATACATTTCTTTTTATAGCTGAGTAATATTCCATTGTGTATATGTATCATAACTTCCTTATCCATTCATTTGCTGATGGACATCTGGGTTGTTTCTAGCTATTGTAAATAGTGCTGCAATGAACATTGGGGTATGTGTTCTTAATTCTGGTTTCTTTGGAGGTGTATGCCCAGCAGTGGGATTGCTGGGTTGCATGGAAGTTCTGTTTACAGTTTTTTAAGGAATCTCCACACTTGCCTGGAGAATTCCAGGGATGGGGGAGCCTGGTGGGCTGCCGTCTATGGGGTCGCACAGAGTCAGACACCACTGAAGTGACTTAGCAGCAGCAGCAGCAGCAGCCATACTGTGGAGTTTTTAAAGGAATCTCTACACTGTTCTCCATAGAGGCTTTATCACTTTGGATTCCCACCAACAGTGTAAGAGGGTTCCCTTTTCTCTATACCCTCTCTAGCATTTATTGTTTGTACTTTTTGATGATGATCATCCTGACTGGCATATGATCCTTCATTGTGGTTTTGATTTGCATTTCTCTAATAATGAGTGATGTTGAGCATCTATCTGCATGCAATGCAGGAGACCTGGGTTCAGTCCCTGGGTCAGGAAGATCCCCTGGAGGAGGGCATGGCAACACTTCTGCTCTCACTTAGAATAAAATCCAGTTCCTGTGACAACTTGGTGGCCCTGAGGAGACCCAACTACTCCTGCTGCAGGTACCTGATCCTGTTTCACTGCCTCCCTGTACATTCTGATCTGCAGTGGCCTCCTTCTCTTTTGTGGGTGCACCAAGTTCCTGGGGTCTGAACTCACTGTTTTACCTCCTAGAATCATTTTCAATTAGACGTTTGCATGGTTAGAGCCTTCTTGGAAGCTTTAACTTAACACTTTTTTTGATCACCCAATAAAGACTTTAAAAATGGCCCACATCAACATATGGGGGGAAGGGGAGGGTGGGACGAATTTAGAGAGTAGCACTGACATGTGTACATGTGTAAAACAAGTCGCTACTGGGAAGCTGCCTTTCATTGTCATTACTGTCGTTACTGTCTTTCCCTATGTACTACTGCATAGGGAGCTCAGCTTGGTGTTCTGTGATGACCTAGAGGGCTGAGACGGGGGTAAAGGGTGGGAAGGAGGCCTGAGAGGGAGCAGATATATGTATATTATAGCTGATTCAAGCTGTTGTACAGCAGAAACACAGTTATACTCCAATAAAAGTAAAACAATTATACTCCAATTAAAAAAAATGGTTCACATAAAAAAATACTAAAAAAAAAGATCTTGCTTTGCCATGTGCTGAGAACTCCCCCAGCCTCAGTTAACTCATCTCTATAATGGAGATAATAAAATAGAGTGACTCCCTAGGCTGGTTGTGAAGGCCAAAGATCATAATATTTTATTGGTGTCTGACATACAGTAATTGGGCAATAAAAATTAAAATTTGGTCAGTTTCTGTGGGGTTACCTGGTGGCTCAGATGGTAAAGAATCAGCTTGCAATTCAGGAGACCTGGTTTTGGGAAGATCCCTTGGAGAAGGAAATGGCAACCCACTCCAGTATTCTTGCCTGGAGAATCCCCTGGACAGAGAAGCCTGGTGGCCTGCAGTTCATGAGGTTTGCAAAGATTCAGACGTGACTGAGCGACTAACACTTCACTTCTGTGGGGTAGAGTGGATTTAACTCAAAGCCTTGAGAGGAAAAATGGATGCTTGCCAAGTCTTATTTTCAAGGGAAAATTTTCAAGTGCAGGCCTTAGTGACAGAGAGAGCTGGGTTCTAATCCTAGCCCCACCGTTTAGGACTCACTTCATTAGTTTTAGTTTCCTCCCTTCTAACGGGGAGAAAATGATACATCTCTCTCAGGGTTGACGTGAGGACTGTGGATAATGCCGAAAAATGCCAAGTCAGTGCCTGGCTTTGGACTCAGTAATTGGCAGCCGCTTTGCCTTGTCCCAGCTTCCTGGGTGGCGGGCCTTGCAGTGTGCAGCGGAAGAGAAGAGGGGAAGCAGGTAATCTGGCAGACCGTGGAGCTTCTTCTCTAACACTGCTGATACGCACGGGCCCAGGGGCTGTCTCATTCGACTTCCTCTTCTTTACTTTCCCGTCTGGTGGACAGTCATCAGGTTGGGAGCCACACTGTGGTTCCTTGCTGATGGGTCAGCATCTTTGATTTACCCTCTGTCTTCTTAATGAAAAGCACTCATATCCAGTAAATCTTTCCTTTACTCTTATTAAAGCAATTGATGTTGGTTATTGAGGTCTGTTCCAGGCTAGGTGAGAATCAATAAGGTGATCCACTTAATCACTTCAGCAATCAACGAGCTCCTTTCTTAGTTTGCACTCCAGCCAGTGCCTGCAGAACTCCAAGGGCTTATCAGGCCCTTATCACCCACAGAGCGGCTCAGAGATGTCACCCTTCATTTCCTTTCCTCTGTGATCTCAGGGAGTCCCGAGTCCTCTGAGCCAGCCCTGCTCTCTGCTTGTTCTCTGCTTGCCTATATTTGTCAGAATAATGACCAACCCCACGCTTCTGGGAAGCACTCCTTGATATTAAGGGCTGTGGACACTCAATTCCTGATCACAGATGCTGATCACAGATCGTTTGGGCCCTTGTGTCTGTCCATGTCTTTGTCCATGCTGAGCAAGGACCTGGAATGAAAGTTGCCTTGTTTCAACAGGGCAAAACCTCTCTTCTACCTGAAAATTCATATTCTGTCTTTGCTCAAGTCCCTGAGGAAGACTCAGTTATTTGCTCCTTGTAATGTTTTGAACACAGGTCTATGCTGAGGCATGTTTCATGATATTTGGTTCTTCCCTGTATTCTGGCCTGTCTGTGGTCTTCTTAAGAGAGAGCTAGTGCCTTAGTCATCTCCGAGTCATCAGGACCCACCCTCTTGCCTGGCACACAGTAAGAGCTCAGTTGTGTTTGTTGGAGAGAAGGCAGGAAGGAAGGAAGGAAGAGAGGAAGGCAAAGAGAAAAGAATTAGTTCCTTTCTAGAGTCCTGGATTTTAGCATAGTTTCAAGGCCTGGCATTGCCAATAATTGCTGGGTAACCTTAAGTTGGATATATAATTTATTTCAGCCTAAATTTCCTTATCTGTCAATGAAATAGATAATTCCCCAGATTCCTTCCAGCTGAAACATTTTGTAATCTTATGCCTCTAAGCCTGTGGTTCTCAACTGTTTCATACCCAAAGTCACTTTTTGTATAAATATTTTGAAACCACTTTTTACAAACATAAAATGAAATGCTCCCATAGTATAACCTACACCTCCAAACAATTAGAAAAAAGTAATGTTCTAACTGTAGTATAAAAGGAAAACCATATATGATAAAATAACATGTTCCTTTAGGTGAAAGTTCCTAATGGTTTTGTGGTTGTTTAGTCACTTAGTTTGGAGAAGGCAATGGCACCCTACTCCAATACTCTTGCCTGTAAAATCCCATGGACAGAGGAGCCTGGTGGGCTGCAGTCCGTGGGGTCACTAAGAGTCGGACACAACTGAGCAACTTCACTTTCACTTTTCACTTACATGCATTGGAGAAGGAAATGGCAACCCACTCCAGTGTTCTTGCCTGGAGAATCTCAGGGATGGGGGAGCCTGGTGGGCTGCCGTCTATGGGGTCGCACAGAGTCGGACACGACTGAAGCGACTTAGCAGCAGCAGCAGCAGCAGCAGCAGCAGCAGTCACTTAGCTGTGTCTGACTCTTTGTGACCCTATGGACTGTAGGTTTCCAGGCTCCTCTGTCCATGGGATTTCCCAGGCAAGAGTAATGCAGTGGGTTGAGTGGGTTGCCATTTTCTTTTCCAGGAGATCTTCCCGACCCAGGGATTGAACCTGGGTCTCCTGCATTGTCAGGTGGATTCTTTACCATTGAATCACCAGGGAAGCCTGAAAGCATAGCTAGGCCTCAACTAGAAGGCACACTTGGAGGAGTGAGGTGCTTGTATTTCCCCAAGAATCACCTTGAATAACTGTTGTCGACATGAATTTGATTGTTTTTAATGATACAGTTCTAAACGAGTGGCTTGCACTCTTTCCAGAATTGACAGAGTAGTCATATCATGGAAAATTCAGGATATGTAAAACAAAGGTGTTTTTTAAGCTCAGATACTTACAAACAGAATTTTTACATATGGGACTAGCTGCTGGGGCATTCAAAGGCTCTCTGAGGAGCAGGAATGTTCTTGATAGTGCTGGGCTGTCTCTGACATTGAAGAACTCTTGACCTTTGTCTCATGCACACTTACCCACCAGCAGGACCTCCAAACATTGCACTGTCCAAGAACTTCCCCATCTACCAACATCCAAAGTGCCTTTTACAGCCTGTTATCATTCCCCACAAAGATGTTGTTATTCCCCATTTTAAAGCACTCTAAGCTTTAAAAATGTTATATGAAGGCTGGCTTCATGGCTTGTGGTTTGCATACTAGCACGCGGCCCTTGTTCTTAGAAGGGCCCTATGCTTGTGTTTCCCAGGTGGCTCAGTGGCAAAGAATCTACCCCAATGCAGGAGATGTGGGTTTGATCCCTGGGTCAGGAAGATCTCCTGGAATAGGAAATAGCAACCCACTCCAGTATTCTTGCTTGAAAAATTCCATGGACCGAGGAGCTGGGCAGGCTACACTAGGCCATAGGGTTGCAAAGAGTCGGACACGACTGAGAAAAGCACAGTGATTTGTGCTTTAATGCTAATTTAATGCTTTCTTGTTGTTGTCTTAAAATCCGTAATGGTTTTTGAACAAGGGTCCCTGAGTTTTCATTTGGCACCAGGCCCTGCCAATGATGGGGCCAGCCCTGGCTATGTATATTGATGGAGTCCTGTAGATTTTCCAAAGTATATGAAGGATGTTTAGTCTTTGAATGATTGTCTTACTTTGCCTACCAATGCCTTCTTTTAATTATACAAATTATCCCTAATTATATGTATTGGTTGATTGATGAGCAATTTGTTCATTCATTAAACTGCTGCATGCGTGCTCAGTTGCTTCTGTAGTGTCTGACTCTTTGCGACCCTATGGATTGTGTAGCCTGCCAGGCTCCTCTATCCATGGGATTCTCCAGGCAAGAACAACTGGAGTGGTTTGCCATGCACTCCTCCAGGGAATCTTCCCAACCCAGGGATCCTTCCCAACCCAGGGATCAAACCTGCATCTTTGGCATCTCTTGCATCACAAGCAGATTTTTTACTGCTGAGCCACAGAGGAAGTCCAAACTGATGCAAATGGAGCTTCTATTACATACCAAGAGACTCTGAACTCAGAAAACCTTAATACTAATCCTGTAAGAACTCACAGATCCTTAGTGTTATTAATAATAGGGATTCCCTCATAGCTCCCTCATAGCTCAGTTGGTAAAGAATCTGCCTGCAGTGCGGGAGACCCAGGTTCAATCCCTGGGTTGGGAAGATCTCCTGGAGAAGAAAGTGGCAACCCACTTCAGTATCCTTGCCTGGAAAATCCCACAGACAGAGGAACTTGGTGGGCTGCAGTCCATGGGGTAGCAAAGAGTTGGGCATGACTGAGTGACTAACACTTTCTAATAACTCTCTTAACCTCTTGCCCAGAATAACTATGAAAACAAAAAGATACAGCATGTTTGGAAATAGTACATTATGTCAATTGCTAATTTTGTTACTGTTCCCTCCATCTCTGGAGTGTAGCTTTCTCCTATTTTTTTCCCCTGTTAGATGCCATGGAACATGACGCTTTAAAAAAAATTTTAATTTTATACTTTTATTTAATTAATTTCTTAAAAAAATGGATGTGTAGATGACTTAGTTTCAGGTGTACAACATAGTGATTCAATATTTTTATACATTGACTATATAGTGTATTTATTTATTTATTTTATTTTTATACATTACAAAATGATCACCGTAACTCTGGTTACCATCTGTCACCACACAAAGTTATTAGAGTATTATTGATTACATTCTCTATGTTGTTCAGTGCACCCCATGACCTCTGTTTTATAACTGCAAGTGTGCACCTTTTGATCTCTCTCACCTATTTCACTCAGTCCTCTCCTCCACCCCTCCCCTCTGGCAGCCACTAGACTGTTCTCCATGTCTAGGAGTGTGTTCCTATTTTGTCATGTTCATCTGTTTTGCTGTGTAGATTCCACCTATAAGTGAAATTATGCAGGACTTGTCTTTCTCTGTCTGACATTTCATATAGCATAATGTCCTCTAGTATTATGTTATCATGAATGGCAAGATTTCATTCCTTTTTTTTGATCACTGAGTGATATTCCATATTATGTATATGCACATCTTTATCTATTTATCTTTTGATAGGCACTTAGGTTGCTTCAATATCTTGGCTATTGTAAATAATGCTGCAGCAAAATGACACTCGACACCAAATAGTAACATTTCTGTGAAAATCAGGAAATGAATAGAGTAATTGGATTCAGCAAAATTTATCAGTTTGGGTTTCACTAGTTTGGAACTTATGATAATTCATAAAAGAATTTTACCAAATTAAAAAAAAGATGTTAAGTTTGGTTGATCACAGAATTATGGAAGTTTTGAAATGGGCTTCAAAAAATTATCCAGTGCTTGAATCTGTTATAACACCCTACAGAGTATTCATAGAGCCAGCTTTGGCTAATTCTTGTGATGTGTGCTGTGGAAACATGTGCTTCCTATGCTAAGAATGTTTAAAAAAGCAATTTAGCAGACTTCGTATGCTAATTACAAATTATTCTTATCTACTCATTAAAGTGGGGCAGGGCAGCATGCCTTTGACTTGGCATGCTTATTTAATCTAGCTGTATTTTATAGTAACAAAACTGCTCTGAAAAGACAATTTATAATTCACACTTCTCACTAATTCAGCTCAGCCCTAAACAATTAATTTTTTATTAGTTCAGTATTACCATATTAAGAAGAAATAAAGAAAATATAAGGACTAACTCTAGGAAGTATTATGCTTAGAATCCACTGTGATATAGTTAATTGATTCAGAGATTATTGTACAGCAACAACTTGTGTTTTAGAGGAAGTGAAAACCAGTCTTGCTTTAATTTGTTGAAGTTATGGGCAAAGTCCCAATATGGTCCAGGCATGGTGTCATATCAAGGATGATCCTAAGACTCATTTATGGGAAGAGAAAGGGTCAAGACATGTGGAGATTGAAGTTCGTCACTTTGTGGTACCTTTATGGAAATAGAATTGAAAGGGGTTAAATTCTTGTATGAATTACTAGCTGTATTAAGTTTCTAGCTGAGAACTTGCAAATTAATGCTCTTTGGTGACACTAAGGAACTGGCAGATTTTATTTAGATAGTTGTATAGGCAAACCTATTTATATGCATATGGACATCCATATGCATGTGTGCCTGTGTGTATGAAGCCTGAGGAAGTCAAACAGTCATGTTCTCTGATAATGCCAGGTGGAGTGGGCTATTTAATAGTGTTGGAAGGACTCAAGTGCCTTGCAATCAGAATTTAAGTCTTCCTGCCCAGAGGGGTATGAAACCCTCCTCTTGCTAATAAAGCTCACAGAAAGCAGAAACTGTGCAGCTGCCTAAAAATGGAGGGGCAGATGATTCAGATTAGAGAGACAGGGAGCTGCAGCAAAACACTGCATGTGTTGAAGGGAATCAGAGTTTCCCCCAGAAATAAATTGTTTAACACTTTAGTGCCTAGTATTTACAAAGGCTGAGTTCTAAGATAGTATGTGGGTGAAGCCTAAGGTTTATTATTAATAAGGGCTCTGAAGTGAGACATGGGCATTCCTGTGTGAAGGATGTAGGATGAGAGAGTGTGGGCAGGAAAGACAGCCTGTTCTACATGTTTATTTGCAGCATTCTTCAAAGCCTGGTCCACCAACCACCTGCATGAGACTCAACTTCAGAACTCATTAAAAATGTGAATACCTCAGCCCCACTGCAGGTTTGTAGAATTAGTAATATGGACTTTTTAACAAACTTCCTGGGGGATAATTTTTTTAAAAAGTTTTTTATTGAGGTATAGTTGATTTACAATATTATGTTAATTTCCATATAGCAAAGTGATTCAGTTGTACATATATAAATATATTTGTATATATATTTATATTTTTCATATTCTTTTCCAGTATGGCTTATCACAAGATACTGAATATAGTTCCCTGTGCCATATGGTTGCAGCTTGTTGTTTATCCATCTTATATATAATAGTTTATATCTGCTAACCTGGGAAATGCTTAATCATGTTGAAGACTGAGAATCATTTCTTTTGGGAAGAACTGAATAAGTAATGGTTTGATGTCTGTCTCCCTTCTAGAATATGTGTTTCATGCAAACAAAGGGTCATGTCTTGTTCCCCGTGTATTTCTGGAACCTAGTTCAGTCCGTCAAGCATAAAAGTCACTCAAGAAGTCGTTTTTGAATAAAGACATGAATGAATGAATAAAATAAACTATAAACTTGTATCATAGCCTACTATATATCTTTCACGGTTCTTTGCATTTTGGTAATGGTGCCAAAAGATTCTATTATTTCAGAATGGGCTTAGATATTTTCAGTAGAATCCGTTTAATGCTTTTTAAAAAATCCTGCTTTAAAAACCATAAAGCATTGTCGTATATGGGGTCTTGTGTGGGTAGAATCTTCCTGATTATTACAGTGAAGATTTTGGCACTCTGAGTGGGGAACACCAGGTGTTTGTATCATCCCTCATAGAATTCTTTCTTAATTAAGTTTGCCTCTGTTTCTGTTTTATATCACACACCTAGCGAGAGAGGTATTTCAGGGAAACATGTATGACTTTACAGTTAAAACCAGAGGAAAGAGTTCAAAGACAGAGCACATCGTATTGTGGCGGTCTGACCGTCTTTCAACTCCCTCCCCGTTACGTAACGTAAGGACACACTGGAGTTGCAACCTTACCCTGAGCCCTTCTTCCTCACACAGAGGTTGTTTCATAAAATCCACTCAGGCCATTCTTCTCAAGTTCTTCATACACTTTTCACCAGAAAAAAGAAATCATTCATATCTAACAAAGGGTCTTGGATTCTTTAGATAGTTTCCATTATAAGTTTTTGGCACTGCTATTACCCTCAGCTCAAGTTACCTTTCTGATCCCCCTTCTTTCATCTGCTGAAAATGGATTATTTCCGTATTAGCTTCAAACCGTTACTGTTCACTGAGAGCAGCCTGTGTATGAACAATGCTAGCTCTGGAATATTCCTGAAGATTCATTGTTGCACAGAAACTTTCCCTGAAAACCAGCTTTCCTGAGAGTGGAATGGCAGTTTGTTTTCTGGAAAGGGCTATTATCACAGGAAAACCGTCCAGGTCTCTGTCTTGAGACAGTTGAGCACAGCTGACAGGCTGGGGAACCCCAGCAAGCATTTTCTGGGGAGCCCTGAGTTCTGAGGTGATACCTCATGGGTCAGCTCCATTGTAGGTGCTTAAGGGAGGGGGCGAGAAGACCCAGGAGGTGAGTCTCCAAATCCTCCATACTCCTTCCACTTATGCTGTGAACTATTTCATCATAGAAATTCTCCTTATTTTTTTAAATTTAACTTTTATTTTATGTTGGGGTATAGTTGATTTACCATGTTAGTTTCAGGTGTACAGCAAAGTGGTTCAGTTATACATATATGTGTATCTGTTTGGGATTAACATATATATACTGTGAGTGAGTGAGTGAGTGAGTGATAGTCGCTCAGTCGTGTCCGACTCTTTGCAACCCCATGGACTATACAGTCCATGGAATTCTCCAGGCCAGAATACTGGAGTGGGTAGCCTTTCCCTTCTCCAGGGGATCTTCCCAACCCAGGAAGTGAACCCAGGTCTCCCATATTGCAAGCAAATTATTTCCCAGCTGCGCCACAAGGAAAGCCCAAGAATACTGGAGTGGGTAGCCTATCCCTTCTCCAGGGGATCTTCCCGACCCAGGAGTTGAACTGGGGTCTCCTACATTGCAGGCAGATTCTTTACCAACTGAGCTATGAGGGAAACCCTACTATATATAAAACTGATAACCAGGACCCACTATACAGCACAGAGAACTCTACTTAATATTCTGTAATAACCTGCATGGAAAAGGTATCTGAAAAAGAAATTCATTTTCTTAGTTCAATTGAAAAAAAGATCCCTATCTCTTAAATATCCTCAAATTTGAAACATTTCTTGAGAATCTTACCACGTCCATGGATATTTTTCAGGAATCTGTGAATTTGGGTGGGGAAAATTACATCTTTATATTCACTAATCTGTAAATAAAATTTCTCCCTTTTATTAATTATGATTAGAATCAGGTCATAGTCACACCTGCACATCCTATGAGTATGTCACCAATAGGAATTACAGATATTTTCACATTGCATAACAGTTCTTGAGATCTTGAAACATTATTTACATTTCCACTATATCTGGTAGTTATTAGTCCCTCCAACAGAGTTGGCTTCTTGATGCCTTAATAAAGAAGTACTTATTTTACCATAAGATTTTAAATATTTTGATAACTATATTTCACTATTATTAGTATCTTTGGTAGTTTGATACACTTTTTATGCACTTAAAAATAATTCTAACAAGAGGTTTATAGGCTTAGACAGACTGTTAAATGGATCAACAGCACACAGCTAAAAAAAAAAAAAAAGATTTCAAATCCCTGAGAATCACTCAGTGTCTGCATTTTGTGGTTGTGATTGCTAATGAATTATGATGAGAAACAAAGAAAATCAAAGACTAGAAATCAGAAGGCCAGGGTTTGAGACCCAGATCCTGCTACTTTTCAGCAAAAGAGTAAGTCATTAACTCCTGCTTGTTGTAGAGAAATAACCTCTTCCTGGAGTTATTGGGAGGATTAAGTAATCCTAGCATGGGATCTTCCTAACTGTCACGTCCCAGCTTATTTCTTTTATCACAAACATGCATGTGTTTTTCTTCTAAAATAAAATGCTGATGAAGCTACTCGACCCTTGCCTGTAAGATTTCATCCAAGTCCTTAGCACGGCAAAGGGGCCCTAACCCACTTTGCCCTGTTCCCCACTAAACCACTCCAGCCACAAAGAACTCTCTGCCATTTCCTGTCACACCATACATTTCCTACTTTTAGGACTCAGCCCACACAGTTACCTGGGCTTGTAATGCCTATTCTGTTTTTTTCCACCCAGAAAATGCCTACTCCATTGTGACCTCCCTCTCTCAAGCTTTCCTAGGTTCTCCCAGCCAGCAGAATCCCTCCTCCTCCTCTGTGCTCCCAAGGACTTGCTCTCATCTTCCTTTATAACATTTGCCACATTTTATATTAATTTATTTTTTCCATGTTTGGTTCTCTCATTCTCTGTTATATTGGGTTGGCCAAAAAGTTCCATAATAGCTTACAGAAAAACCTGAACAAACTTTTTGGTCAACCCAATATTATACCCTTTGTCAAGCAGGGATAGGAACTTGTGTTATGGAGGAAGCTTGCAAAAATATGTTGATATTATAATTGCATTGATTTGATTTGAATCATACTTCTTTTATGTTGAATTCCAGAGACCACTTGAGGTTTGTATGTGACGCCAAAGATGTCTTTTACAAAAGACTGAGAAGCACTCATCTACTGGGGAAAAGGGATTGAAAAAAATCAAGGATCAAAATACATGTGGCAAATTCTTGGAAAGCACAGAAGAGGGCACTTGGCTAAGGATGATTGCCTTCCTTGAGAAGTTTCAGTTTATTTTCTCCTCCTGGAATAAACTCTAATAAAGCCTTCAACTCTCCCCTTCCTTTCCAGCTCAGAATTCCCAAGGAAAGAATGAGTCTGCCAGGCCAGTGAAAAAATAAGGATGAGATAGATTCTTCTCTCCTGTCCTGCTCCTGGTTTCTGATTCTTGGCTGATGGAAGTGGAATTCTGGTTAGAGCAGTTCATTGGTTGGAGGCGGGGCTATTCCATCCATTCATCCAGATCCCAGATACAAAACCCTCACAGCTAAAGGGAGATTGGCAGAGGGCAGACTTGCTGGGGGTGCAAGCAAGCTAAGCTCCAGGGGCAGAAGGTGAGATAAAGGACACGCGTCTGGTGAGAGCTGTGGCAGGCACTGTGCTGTGTATCACGGCACTTCAAAGCTTGGGACAGAAGTGTAAGGTAGAGATTCTTAACAGTTTACAAGTAAAGGAACTGAGGCCCAGGAAAGTGAAGAGATTTGCTTCAGTTTCAGCAACAGTGCTGAGATATGAATCCTGGTCAGTATGACTTATGCCTCGACATGTTCTTCCTACTCTAGCAAACAGCCCCAGTGCTTGCTCACCCTAGAGTCCTCACTGGTTATCTCCAAAAAGTGACCTCCAAAACAGGCTAGAAAATATGTTTATTCAATAATTCATATTCACATTTAAGCATATTAGTTTTATGGTTTTAGATTAGTCCTTAACAATCTTCTTGGGGTGTGCTAAGGGCCATAGGAGTGTGTTTTAATACATTAACATCTATTGGTTATAAAATGCTGTTATATAATCATCTTTGACACAACATTCTCCACCTCCCTGCAGATTTACAAGAGAAGTTGAGGCACGATGTGTTTAAGGGATTTGCCCAGAGGGGCGATTTGTTTAGTCATAAAGATGAGCCTGAACTTTTTCCACTTCGCATTCTGTTTCGAAAGGCTCAAAACATATGCTTAAGGGGGTATCTCACTAGATTTCATGTCAGATCGTCCTCTTGGTAATTTAATCCTGTCATTCCTAGTTATATCCCTTTGGAAAACCTCCATCAATCCTTTCTCTTCTGATATTTTTATGCAAAAAAAAAAAAAAATTCCCTGTGCAAACCACCACACTCACAGACAACACCTCAGCGATATTCCCTGAAGTGCGTACTGCCTGTAATACTCGCACCTCCATCCTCCAGGCAGCTCTAGCTTCACTCCCAGTCGAAATTTATTAAGAACCTCCCAGGATAGGAGGGGGCACAGAAAGATCTGGTTATCTCGTGGACACAGGCTCTTCTGCACCCTTTGTCTGAGTGGTCATGTCCCAGTTAGAGTGCGGGGTTCCCCAAAGGGGGAGGACTATTTAAGTTGTGTACATGTCGCCCTCCAAAAACCACTTGACACATAAATGTTTCATGGCTAGCCTCTGTGAGGCCAGGGCTGGAACACTCAGCTGTGAGGGTGTTTGTATTTGTGGAACTCTCCTGAACATTTGCTGCGGGTTTCAAACAGCTGCTCCGTGGAAGCTCTGGGGAGAAGGAAGATCATGAATATTCAGGTGAAGCCACCAGAATGAACAGCCGTTAATAGAATAAATGCCTAAACAGTTGTGTAAGGCTTATTAAGACCTATTGGGGCTGAGATAATAAATTCCCACTCTGACATGTTGCAACTACTGTCGCTTAAACACTTTGGACCACCTCTTCCCAAATGAAGGAAAAAAATGATGTTAGTTCTCCATGCAAACACAAAGAAACACCTGGAAGCCTTGGCAAGGGCATGAGGTTGGTGAGATCTTTCTGTGGATTGCTGCATCCCCAGGAAGATGATGTACTGTTCATTGTTCGTGCTGTCAAGGTTATCTCAGTCGACTACAGGCTGGAGTGGGCACTGCTCTGGCACCTGAGAGATTCTGTCCTGACTCCATCAGACCCCGTGGGCATCAGCTGAGAGTTCATACAAAACCCTGGGGCACCGAGCCTGGCCCTTGGACCCCTCACCTCAATGCCTATGGCCTGGGACCCCTTCCCTCAGCCCCTTCCAGAATGGTACTGGATGGACCAAATATATACTAACATTGGGCTCTTTTGTCTTCCGCTCCATCAATCCATAATGGGGAACAGGATGCGAAGATTGCAAATGTAAAAGTGACCTTTCCAAGAGGCAGCACCTGGTGCATTAAGAAGTCCTTTGCACACTGGGTTTGAGACATGCTTGCTGTAAAAATGGGGAACATGGGAGGCAGTCGAGAGGCGCTGTATTCTCCTTTGGAGGTTACCTGTCACATTGTGTTAGGCTGAGTCAAAAATGCGTGGTTCTGGCACCCAGAGTCACAAGGCATCAACCACAGGGAAACAGAGGAACTCGCCCAAGTTTGCACCTAGGGGCAGACTCAGTAATATTTGATCAGAAACCTGCTGTCAATTCAGATAAAGGGCATTTGAGTTCAAGTGAAGGCGACTAACTTAATGAAGTGAGCTTGCATGTGTAAGGCCACATTTGCTTTGCCAGAGCTGTCAGAGAGAGCTCACCCAGACCAGCCATGCTCGCTTATTCTCCCCACCCCTGAAGACTCACTGGGATCCTGCTAGACTCAGAGTCATCAGAATTGTGGAAAATACACAAAACAAAGAAATACTTGTTTCCCAGATTCCCAGTGCATCGAGGTGGAAGTAGATTTGAGGATGTAGCGAATCTGAGGCTGAATCAAGGCCTGAGGGACTCAAGGCAAGTCATTTTGCTTCTCTGAGGTGTAGTTGCCTCATCTGTGACACAGGCATTATTCTGCCTACTCACAAGCTTATTTTGAGATTAAAAACACGTAAGCCATCTGCTTCTCAGGTGACTCAGTGGTAAAGAATCTGCCTGCCAATGCAGGAGATGTGGGTTCAACGCTTGGGTCAGGAAGATCCCCTGGAGGAGGAAATGGCAACCCACTCCAGTATTCTTGCCTGAAGAATTCCATGGACAGAGGAGCCTGGTGGGCTACAGTCCATGGGGTCGCAAAGAGTCTGACACAACTGAGCGACTGAGCGCGCAGGCAAGCCACCTGCTGATGGTGTTGGCTCATTGTAGTTGCTCAGTTAGTACTGTTCATTCCTTTGACGGTTATTCAGGAGTTTGTTTATTTCTCTTTCTCAACATTGCTCTCACCAGTGGCTAGGACAGGGTTAGGTTAAAAAATTTCCTTGCGAAGCGTAGATTAGCTTCCTTCTTATACAATCTCAGACATTCTCATGCATTTAACCTACTGGGTAAATCAGCAATTTGCATGAAAGCCAGGCAAATGGAAGGGGAAACAAATCTTAGTTGCCCTTTTCCTTCAGCCCTCCATACTCTACTCTGCTTCAATTATGGGTGACCTGGTTATCAATATAAGAACCAAATCTGTTTCAGAACCTTTTGTGTCATGGTCAGAGTTCCTGAGGAAGAACAGATGGAATAAATTAATTAGTCAAAGCATGCTTAACTGGAAGGACATTTCTTTCCAAGAGTGGCCAAAGGGTAGAGGGGACACGCAAGGGACAAGGTAGCAGAGCTTTCTTAGAGAGCCAGAGGGCTAGGACTGGGCATCCATCTGTGTTCTGAATAAAGATGTATATTTTTTGTTCCCATTAACAAGTAAGTCAGGAGGGGTCTGATAGCTGTTATTCTTCCAGGGATGGGTCAGAAAGTGACCCTGAAAATCTGTCCAAATGGCAAAACTCTTTCAGAAAAGTGGGTAGGAAGCCTTTCTTTTCATGTGTTCTCAATAGAGTTGAGGCAGACGTTTGTCTATAATGATGCCTCCTGGCAGGAGTTTGGATGGGTTTGGTGGATGCATTTAGGAAGTGCTGGCAAAGATCTCCTTGCTTGGCCAAAAGCAGAGGGCTGGCTGTTTTGAGACCAGATTATCATCCTGTTTCTCTCTCTTTTTTTCTCCCCTCTATTCCTGGCCAAAAGTCAGTTCTTCACCTCCCTGCTTGCTTTGCTTGGCACCTCTCAATATCAACCATCACTCCCTGGTCCTGATCATTCCACTCCAAGATGGAGATCTCTGGGAATACCATTTTGTGATTTTTATCACACAACAGGTGTGCACTCTGGGCAAGCCCACAGCGTAGCAGACCCTCCAGGGCCCCAGACTGTGGATGTGACGTGTTCACTATTATATGCCCGCTCCTCCTGCCCGAGATCACTTTGTCACGCGAAGCTACTCTACTATTTCTGTTTCTCTCTGAACCAGAACAAACAGTAAACAACACATGCTTTTTATTCCAACCCTGGAAAAGAAGAGCTGTTTCCTATGAAAGCCCATGCCAGGCGGAGTTCTTTTTCCAAGAGGTTTTGGGAATGAGTGATTTTTTTTTTTTTGGTCCAATAAGCAGGAAAAAAGAAGCAAAATGGGGGTTGCTTCATACGAAAGGACCTGAGAGATGACCGAAACTAATCTGTCAATGCAGGTGATAAGACTTGGGGTCCAAGGTCAGGAAGGTCCGGAGAGAGCTGAGGTTGCCATTGGAAATAATAATGAGGATAAATGACACTTACTTAGGACTTTGGGGTGCAGGTGTTATCTTTTTACTCCTAAGGGTTCTCTCTTACTCAGCAGAGGAAATGTAGGCTCAGGGCTCTTAGGTGACTCACCAAACTCACCAGATGGAGGACTCACTCTTGGGGGCAGTTTGGTTCCAAAACCGACTGCTTCGGCGCTTACTTGTCCTAGACTGCTTACCACTGCTCCCACACTTGCAAGCAGAGTCCATGCTTCCAGAGGTGAACTGAGGCTTTCATGCTCTCAGGACAACAAACAGACCACACTTCCCATGTTAAGTTGCCCCAACAGGGTCAGTGGGAGCAGCGGGAAGCAGGGAATGGATCTCCTGGGGTGAACCTAGGCAAGCGAGCCTAAGCCACTGGCTTAATCTTTTGCAGTCTTTGACTCAAAAAAACTTATTTTGCAGTTGTGGTTAGAGGTAATTTCAAATACATTCCAGATGTGACTAGAGGCTGGTGAGCCGGTCTCGGGGGCAAGAGAGAGCTGGGCCTTGCGCACATAGCACCCAGGGCTGGCTCAGGAAGTGGGTCTATCAGCTGCAAAGGTAACAAGCTTCCTTTTGCCTCCAGCCAGAGGAAATGTGGGGGTAGCAGGGGGAGGGCTGCAGCTGGCTTGAGCTGGGTGGCTGGTGGGGGGAGAGGGCAGCTCCCAAAGGGAAAGCAGCTTGCTGTTACTGTTTCCTTGCAGTGTGGCATGGGACGCACGCTTTCTGGAGCCAGATAGATTTGGGTTTGCACTTGACCAGCAGTAGCTGGTAAGTAGCTTAAATTGTTCCAATCTTCAATATACTCATCTGTGAAATGGGTCTGGATAACTGCTCTCTGGGGCTGTTTGAAGAATTAGGGAGAAAGTATGCATAGTCTGAGACAGAAAATGTTGACTATTGTGCTTTTATTTCGGGCCAGGAGCAATAATTAATTCAATAGTTGTAGAATTTGTCTCCAATTCTCTCTGCTCAAAAGTTCCTGAAGTTTTAGAGAGAGTGAATCCCCAAGGATATTATTAGGTTTCCTGAGTGAGGTGAGTGGATAGGGATGCCAATTGCTCTACACATAGGAGAGACAGAGGGCATGGTTGGAGGGTTATGGGAGTGGGGAGGAGTCTGGGGAAGGTTCAGAGAGGAGGAGAGAGGTAGCAGTAACTCCTGGGAAAAGAACTTGGGGAAACCAGACAGATTCCCAAGGAGGGGTAACAGGAGGTTTGCTTTGTGCCATGAAATGTAAACCTTGTACTCTGCCTTCATTAAAGAAATGTTTGGTAAGAACCTATC
This sequence comes from Aepyceros melampus, assembly GCA_006408695.1. Lineage (NCBI taxonomy): Eukaryota > Metazoa > Chordata > Mammalia > Artiodactyla > Bovidae > Aepyceros > Aepyceros melampus. The sequence continues at coordinate 253,829 of SJXQ01000579.1, read as the reverse complement.
TTTTACTTCAGTGGCTTCCCTGGTGGCTCAGATGGTAAAGAATCTGCCTGCAATGTGGGAGACCCGGGTTGATCACTACGTTGGGAAGACCCCCACGTTGGGAAGATCCCCTGGAGAAAGGAATGGCAACTCACTCCAGTATTCATGCCTGGAGAATTCCAAGACAGAGGAGGCTGATAGGCTACAGTCCATAGAGTTGCAAAGTGTTGGACACTTCAGTGCTTTCAGAGTGTAATTTGTGATATCCATTGACAACATCCTCTAGGATACGAGTGGCTGAGAGTGACTCAGTTTATTTGTTACTTCCCAGGATCTGTGTTGGGCAGGGTGACCCTGTATTCTCTGGGTGTTGCTCTGTGTGATGAACTAAGTGGACCCTCAGGAGTGTTCAGCTGGCTCACTGGATTGACTTGCTTAAGTCCAAAGAGTTTTTTCCCTCAGTAGCCTCTGTCAATGGGTTGAAACTGGTGGCAAGCGTGGGTGAAGGCAATGATGTTCAACTTGGGGCTCAAATCTGGAACTTTTGAAAAGTCTGAAGAGCAGCCTTTTTAAAGGCATCTTCCTCAGTGCTTCCAATAGGCTATGGGTGTGGCATAAAGAAGGAAGAACTCTGGGAAGCCATTTTTGTCCAGGAGGATAAGACAAGTAAAAATCCTAGTTGTCTGCCACTAATGAAAGCCACCGGCAGAGCTTTCTGTTCCCTGGTTGTCCTGAAGGAGATCTGCGGTGTGGGGAGTGAATAGAGGGAGCCTGGGCCTGGAGTCTCCAGCCTATCACACTCCTTGTGATTGTTACCAAGTCATTTGCTCTCAGGGCCCTCTGCCCTAGAGGGAGTCAGCAATGGCCAACCACAGAGCTCTTGGGAAGATCTAAAACATAATTATGAGAGTACATTGCAAACTATAAAATGTTACACATGTATGCAGCGTGACACAAATACAAGAAAGCTGGAGGCTCACCCTTGGCTCTGATGTTCTCTAGTTATGTGATCTTGAGCACCTCCTGGGACCTCTCTGAGCCTCAGTTTCTCTGAAAGAAAGGAGAGGCTGCAATTCTGACCCTACTGGGTTGCAATGTTGACCAAAGTGTTCATAAATGGCACAGTACTATAAAGGTAAAGGTTTACTACAACTGCTTTTTACCACTTATGAATTTTAGTATCAATCTCATGAAGATTAAAGAAAAAAATGAAGCCCTTATATTAAACACAATGCAGGACACAGAGCCTTTTAATGCCCTGTAACACTCACTTCCAGTAAGAGGAAGAAGGTAAGCCTTTCTGAAATGAAACACTCTTCCAAAGCATTTTATTTGAACTTAATTTTACTATGTGGCTAGTGTGAACAGATTTCTTCTGTGGGTAACACATGACTCACCCCTCAAGCTTTTCTAACACCAGTGAAAAGTTACAACTATTTGATTTCCCCAGTAAAGAGTTATTAAGCAGTAATAATCCCAGAGAATATTGGGTTAGGTGTGCCTACGCCTGTTCTCGGGAAGGCCCAGGCTTGAGCACAGTTAATACTTCATGATAACTCATCAGCTAAATAAAACACATGCAGTGACCTGGGGTTCTGAGCATTGACTGCAGCTGAGTCAGCTCAGTAGCCTCTAGCTTGATCACCCAGCGTGTGTGTGTTCTACCAATCTGGATGGATGCAGTTGCTGGACAGAGGGCCCTGCAGATCCCTAAACCCAACATATCCCAAAGCAAACAAAGCATCTCTTCCTCAACTTGCTCCTCCTTCTTGATTCTCTGTCTGGCTAGTGACACCTCCATCTCCCTAGTCCCAGAGTCTTATGATTTTAGTGATATAGTAGACACCACCCTCTTACTTCCTAAGGCCAATAAGGACTGGACTACAGCCAGCCAGGCAGGCAAATCACTTTGCCAACATCGACTGTTTGTGGTATCCCCTCATAATTGCACTGCTGTCCCATTTCAGGTCCTCAGCAACCTCATGTGGACCATGGCAGTTCTGTTTACATTTGCTGATCTCATGGGGATCTAGTTTTTCTGCTCACCTTTAGTCTCTTCCTCCATACAATCCTCTCCCCACTCATCTGCATTCTGAGCTTTGACATGCACAGATATGAGCATCCCACACCCTGTCACAAGCTTTCCTCCTTACCCACTCCTTGCCGGTAAAATTATGTTGAAATTCCTTGGCCTGGCATTTTAAGCTCTTCATAATCTGGTCGTTTTTGATCATCCCTTGTACCTTGTCCCTTAGCTATACTCAACAACTTGCTGTTTCTCATACTTGTTAATTTTCTTCCCATACCAGATCTCTGCTCATCCTGCCAGGAGACCCCAAACTGGTGCCTCTTCCAGAAAGAGTCCCTTAGCTGCAGGTAAATGTCTTTTAATATATACACTCACAAAACTTTCTGCATCTTATGTTAGCCCTTATTGCTAAGACTATGGAGAAGGAAGTGGCAACCCACTCCAGTGTTCTTGCCTGGAGAATCCCAAGGACAGGGGAGCCTGGTGGGCTGCTGTCTCTGGGGTCGCACAGAGTCGGACAGGACTGAAGCGACTTAGCAGCAGCAGCATCAGCATGCCTTGTCACAGGTAGGGGGCAGCACAAATGATACTTTCTCAGGTCGCTTTTGAGCACTCTCCTTTTAAAGCATATTTCCCCTATCATTCTCTATCATAGAATCTCATTGTTTTCCTATGGAATATTTAAGAATATTTATAATTTTGTATTTGTAGGTATGCTTATTGCTTAGTATTTGCCTTACCTACTTCACTGCAGTCTAGGTTTGTCTACATTTGACAATCTAGACAATGTATGGTAAAACAAATACAGTGTTGTAAAGTAAAATAAAGTAAAAATAAAAATTAAAAAAAAAGAATGACCAGAACTAAACAGAGAACAAACAACTCAGTTAAAAAGTGGTCAAGAGGCTTGAAGAGACATTTCCCCAATAAAGATATACAAAAATGACCAAAAACAACAACAAAAAAATAAAAAGCAGAGACGTCATTTTGCCAACAAAGGTCTGTATAGTCAGAGCTATGGTTTTTCCAGCAATCATATATGGGTATGAGAGCTGGACCATAAAGAAGGCTAAGTGCCAAAGAATTGATTCTTTTGAAATGTGGTGCTGGAGAAGACTCTTGAGAACCCTTGGAAAGCAAAGAGATCAAACCAGTGAATCCTAAAGGAAATCAACCTTGAATACGCATTGGAAGGACTGATGCTGAAGCTGAAGCTCCAAAACTTTGGCCACCTGATGTGAAGAGCTGACTCCTTGGAAAAGACCCTGATGCTGGGAAAGACTGAGGGCAGGAGAAGGGGGCGACAGAGAATGAGATGGTTGTATGGCATCACCGACTCGATGGACATGAGTTTAAGCAAATTCTGGGAGATAGTGAAGGACAGGGAAGCCCAGTGTGCTGCAGTCCATGGGGTTGCAAAGAGTCAGACATGACTTAGCGATTGAATAGCAACAATACACTGCAAACTCTCTTGTTTGCATAGGCATGAAATATGCCCTTGTGTTTAGGACTATCACCAGGGCTTAGCAAAAGTGCCTAGCTCATAGTATATGGGAGGTAAATAATAGATGAGAACATAAACAAAAGTAGATGTCGGCAAGTCTGTCTAGATTGTCAGCTTCTTGAGAAGCTGGTTTGCATTTCAACCATTCCCTTAGCCCAGTCTTTCTGCTGGGAGTTGCTTAACCACAATAACTGAACTGGATTTTAATTTTAGGTCTCCATTTCTTCCTGTTGAGTGAGGAAACTGCTATGGCTGACTTGTTGGCCTTTGAATTTGTTCTTGACAGAAAAGTGGTAGAAAAGTATGCAATTAAATAGTCTTTGCTTGTGTTCTAGCACATTTCCACATGCGAAGTCCTCAACATGCTTCCCAGTGAAAAGCCTCTTCATGATAAAGCAGATCAACACAGTGGCTGTTAGCAGCAAAAAGATAATTAGCAAATTTCTGACATGAGTCTGTTTATTCTGCTACTGTCAAAGGTAATCATATTGGTTGAGGAAAATCCTTTTGCCTTGATTCTAAGTGTTCACGTGTGAAAATGTTGTCACACCTGGTTTCTGACTGTGAAATCAATGTGTAGAAATTTATGCATGCATTCACGTTGTAGATGACCCATAACTTTAATGAGGGCAGGGCACGATTTATTGTGAATTAATTGATCAAACTGTTCAGCCATTCATCTATTTATCTGTTACTTCCTTCTTTTATTTTTAATTCACTCATTTGCTTGCTTACTTAACAAGTACCAGAATGGTAACTGTGGGCCTAGTAGAGTCAGGGCTGTAAACACAATGTGTACCACCAGCCCTCAGTGAAAGTTCAGGATGCGTAGAGTGATCACAAAAGGCTTCATGGAGAAGTCACTATGAAGAAAAAGAATCCTCCCTTTTGATCAATAAAGGGAAAATGGGATCTTCGTTCAGGCTTTTATATTGCTCTTCCTTATTGGGTTCATTTGGTCATTTGCCATATTGTGTGTGTATGTGTGTGTATAAGCTGTGTATGTGAGTATGCATACATTATGTGTGTGTGTGTTCATATAGTCAATTAGCCTAAATTCTAAAGAGAACTGAAAGAGAGATGGAGAAACTTAAAATTTATTTTTTTCAAAATCCCTTATTTACTAAATAATTTTTTTTCTGTAAATTGTAGAGTTCATCATTCACACACTCTACTGATAAAAGCCAGTGTACAGTCAGATGTGAGCCCTGCTGGGTGGTTGGAGTGGGAAGCTGAGTGTGAGTCATTCAATCATCTCCCTCTGAAGAGTGTCTAGGGCATTGAGTTACATTATGTAAAACCTACTGGCTGAAATTATTACCTTTGTTGTCTCCCTTTCATCTTTTTCTTTTAACTTTCAAAGTTTTATTGACTAGATCTATGCAATTAATATATCAAGAAGCAATCAATAGCTGTAGCATTATTTTCCATGCATAAGGTTCCCACTAATGAAGAAGAATCTACCAATACTGAGGTGGGGGAAATGTTCACCCCTGCAAATGTCTCTCAGCTTGCAAGCAGGGTCATCCAAAAGGTCTCCTGGAAACTTTGGCCCAGATCACAAAGATAGTGACCAGATCCCTAATGTGATCCCAGGTATGTCTGAAATACTTCAGGCCCATCAAATAGTACATAAGATGATGAAGTAAACACACTCTTGTGGCCAAATCAACATAAGAATAAAATTTTAATCACTGTTATGGAAGGCTACTGTTACCCCCTCTTCAATTGCACTTCCCCTGTTCTCACCACGCCCCCTCCCCGTCTTCCCCTTGTGGATCTGTGGTGAGTCCTTTCAGCCTGCCATCATTTTCTAAAGGCTATGGGATATAATTCGGCTTGTATGAACTTTAGATTTCAGTTATTCAGCAAGGAGAATTTCCAACTCTTTTGCATTTTCTACCTTGGATTATCACCAATTTTTTTTTCAGTTGATCTGACCCTTGGAAGATAATTTAAACTGAGGTGTAAGTAGGTGGTTTTAACTAGAGTACATCATCCCACAGAGACCATGGTCAAGCTCCCCATTGATTCAGCTCAGTTATCATGAATAACAACACAAGTGGGAGGAAACAGGATGATGTAAAAATTAAAAACTGGGTTATTAATCCTGGAGGAAGGCTAATGAAGAGAACTTTGGGAAGCGCCATTGCCACCTGGTTCTTTTCGGGGCTCTCATTCTCCTTCACGCTTCTGACACCTGATTGGTCATCCTGCGTGTGTGCTAAGTCACTTAGTCATGCCTGACTCTTGGTGATCCTATGGACTGTAGCCCTCCAGGCTCCTCTGTCCATGGGGATTCTCCAGGCAAGGATACTGCAGGGGGTTGCCATGTCCTCCTCCAGGGGATCTTCCCTACCCAGGGATTGAACCCGTGTCTCTTACATCTCCTGCATTGGCAGGTGGACTTTTTACCACTAGCACCACCTGGGAAGCCCTGACTGGTTATCAAGTGTTCTCAATTCCTCTTCTTAAACATCTGTCAACTCTGTGCCTCCCTCTTCACCGCCTACTCACAGCCTGTACTCAAGCTGTTATCCCCCTGGACTGTTCTTTTGTAATAAGTTCTTAACTCACTTCATGCTGCCTCTCTCCCCTCTAACTCTATCCCTTTTACTGAATCCAGAGAGATCTTTCTGAAACACAGATCAGAGTAGTTTACCTCATTTTTCTTAACACCTTTCATCGCTTCTCACAGGCTTCAGAGTAACATCTGGCATTCATACTCAGGGGGTCCCTGCCCACCTCTGTGCGTCATCCCTCTGTCTTTACCTCCCCACTCTTGCTTCAATCACGTTGTGGTCCATCTAGTTTTTTCCTTTCATGTAGATGTTGTCTGTGGGGGCTTCCTGGGTAGTTCAGTGGCAAAGAATCTGCTTGCAATGCAAGAGCCACAGGAGACATAGGTTTGATCCTTGGGTCAGGAAGATCCCCTGGAGGAGGGCATGGCAATTCACCACAGCATGCTTGCCTGGAGAATCCCCATGGACAGAGCAGCCTGCAGGGCTAAGTCCATAGGGTTGCAAAGAGTCAGACACAACTGAAGTGACTCAGCCTGCATGCATGCAGCTGTGCCTGTGACCTCGGTGAACTAGTTCCTACTTGTCCTCAAGGTTTAGGTCTAGTGTCACTCCTTCTGGATAACTTTCCTCTGTTAACCCTTTCTGAGTTCTCATAACACCCTCAGACTCTTCCATCTTTGCACTTAATACATTATTTTACAGGTTTTTATTTGTCTCTCTCCCTCTCTGGACTGCAGGCCCTCTAGGAGGTAGGATTGTTATTTCTCATCTTGCTTAGTTTGATCCGTATTTGTGAAATGGATAAATGTGTGCATGCTTGAAACTAGAGGAGAAAAACTGAGAGTCATTCTTCCACTTGAATGTAAGGTGGTGGGTTTTTGACTGTTTTGTTCTTTGCTGTAGCTTCTGCACCAAGCACCTTGGCATATAATTGACATTCAATAAACAGCTGATGAGAAAATGAACTAAGATTTCTTCTGTGTGACTCCACAGGGTAGACAAGATTTCTTCTGCTTGACAGTGGGTAGAAATTCCAGGGATATTATCTGGGGGAATCTGTTCTAGTCCTGCAATTTTCTAGCAGGAGGCTCAGTTTTGTGCAGGCCATGAGCCAACGTAAATCAGGTCTAGCAGCATGATTGGCACTCCCGACTGGATGGTTTTCAAAACACAGTCTGTGGACCACCTGGAAGCACCTGCACTAGAGTCAGCTGAGGTAGATGTTAATACTGCAGGTCTCTGGGTCCTCAGGAGACTAGACAAGTCAGAATTATTGGGGTGGCTCCAGCAATCTGCTTTCCATTTGTTTTCTATGGACACTGGGAAAGTTGAACAATGGTATGGGCTACACTGGAAGCTTAATAAATACCCCAATCACTTCAGGAGATCTAGAAGAAGTTGAGCAGCCTATTTTGGATACCACTAGGCCCTGGGATTTCTTTGGAAGGAATGATGCTAAAGCTGAAGCTCCAGTACTTTGGCCACCTCATGTGAAGAGTTGACTCATTGGAAAAGACCCTGATGCTGGGAGGGATTGGGGGCAGGAGGAGAAGGGGACGACCGAGGATGAGATGGCTGGATGGCATCACGGACTCGATGGACGTGAGTCTGAGTGAACTCCGGGAGTTGGTGATGGACAGGGAGGCCTGGCGTGCTGCGATTCATGGGGTCGCAAACAGTTGGACATGACTGAGTGACTGAACTGAACTGAACTGAGGCATGTGTCTGACTCTCCAACTCACCCCCTCAGTAGTACATGAACAGCACAGTGTAGGCACTCAGCAAACTTTGCTGAAAAGAATGAAAATGGGGCTTTTTTATCCAAGCCCCACCTCAAAAGAAAATGGAGCTTGAAATTGAGGAATCACAGTTCTAACAAGGGTTCAAAGACTTGTTCATACAAAATTAGGTAAACACACATAGGGGATGCTAAGTGTTTGTTATTTATCTATATACTCAGAAAAGGCTGAATAATTTATATGAACCAACTGTCAGATCTGGTTATTTTTTGGACTTGAAATTCCCTTTATATTCGCAAATAACACCACAGATAATAAGTCATTAAATTTCTCCTCTAGCATTTTTTTAAAATAAAAGTAACATTTTTTGAGCATTACAGAATCCCAATAAAGATGAGTCCCTTAGAGGTCACTTGAAATTGATCTGGAGAAACGAAAACAGGGCTTCAAATTGAGGAATCACAGTTGTAAGACCTTAATCGATTTGCAAAACACTCACCAGGAAGGAGGCTGAGAAGATATATAAACATGGCGCACACAGCATAAACATCTCATTTCATTTGGCAGGAGATCTCTCTTAGGGAGGGCAATGGAGGGGCTTGTCTCCCTTTCTGTTTGGCATGTTTCCTTTTTAGTACTTACAAAGCATTGGCATCTTCTGGGACACCTTGACACTTTCCTGCCTAGGATCCTCCTTTCTAATCATCAGAGATACCAAGAGCAGGAAGAGTCCAGAAATCCCTGTGAGGCTGGGAATACCTTTTCAAAATCAGCTAGGAAATTCCCTGACTCTTACATTTGGAGTTTTCAGCAGGTGACCTTGGATTTCTCCAAGGTTGTTCTCTTTGATCCAGTGAGTCTGGAATCATTTTTACCCTTCTCGCTTTAACACATTTCAATATTTCTATTGATTTGGATATTGGAAAGAGATGATTAAAATGCTTTCACCTTGCTAATGATCATTTGATTTTCAGGGATATAATCTTATAATGCTGAAGATTGCCTCCCTGTTCCTCATCTCTTTCACTTCATGGAGGGGGAGGGGATGCACTCTAGAGTGGGTTTAATGGTGGCCCCCTTCCCCCCCACCAAATATATACCTACTCAGAACCTGTATAGGTGATCTTACTTGGAAAAAAGTGTTCTGCAGTTGTAACTGAGCTTCTCAAGATTAGATAATCCTGGATTATCTGAGTAGGACTAATTCCCATGGTATGTATCCCTAGAGGAGAAGGAGAAGACAGGCATGGGTGGATGATGTGATAATGGAAGCAGAGACTGGAGTGATGTATTCACTAGCCAAAGAGAATCAAGTGTTGTTGGTAGCCACTGGAAACCAGGAGAGCTCCAGACCTCCTGACACCTTGATTTCAGACTTCTGGCCTCCAAAGCTGTGAAAGAATACATTTCTGGTGTTTTAAGCTACCCAGTTTATGGTAATTTGTTAGGGTTGTCCTAGGAAATGAATGCACTCTGTTTTGGACCCAATCTCTCAGTTTTTTGCTACCCTAGTCTGCTACAGATTAACATCTACTTGTGTTTTATTAACTATGCCAAAGCCTTTGGCTGTGTGCTGCTGCTGCTGCTGCTGCTAAGTCACTTCAGTTGTGTCCAACTCTCTGTGACCCCATAGACAGCAGCCTACCAGGTTTCTCCGTCCATGGGATTTTCCAGGCAAGAGTACTGGAGTGAGGTGCCATTGCCTTCTCCATTTTGACTATGTGGATCACAACAAACTGTGGGAAGTTCTTAAAGAGATGGGAATACCAGACCACCTGACCTGCCTCCTGAGAAATCTGTATGCAGGTCAAGAAGCAATAGTTAGAACTGGACATGGAATAACAGACTGTTTCCAAATTGGAAAGGAGTACATCAAGGCTGTATATTGTCATCCTGTTTATTTAACTTACATGCAGAGTACATCATGAGAAACGCTGGGCTGGATGAAGCATAAGCTGGAGTCAAGATTGCTGGGAGAAATAGCAATAACCTCAGATATGCAGATGACACCAGCCTTATGGCAGAAAGTGAAGAACTAAAGAGCCTCTTGATGAAAGTGAAAAAGGAGAGTGAAAAAGTTAACTTAAAGCTCAACATTCAGAAAACTAAGGTCATGGCATCTGGTCCCATCACTTCATGGCAAATAGATGGGGAAACAATGGAAACAATGAGAGACTTTATTTCCTTGGGCTCCAGAATCACTGTAGATGGTGATTGCAGCCATGAAATGAAAAGACGCTTGGAAAAAAGCGTCTTGAAAGGGTTTCTCCTTGGAAGAAAATCTGTGACCAATCTAGACAGCATATTAAAAAACAGAGATGTTACTTTGCCACAAAGGTCTGTATAGTCAAAGCTCTTGTTTTTCTAGTAGTCATGTATGAATGTGAGAGTTGGACTATAAAGAAAGCTGAAAGCTGAAGAATTGATGCTTTTGAACTGTGGTGCTGGAGAAGACTCTTGAGAGTCCCTTGGACTGGCAAGGAGATCCAGCCAGTCAATCCTAAAGGAAATTAGTCTGAATATTCATTGGAAGGACTGATGCTGAAGCTGAGACTCCAATACTTTGGCCACTTGATGGAAGAGCTGATTCATTGGAAAAGACCCTGATACTAGGAAAGATTGAATGTGGGAGAAGAAGGGGACAACAGAAAATGAGATGGTTGGATGGCATCACCGATTCAATGGACGTGAGTTTGAGTAAGCTCTGGGAGTTGGTGATGGACAGGGAAGCCTGGGGTGCTGCAGTATGTGGGTTCACAAAGAGTTGGACACGACCAAGTGACTGAACAAACTGAACTGAGTCTGCCACAAGGCTAGACTTATCCTGACATTGGAGGTCTCCTGCTTTGATGAGGGATCTTACTCCACAGTCTGTACTGGGCAAGCAGACTTTGAGAACAACCATGGTCATCTTCCCAGATGGTGCTAATGGTAAAGAGCCTGCCTGGCAATGTAGGAGACAAGAGATGCGTGTTCGACTCCTGGGTTGGGAAGATCTCCTGGAAGAGGGAATGCAACCCACTTCAGTATTCTTGCCTAGAGAATCCCATGGACAAAAGAGCCTGGTGCACTACCGTTCATAGGGTTCCAAAGAGTCAGACATGACTGAAAGGACTTAGCATGCATGCATTGTTCTAAGAGATTTACATGCATGCATTATTTTACTTAAAAAAAATTTTTTTTGTGCCACACCACTTGGTATGAGGGATCCTAGTTCACCTACAAGGGATCGAACCTGAGCCCCCTGCCTTGGAAGCATGGAATCTTAACTGCTGGGCCACCAGGGATGACCCTACATGTATTACCTTATTCAGTCTTCACAGTCAGTCTCTAAAGTTGGTTCCATCATTTTCTTCCATTTTCTAAGAGAGGAAATGGAGGCTCAGAGGATGTGCCTGGTACACACTAGGTGACTATAATGTGCAGAGCAGGCCTGCACTCTGAACTTGGGTCAGTCTCACTCCAAAGTCTTCTCTTCAGAAAACAGGGAGCAGAGCTTTGACACTGATGAGAGCATGAGTGGAGATCTGGGTGACTCTCAGGGCCTAGAAATCTCTGTAGACTAACTCACCAAAGACTCTCAGGATGTGACTCAGTCTGATTTAATCCCCCAAACTACATCATGAAAAAAATCCTAATTAGCAGTTACAAGTTACTTCAAGTCATGGGATATTGAGGTTGCTCATTAGAATCTATTTAGTTTGTAAATCACTTTATATTGAAAAATGTATCTTTAGACTAAAAAAACATTGATGAATAGCCCTCTGATCTCTTTGTGGGAAGGATATTTTAAGCTTAAAATTAATAGGAGGAATCATGAAGGAAAATTTAGATAGGTTTAATTACATAAAAATTTACCAATACTTGTAGGTTAAAAAATTTGAAGCAAAGGTAAAGGGCAAGCCTTGCACCAAGCTTGTGTTCCCCTTTCTGCCCACACCTGACTCTGCCCCATGAGTGAGCAAGTTAACCTGTTACTTGTTCTTGCTTCCCCATGCTGTTGCAGGGACCCAATAAAGCCTTGTCTGAAAAAATTGAAGTATTTAGATGATGCAACAAATATGAAGAAAAACCTAATAGCCTTAATGTATAAAGATATCATATATATTGGGACGACAATAATATTACCCAATGTAAAATAGACAGCCAATAGAAATTTGCTGTATGACTCAGGGAACTTAAATGGGGGCTCTGTAACAACCTAGAGGGGTGGGAAAGGGTGGGAGGTGGAACAGAGGTTCAAGACGGAGGGGACATATGCACGCCTATGGATATGGTAGAAATTAAACCAATATATGCAAAGCCATCATCCATCTATTAAAATTAAACAAATATAATTAAAAAATATTACCCAATAGATAAATAAAGGGAATAGTGAGGTAAATTATGATATGTCCGTATAATAAGACATTAAGTCGTCATCTGAATGATGTTTAGAAGAGGTATTCAGCAGCAGGAAGATTCTCAGTATGAAATGCTAAATCCACAAAGCAAGCTATAAAGCACATTCACTATAACATTGTAATGAAAGGTAACATGCAGAGTACATCATGAGAAACGGAAGAAACACAAGTTGGAATCAAGATTGCTGGGAGAAATATCAATAACCTCAGATATGCAGATAACACCACCCTTATGGCAGAAAGTGAGGAGGAGCTAAAAAGCCTCTTGTTGAAAGTGAGAGAGGAGAGTGAAAAAGTTGGCTTAAAGCTCAACATTCAGAAAACGAAGATCATGGCATCTGGCCCCATCACTTCATGGGAAATAGATGGGAAAACAGTAGAAACAGTGTCAGACTTTGTTTTTTTGGGCTCCAAAATCACTGCAGATGGTGACTGCAGCCATGAAATTAAAAGGCGCTTACTCCTTGGAAGAAAAGTTATGACCAACCTAGATAGTATATTCAAAAGCAGAGACATTATTTTGCCGACTAAGGTCCATCTAGTCAAGGCTATGGTTTTTCCTGTGGTCATGTATGGATGTGAGAGTTGGACTGTGAAGAAGGCTGAGCGCAGAAGAATTGATGCTTTTGAACTGTGGTGTTGGAGAAGACTCTTGAGAGTCCCTTGGACTGCAAGGAGATCCAACCAGTCCATTCTGAGGGACATCAACCCTGGGATTTCTTTGGAAGGAATGATGCTAAAACTGAAGCTCCAGTACTTTGGGCACCTTATGCGAAGAGTTGACTCATTGGAAAAGACCCTGATGCTGGGAGGGACTGGGGGCAGGAGGAGAAAGGGACGACAGAGGACGAGATGGCTGGATGTCATCATGGACTCAATGGACGTGAGTCTGAGTGAACTCCGGGAGTTGGTGATGGACAGGGAGGCCTGGCGTGCTGCGATTCATGGGGTCGCAAAGAGTCAGACACGACTGCGCGACTGAACTGAACTGATTCCTGACTCCTTGTGTGCCTAGCACTGCACTCAATGCTTTCTATGTCTTATTTCCATGAGTCCCCCAAACAACATAATGAGGGCTGTCCCACTACAATTTCCATTTTACATTTGAGGCACATAAGGCTCAGAAAGGTTGAATAACTTTCTCAGTGTCATCCAACAAACTCATAAAGTAACTGTGATTCAAATCCAGGTCTGTCCTCAAACCTGGGTAACTCTTCCCTTTCTAATGGTTTACTACACTGTAAGTCCCTTGATGTGGGGAACCTGTTTTTTAATCTTTGTAATTTTCATAGTGCTTTGCAAAAAATTTGCACTTGCTAAATGGTGGGATATAGCTACTTATTGATTAAGAGAATAGGTCTGATAGTTTGACTGATCTGGGTAGTGCTGGATGAGGGAACCACTCCCAGGGTCAGTTTCTACCCCACAGTAAGTTGTGGTGAAGAGTAAGTAAATTTGCCTGCTTGGAGGCTTAACTTGGTGCCTCGTGCATAGAGTGTACAGAAAATACCAGGTGATACTGATTTAATGGTATCATACCTCTTTGTGTAATAAGGCAACATTTTTATAATTTTAACAGTTGGTACTAACATTTTCCTTAGGGAAGAAACTGTTTTTGTTTGTGGTTCACTAAAGGTATTTGAAATCAGACGGTAGGAGTGATGTTAGCTTCCTTCTACAACCCCCTCAAAAAGAGGAATGGTTCAAACTGTTGCATCTCAGGAATAAGATCTTTCTCCTGGGAGAGAAAAGAGGAGTAACAAAGGGGTGAGGCTGAGTTGGTGAGCAGGCAATGAATGAGCTACAGGAAGGCTGAGAGACGCGCCACTGAAATGCTCTGCTGGCGAGATGGTCCTGGCTCTTATGTTTAATAGTTTGCATGGTGTTGTGTTTTTGTAATAGTGCTCCCTTCTCTTCTCTCTGCACTCCCGGCAATTTCTTCCAAAAGTCTACTGAACTCATATTTGCTTTGCAAGAAGTTTGAAATAAGTAGAAATGACCTCTTTCCTGGAGTTGGACAGCAGCCCAGGAAGCAAAGACCTGGGCGACAGTGAGAACAACACAAGCCCCTCTGAAATGTCTCAGGAACTTTCAGACCTCGGCAGAGTAAGAAGTGGATTATATGGACACGAGGGACCCCTGTGGATGCTTTGTTACCCTTCTGTCCTTTGCACATGATTAATGTTTAGTGGCGATTGAGAACAATCTCTATGTGGCTTAGACTGGAATCACAGAGGAATTTGCAGAAGGAAAGGCCCAAGAGTTAGGGGAAAGTGGAGAAGGCTTGGTTCAGAAGGTGTCACTTCTGATGCTTTGGAGAGCTGACCCAACAGTGGGTTTGGCTATTGTCACCGGGTTGAGAGAAGCACCCATGAGGACAGTATTGGTCCAACGAGCAAGCAACCAACCAGCCAGCTCTGCACCTCATTAGAATCAGTACTTGTTACTTTGGGGACCTCTGGAGGATACCTGGATGTTATTGGGGAGGGTGATCAGAAAGAGATCATGTGGCTGTCACAGAGGAAAGAGGATCAATGAGTTCATTTGGAGTGGAGCAGGTGACTCCAGATCCAGGAGCAGGTGGTCTGGACCTGACCAAAGAGGAGGGAATTGCCGAGAAACTGTGGGGATGGGATTCAGAGAAGATGGGATTCAGCCACAGAGCGGTCAACTTGCCCGTTGCCTAGGAAAGGGCACCTTGGACGCCTCTCAGTTGGAAGATATTATCTCCAGATGGAATCCTCTGCCTGCTGGCAAAGTCAGCAGCATTATTTGGTAATATTTTGATGTGCTATTTATGTGGAAAGGGGGTTTATTGACATGTCTTTCACATCATGCACAAAACAACTCTAACTTTTTCTTTTGAAAGGGACAATAGTGATGAAGATGGTGAATCTTGGCAAGGACTTAGGGGGCAAAGAATGAGCCAGGCATGGGTTTGTGCCCAACACCATGTGTCCTGGCTGGAGCATCCAGGCCAAAGCTTGATTTGCATTCAGGCTGCATCCCTGATTGGTGAAGCTGGACTTGCTTGTCGTCCTGATGAGTCTGGTGAGAGCTCCAGACAAGGGGTGACAATGAACGGGAAAACGCTGCAGAGGGCAGGGATGGGAGGGGAAGGCTTGGGGGAATTACCCAGGGGTTTCGTGTCAGGCATTTGCCTGTTCATCATCTCCATTTGGGCAACAACAACTTAAGCAAAGCAAGCAAAGAGGTTCACGTAATTTTAGTGACCCCTGAAAAAACTCGCGCATCTCTGCTGGGAAATGTGTGCTTTTCTTCCATGCAGCGTTTGTTTTAAGTATTTAGCTTCCCCACACAGTTGCAAGTTCATTTAGCCATTTTCTCTCTTGCTCTCTCCTTTTCTCTCTCTCTCCCTCATGAAATCACTTTAGTCAGCACAAATTTGGAGGCAGAACCAAACCCAGTAATAGCATATCTCAGACTGCTATCAATTTTCCGCCAGAAGAACATTTCGGGACACAAAGTCCTTTGTCTATTTCCAGAAGCTCGATTCAATGACATTACATGAATGACTACAACGCTATAGCATGTTCTGCACCGTTCAAATTGTAACCTAAAAAAAGGAAAGAACTTGGATTGCAGCCAGAGTGTAATGATTTCAGTTCTTAAGAAAATCCAGCAACCATTACAGCACATTCAATATTTTCTTGCTGTGGAAATTTAAGAATTGACTCTAATCAAATAGCAACCCCACCACCCCCATCCTCCATTTTCCTATGGTTCCTGTTACTAATAGGCCTCCCACGTCTGTTTTGGCTTAAAAAAATAAATAAGTTTACAAAATGTTTTTAAAAATTGGGCTGAATCAGACAATTGTATATTTTAGAAAACTAAGGCAAAATGTAAAACAGGCTAATCACGATTCCAAATTCAATCTTCAGGGCCCTAATTGATCCCATCCCAAAGGTAACATTCTATCTTAATTGACATGCTGAGATGGTTATAATTATGTAAAATAAAACTGGGCCTGGTGGAAACTCCATGGTTTCTTGTTGAACAGGAGATGGCCAGCTTTTATAGTAGTTGATTGCAAAAGGATGCAACCACTTTGCTCATATTTCCTATTTTGGTTTGGCCCTTGTACGTGTGCCATGAGGTCCCCCACTCTTTCAACAAAGTATGGACATCAAGGGGAATTTTGTGTCCTTACATGTTCCTTGGAGCTGAAGGAGTCCTGGTAGAAAGGGTCGATGTTTTCAATGTCCATTCCAGAAGTCAGTCGAAAAGGGGGAAGGGGCATGGATAAAACGGAACATTTTCCCATTTGTTGGCAGAGGAATTTTTCTGCGAGATGGTGACCACACGCACGAGCTCGTGCTCAGCCTGGATAGGAAACAGATGGCAGCGAGCAGGCGCAGAGCAAGTGGAGATGACAGGACGCAGGGCCCATAGGCTGGACCCGCAGCCCTTCCGGGATGCGGGGGAGCCTGAATGACGATTCCCATGAGGAGCCCTCACCCCTTCCCGGACCCCTGCAGGCTTTCTGCCTCTCTGAGGAGGGCACCCCGGATGGGCCGCCAGGACTCCCTGTGGCTCAGATTGGGTGCTGAGAAGCAGGAAGGTAGAGGCCTGTTCATGCAATCAGGAGAGGCAGAGGCTGCCTTTGATGGGATGGAACACCTGTGCCTCCTGGCATCTTGCCTCCCTAGATGGGTGAACCAAGCGTGGCCCGTGTGTGGTGATTAGTATTAATCGCCCTCTTGCCCAGTAATGCCAGCCGTGGGGGTGCCTTCATGTCACATGGCTGTGCTCTCTCTACTTCCTGACAATGTTCGTCTGTCAGTGTCCCCACCAGTCCCGATTTCTTTCAGAGCCTCAAGTGTCTCCAGGCTAGTTGCAATGTGTTTTCTAACTGGCCTCTCTGCCTCCAATCCTGCCGTCTCTAATTCACAAACCTGCCTATGTGACTACCGTGTCTGAACCCTGGCATGGCTCCCTTGAGAACCTCAGAATGCAGTGCAACTGCCGTTACTTGCTTGCCTAATGATTTGTTCCACGCTTCGCTGGCTGCCAGTTTTCTCTTGGATCCATGGCATCGTGCACAGTGCCAGGCCCCGAGTGTGGAGCCTTGGTATGTTTTTGTTGACTGAGGCGGACTCCCCCACTCACAGGGTGTTATGCTCAAGTGTGCTCTTATATTCTTCCCTTAGCCAAGTATCAGTGCTTTAGTCCAGCAGTCCCCAACCTTTTTGGCACCAGGGACGGATTTCATGGAAAACAATTTTTCCACAGACGGGAGTGAGGGGGATGGTTTCGAGATGATTCAAGCTCAGCACGTTTACTGTGCACTTTATTTCTAGTCTAATGCTGCTGCTGATCTGACAGGACGTACTGGTCTGCAGCACGGAAGTTGGGGACCCCTGCTTCAATCAATATTTATCACCTACTCTAGACCCATAGAGACAAAGGACACGGTGAAAGAAGCAATCTTCAGGCTGACAGAACTATCTGGAGATGCTTAGCTCCTCAGGAAGGGCCTTGGACTGTAACAGTTTGATAAGGAGAGAGCAGTATATTTTGCTGTTATGTTTTGAAGATCCTCAACAACTCAGGGGTGCATGGGTCTTAAGTCACCCTATCAACAGATAATTTTACAGTAGAGGAAATGGAACCCTGAAGAGGTTATGTGACGGACGTCCTGGGCCATCACTACTTAGTTACTAGCAGAGCTGTGACACCACTACTCAGTTACATCAGAGCTGTGATGAGCACCTTAGCTTCTAGCCCAAGGCTCTTGTACATGTTGGGCTGGCATCCCAGGTTATCTGGGAAATCAACAAAATCCCTCCATAGCCCCTCGCTTAATTCCATTTCACTTTTACACCCAGACTTCCCAGGTGGCGCTAGTGGTAAAGAACCCACCTACTAATGCAGGAGACATAGATGTGGGCTCAATCCTGGGTCAGGAAGATCCCCTGGAGAAGGGCATGGCAATCCACCCCAGTATTCTTGCCTGGAGAATCCCATGGTCAGAGAAGCCTGGCAGGCTACAGTCCATTGGGCCAGTTGGACACAACTGAAGTGACTTAGCATGCGGCTACCCTGGTGGCTCAGAGGTTAAAGTGTCTGCCTGGAGTGTGGGAGACCCTGGTTCGAACCCTGGGTTGGGAAGATCCCCTGGAGAAGGAAATGGCAACCGACTCTAGTACTCTTGCCAGGAGAATCCCATGGAGGGAGGAGCCTGGTAGGCTACAGGCCATTGGGTCAGTTGGACACAACTGAAGTGACTTAGCATGCAGGAGTTGGTCTCCAGCTCCAAGGTGCAAACCTCTCTCCTCTCATAAAGATATGAGAAATTTATGGGGCTTCCCTGGTGGCTCAGGTGGTAAAGAATCTGTCTGCAATACAGGAGACCCAGGTTCGATCCTTCAGCTGTGAAAATCCCACGGAGAAGGGAATGGCAACCCACTCTAGTATTCTTGCCTGCTGCTGCTGCTGCTAAGTCGAGAATCCCATGAACAGAGGAGCCTGGAGGGCTATAGTGCATGGGGTCACAAAGAGCTGGACATGACTGAGCGACTAACACTTAATGGCTCCATCTATTGCCCATTTATATGTTGTTTGTGCTCAAGGCCTCCACTGAGAGCCCTGTTGCTAAGAAACAGCTTGGACAAAGAAAGGAGGGTCAATCCTGGAGCCAGAATGATCTGGGCTTGAATCCAGTCTCTGCTATTTCCTTGCTTTGTGAACTTGAGCAATTTACTTATTTCTCTGGGCCTCAGTTTCCTCATGGTAACAGCCTCACAGAGTTATTATGAAGATTGAATGAGAAGATGTATGAAAAGCTACTATCATATTATAGGAGCTTAGTAGATATTTAAAGCCTTTTCCTTCCCATTCTTCTGGTACCCACTGAAACTCACCTATCCTGAGCTTCTGTGCCCTACTCCTTGCCAAATTATTCATACCATTGCATATGCGCCCTTCCTTCCTCCCTCTTTGCATCTATCCCAAGGGGATATGTGTATTAAAAAAATTTTTATTGGGAGTATAAAGAAAAATTATACTCCCAATAATTATTAGGAGTTAGTTTCAGTGTATAGCAAAATGATTCAGTTATGCCTATCCATATATTCATTCTTTTTCAGAGATTTTCCTATATAGGTAATTGAGTAGAGTTCCCTGTGCTGTCAGTAGGTCCTTGTTGGTTATGTATTTTATATTTAATAGTGTGTGTATGTTCATTCCAAGCTCCTAATTTATTCCTTCTGCCCACCTTTCTCCTTTGGTAACCCTAAGTTTGTTTTTGAATTCTGTGGTTCTATTTCTGTTTTGTAAATAAGTTTATTTCCATCATTTTAAAAATTAGATTCCATAACATATACATTTAAATAGAATAAATCTGGAATAATTTATAATAATTTTGACTATTATATAGTATAAAGCATATTATATAATTATTATATGTTATACAAAAATAATGATATTTTTGTCAGAGATAAATAAAATACTGTGACCTTTGTAATCAGACCTGGTTTTGAATCTCCATGTCCCAAACTACAAATGACATGTACTTGTCAAAGTGACTGTAAAACGGAGTTGATAATTTCCAACTCAAGTCTGATGTGTGGATGAAATGAAATGAAGACCCTTACTTGGTAGAGGGGAGGTGCTCTGGAAAATGTTCATCCTTTCTAGCACTTGGTACAGACTGGAGCCATCAGACGTAATTTCAACAATGATCTATTGAATTACATTGCATTGCTAAACCCTAAAGGATTGATTTTTTAAGGTGAGGTGTCCTGGAGGAGAAGAGAAGATTTTACCCACAGACATGCCCTACATTCCTTTAAGTGGTGAGAAGTGGAGGTTCAGGTATTAGTAGCACACACACATTTCATAGTAAACAACAAGATAACCTGATCTAGGGTTAAAGTCACAAGGGTGCTTCCAACTGAAAGGTTCTTGAAATGGAGAAGAAGGAATTTTTCTTTTGAGTGGAGTTGGTGGACCATTAGTTCCAGAAGGCACTAGGGGGTGAGGTGGGCCTTGAAGGGAAGACAACAGTGAGGGTTCCGAGAACTACTTTGATGGGAAGATGGAAAGGCTGGGCTCATTCTTGGATCCTGAAACATGTCTTACAGTTTACCTGGAGGCAGTTGGGGGTGAAGGTGGTGGAGTACAGATGACTGGAAATGTCCATAAATGAAATTTGCTGTACAGCTACTCCTAACTCTAAATGTCTTAGATGTCACTTTTTAAATTCCACCATATTGGTCATAGCACTACAGGAGGAAGAGGTTACTAAATGGCATCAAAATAGAAAAGTCATTCATGGGTGGGCATACTAGTCCCAGAACTTGCTTCGTTCTCGATCATTCCTTCATTCGTAGCTTGAGCTTATTTCATGCCAGGCATTGTCTTTGGCTAGAGGCACAGCAAGAGCAAATTGTACCCACAGCCGAGGTAATGTGTCTGTGTTCTCTCTCTCCATCTATTTGGGCCACATTGCTTTGGAATTGTCAAGAGCAGCATCTTTGTGACGGCCCCACACATCGATCCCTCTGACTTCCACCAGGGTTTGGGTTTTGGCACTCTGCCCGCTTCAGTGGCTTACACGATGTAGTCATGTTCTCAGATTCACTATTTAGTGTGCAGGTCAAAGAGTACAGAGAAAATCACAGCAGGGGCTGATCTAGGCTATGAGAGACAAAACATGGGGTGCTGTGAGGGAACAGAAAAGGGAAGCTGGAACCTGATTGTGCTGTCAGGAAGACCTGGAGGAAGCGACTGTGAGATGCCTGGAGAATGAGTGTGAGAGACAGTTCGGGCAAACAGAAGACCCACTGCGCACTAAGGATCACGGGAGGCATTGTAGCAGTGCTGAGCAGAACGAAGTTCCTTCTTGCAAGGAGCTTTCGTTCTAGCAGGGAGATGGGGACAGGCAGAGGGAGCAGCATGTACAGAGAACCAGAGGTGTGAACAGTATATGGGTGAGCATGGCCAGATCCTGAGTGTAAGGCAGGGGATCAAGAAGGGGGTGGATTGGCAAAGGTAGGATTGAGAGGTAAACAGTATGTTTATGTGTGGTCTTGACGACCTTGTGTGCTAGGCTAGGGATGCTAAGCCTTGCCCTGAGGAGAGTAGGCAGCCAATGAAGAGTTTTCAGCAACAGTAAACATGTTCATACTTCCCTTTGAGAACAATAATTCTGGCCACAGAAGTGAAAAATCACTCTGGCTTCAGGAATAGAAATGAACTGGTGGGAGGAAAAACTGTGTGACTCTGGAAAAAATGATTTAACTTCTCTAAGCCTCAGTTTTTTCATCTGTAATATGGGAGTGCTTGTGCTCAGTCATGTCTGACTCTTTGAGACCCCATGGACTGTAACCCTCCAGGTTCCTTTGTCTATGGAATTTTCCAGGCAAGAATACTGGAGTGGGTTGCCATCTCCTGTTCCAGGGGATCTTCCTGAGCCAGGGATCAAACTCGCATCTCCTGTATTGGCAATCAGATTCTTTGCCACTGAGCCGCCTGGGAAGCCAGCAATATGGGAGTACTATTCATCTAATAGGATTACTGCAACATTAAATAAAGCAAAATAAATGGTGTTACCAGGTCCTGCGTACTCTTCACATTTGGAGATGATGGGTTTTTAAGAAGCTCGAGTGCCAACTGGATTTCAGGGAACTCTGGGAGAAGAACTATGGTGAGGCTGGCCTAGGCCAGGTAGCGACTGAGGTCAGAAGCAGAGACATTTGGCCTTTGATTCAAAATAGACCTAATAATGATTGTTGTGTGTCTAAGGATGATTGCTGGAGGAGAAATGTGGTGTGAAGTGGAGCGGGAGAAAAATTGCTACCTGAGACAAAGAGATGAGACCTCGTGAAGAGAGAGAAGCCTTTGTTTTCAGACACACATGGGTGTGTTTGATCACAGAGTCTCAAGGGTGCCTCCAGGAGGAGCCACAGGGAAGAAGTGAAGAGAGATCCAAATGGACATGAAATAAATGGGAATGCGCTGGGTTAGAAGCAGGCAGAGAAGAAAAATATGAGAAGAATCTAGAGAGAGAGGGGGAGATAACCATGGCAGGAGGCCAGGAATTTTGAGAAGGGAAACAAGTGAGAAATCCCCAGTTGTGGGTATGGCTGAGAGATTTTAAGAACAGGAATGTATAATTGCTTAACAGTGATTCTTACCTGTTTGTTGCTCTGTTTCATAACCACTCATCACTGTTCTTCTATATTTTCAGCAGATGGTTCAGGATTGGTGTTTGGGGTAAACCAAGGAAAGAGGTGAAACTGTATATTTGAGTCATCATGGAACAGGGAGAAGAGGACAAATATGGGAGGTGAAGCAAGAATGCTTTCCAAATGTAGCAGGAGCAGAAAATGTGAGTAACGACAGATCAGGAACATATTAGCCCTGAGTCCACAGCCCATCTCAGGGAGAGTATTAGATCTGATGTAGCATGAAGTGGGGGTAGTGTCTTGGCAGTGTTGTTAGAATCAGAAAGGAGAGAGTGATCCCAGGGCACGTTTGAGTCACATATGGAATTTGTTCTGACCATCTCAAGAAGCACAGGATTTGGGAAAGTATAAGTGGTCTTTAGGGGAAAATACTAAGCAGATGCCCAAGTTAGAGCCTTACCCATTTTATCTACATTTAAAGAATGGTATCCATCCTTTCATCCATCCACCCACCCACCCACTCATCCATTCATCCTTCTATCCATCTACCTATCCAACCATCCATCTTCACCCATCCATCCTTCCATCATTTCTGTCTCTTTCTTTTATTGCTCCCTGGCTCTCAGACTGATAAAGTAAAAAGAAAACCAGGAAATCCTCTCCCATCCTTTAGAATTTCCACTGAATAACATAGAATTTTGGGCTCCCCTGGTGGCTTAGCAGTAAAGAATCCACCTACCAATGCAGAAGACTCGGGTTCCATCCTTGGATTGGGAAGATCCCCTGGAGAAGGAAATGGCCACCCACTCCATTATTCTTATCTGGGAAATCCTGTGGACAGAGAAGCCTGGCAGCCTACAGTCCATGCAGTCACAAAGAGTCAGATACAACTTAGTGACTAAACAAACAACAGCAAGGTAGAACTTTAAGCCTTTCCAATCTCTTTTCTTGCTTTATGGAAGAGTTTCCGATAGTTACCTCCTCTGTCAACAGAATCATCTTGACCCAAAACGGTCTGCTTTTCCTTTCACAGTTTGCAATCTAGATATGGATTTGGGACTTCAGGATTTAATTAGAATCTATTCCCCCCACTTTTAGAAGCTTATTTCCAATCCTCTTAGCTTGATCTGAATCTCTTATATTTTTCCCTTCTGATTGGTATAGATACTTGGGAGATTTTTGTCTTCAGTTATTAAAAGAAAATGAACCGTTTTATTCTTCTGAAAGAATCCCACTCATATCCATCTTAATTTCATCCAAAAACTATTTGGATATGTGGTTTTCACCGTGTTAGTCACTGAGGCTTGTGGTGTCTGGCTTTGAGCCTGTGGTGGTGAACAAATCTTTGGATCACAACTCCATGAGTCTCACTCAGGGATGTAAACTCTAAGGCACAAATGATTTTGAAAGTAGGTGGAAGCCACATTTATGGCCTGAGGTTCTGAAAGCAGAAATCCACAGTATGGGGGAATCTGAGGTTGTACCATAGAGACGGAGGCAAACCTTAGCCAGGCCATGTAGAGAGAAGCACCTGGAAGCCTTAATGATCAGTCTGGCTTCCTGTCCCTGGAGCCCTCTAATCTCCCAGTGCAGCCACTTCATCTGCACCTGTGGGCTCAGCCTTGTCCCAGAATCTGGATTCAATCCTCTCCCTATTTAAGGAGAGTTTAAGGAATTCTGGGCCATTAGTTCAATCAATCCAATGACTAGTTCTCAACAACTCAGATTTGCATCTGAGTTCCCTGGTCTTTCTAGGGCTTACCTCATCCTGACCTCCTGGTGCTCGGTCTGAAGTTCTGTTTCCCCGAGAACCTGTTCTCTAACGCCTCTGGAAAGACCACCCACATGTCTGGAAATTGCCAATGCTGTTGAGAGACTCTATTAAAATCAGGGTGTCACTTACAGATGAAGCTTCCAAATGCCGGCTCCTGCCTACACCTTCCCTATTTCAAGCGTCTTCTTCACTTGCCCCTTTAGCTGGATCTGCCTGATCTCTGGATGCAGGTCCATTGGCATGTCTTTATTTGGAAGCATCTGTGAATCACCCTAAGCCCTGTGAGTAAGATGAAAAAGACACAGCCTCTGTCCTTTACGAATTCCCAGCCTGGCAGTGAAGGCAGACATGGAAGCTACAGTCCTACTCAGTAGATGAAGAATATGCAACAGAAAGAACAAGGAAGGGTGTCCTGTTCCTGAGGGGCTCAGGGTTGGTTCCACAGTGAAGAGAATTTGAGCCTTAAAAGATGAGTAGGAGTTGGCTGCACAGATAAGTTAGATGAGCATCCCAGGGCAAGAGCAATTGTTTGGGGACATTTTAAGCCATCTGGAAAGGCTGAATGGCGGGGTGGGTGGGAGGTGAGTTCACTGAACTGGGCAAGGGTCAGACTGGTGATGACCTTGTGTATAACAATGATAATGGCTTTGGCAATGGTAACAGTAGAGGAAGCTATGTTAGTAACACCAGATTCAATGTTTCTCTTTATAATATTCACATAATATTAATATGAATAACTTAGACAATAATAATAACTGACATTTATGTCCCATACTGAGTTCACCACGAGGTTCTTGGGTATTTTTAACATCCGCAGGCAGACATTTGGGAATTTCGGGGTAAAGTGAGTTAAGCAGATTTCTCAGGGCCTTCCACGTGGTAACTTGCTTTGTGACTAAGATGTGGCCAGAGGCACTCCCCAAATTTATTTGACTACCATTTTCCCCTCCTTCAATATTGGGAGGGACTAGAATTTTGAACACCCTTTGGTGACAGACACATCCTGCTCAGTCCAGAGTATTTATCGACAGCCAGTCTGGGCTGTAAGAAGGAAGCAGCTGTGGGACCTTGTGAAAGGGCGGTGTTAGTCATCTTCCAGTCTACTTCGTTCTGTCGATCACATCCTGCTCAAGATGCTACTGCTAATCTCTGACATTGCACAAGATAAGGCTGTCAAGCAGCCACAATTTCTGAGTGAATGAAATACCAAGGAAAGAGAGTGGGAAGGAGTGAACTCTGATGATTGACAGGCACTCAGAGTGGGAAGAAACTTGAGAATGGGTGAAGTACTTGCACTGACAATTAGATACAGAGCCCATTCCCAAATTATGGTCTTGGTGTAAATACTTTAGACCTGGGTTTAAAACATTTGGGTAAAATTGACCAATAAGTCAATGTCTCTCAAGTCTTCTCGTATACTAATTTTGTAGCTGTAAACAGCTCCTGGTATAAGGCAGGTGCTCAGTCCATCTATTACGTTAAATTTCGATTTTCTCTCTGGGACTCAGCTTACTGAGTTAGTTCAGGCCTGCTGGTTTCTGGTGATGTTAAATATAACTTTCCTTTGAAAACAGTGTGATCTTTTGGAGGAAGGATTATGACTAATTTACAATTTGTTATAATAAATGTGTCACACTTATAACCAGGAAACAACAGTAATGTTTTGAAAGGTTCTCCCTTCAAGCAATTTTTTTTTAAGAAGAAAAAAGGAGAATTTCATTCAAGTCAAATTGAGGATTAGAACCCAGCAAGCGGATTCTCAGGATGCTCTGAGAACTGTTCTGCAAGTTAGAAGTCAAAGGCACAGTCATAAAGGTAGAAAGGACAGGAGGTTGAAGGTGTTGTCTTTCATAGTGACAAAATGAATCATCTCCATTTGGCAAGGAAGGACAAGGAGAAAGGTTGAAATCTTTGGACCTAATGTTTCCAAAAGTTGAAGCCAGTAATAGTACCTGGCAGGTAGTAAGTGTTCATCAATAACTGTCGAATGAATGAATGAATATGAGGGAAGCTTATTACCTCATTCATTCATTCATTCATTGCCTCTTGTAAAGATCTCTCCTTTCAAGGATTCCTCCTGTGGTCTATGGGGAAGGGCTGGGTGAGTCAGGAGCAGTGTCCAGGCAGGTTGAGTGACCTGCCCAGGTCACTCCACAGGTTGGGAGGCCAGTCAGCAGAGCCAGGGCTAAATTCAGAGCCCTGTGCTCCGCCAGGTCCTGTAGGTCCTCAGCCAATCAGGGTGGTGCATTGCAGTGGATTGCACACATGTTGCTTTCCATGAACACGGATGCTGTTTGGAGCATAAGGCTGCCTTGAACAGATCTCAACTACATGGAACAAAAGTAACTTTGAAAAAAAAAATTCCTCACACACTCACACCCTTCCTGCCTGCCCTGTTGTGATTTTGCACCAAGGGTGCATTTTAATTGATGAAATGTGCTACACAGCCCAACCAAATTGAAAAGTAGCAACCTTCACTTACCATTTGGAGATGTGACGGAAGTGCCAGAAGTTAGACTCGGAGGACTAAATGAAATAACAGAAGCTCCCTATCCTCTCTTGAAGAAGCTCATTAGATTTTGCTTTCTCACATTCTGTTTGCTGTGGCCCACAGCCAAAAATGGCAATGGCAAAGATAATAAGTGAGAGTTAAAAATATGTGCAGAGTGGCTGGGCTGCGTGGGACCCCAGGCAGCTGGAGGAATGGCTCAGGTAGGGAGAAGCTGAGAGGGATACAGGAGGGGAAAGAGCAACAGGGAAGGGGGTGGAGATAGACTTGGAGAGACAGAGAGAAAGAGAGAGACACCTACATAGAGAGAGACACAGACAAGAGAGATGGAGAGATAGAAGCAGGGCAACAGAGAACCAGAGAGGGACAGAAGACAGGACAGAAACACGAGAGCATGTGGGAGAAAAGTACACACAGGCTCAGAGGCAGAAAGACATATACTGAGAGGTAGAAAGAGAGAAAAAGAGAAGGAGAGGGGAAGAAAGGTGAGGAGGGAGGGAGAGACAGAGAGAGAGAGAGAGAGAGAGAGAGAGAGAGAGATGGGAGATTGAATATGCTCTGAGCAATCATTTGTACCAAACAGGGCTGGGTCAAAGTCAAGACTATGCAGTGGGGAGGAGCTGGGGCAGAGTAAACCCCATCAAGATGCTCCCTTCTCACACTCTGCTCAGGGCAGCATTTAGATGCAAAGAGAAATAGACAATGTGAATTGCAAAGGCAGCTATGAGACTGACAAGCAGGAGAGGGATTCCCTCTTGTCATCAAATGACAAGTTACAAAGAGTGGTCCCTCTGGTCCCAGCCTCCAGTTACCAGCTAAGCTGAGCACTGTCATGCTCACCCCATTTTTATCACCTAATTCCTGTATCCCCAGCCCTAGCACCAGACCTGGATGGCACAGAAGCTGAGTATGTGCTGGTGGACATAAGTGATTGTGGCACCACTTTCTCCCTCAAAGCTTTTCCTTGACACCATGTAATCCTCTCCTCTTTTCAGCGAACTGCTGAGCACCTACTGTGTGCCAGACACCAGTGAATGGACACAATCTCTTTCAAAGAACTTTCATTTTACTGGGAGAGGCAGACTAGGACATCAGCAACTCCACCCCAAGCAGAGCACAGGGGCCCAGCCAGACCAACCTGGGAAACACTTGAAGGGAGTGTTATGGACAAGTCTTTGACAAATGCCACGATGTGCTGGCAGACTGGGGTCTGAAAGGAAATATCAGAGAGGAAAAAAAGAAAAGGAAAAGACAAGGAGAAGAAGCTAGCATTCACTCTTGGGCTAGGCACTGTTACCTGTTATTTCATTGAATCTACACAGAGTAACCTTAGCAGGTGGCCATTTTATCATCACCTTTTTTTTCCTATGGTAGATATGAAAATATAAGTTCAAGAGGTTAAGGAACCATTCCAAATTCCCTCAGCTATACAGTGACAGAGTCACTAGCTCGGGTGAGTCTTTCTATTGCCCCCCAGGTACCCCTCCATTCCTTCTGAGGCCTCGTGAGAATTCTCATCTTCCCAGGAGACAAAGGGCTGCCTTTAACACTAAGGCAGGTCCAGAGCTGGCTGCCACCCGCCCTCCATAAATGTATTTTTCAACAATGAGGTTTTCTCTGCAAGTTGGTGATTTTATGGCTCTTAGCAAAAATCTGTGACACCAGATGTTAAATGCAGCAGGAGAAAGTTATTTTCATCAGTGAAATCTTGCACAGTGCACCGAATCTGGTCACTTATCTGACTCCAGGCAACGTGTGATCTGATTTCTGTTCATAGCAAAGCGCTCGGCAAGGGCTGATGGAGATGTGAGCGGCTGTTTGGGTCTCTGGGTGTCGGGAAAGTGGGCAGCTCAGTTTTCTCTTGTGACTTGACTGGTAAACAACACCTGGCTTGTCGGTGGGACCAGCCTCCTGGACCAGAAACCCCACCATAACTTGCCAGGGCCTTGACAATGGCCTGCCAGTGACTGTCCACACTGTGGCCATCATTCCCTTGAGTCTCGGAGGGTTGTGTCCTGGTGATCCCGTTGCTATTTCACTTCTGTCTTCTCTCACCAATGCATTCAATCCTGACTAGGTTCCTGGGTCAACCCTCTGAATCCCATGAAACTGCCATTTTCTTGGTAGGTAAACAATAGCCAAATATTGGCAGTTGCATAACATTTGTGCTAGTATATTGACAACCTCATTATTGTATCCAGAGTCCTTTCTTCCTTGTAAATTAGGGTGCTGTTCATACCTAGATCATAGGGCTATTGGAATACTAAATTAGGTCATGTTTACGGAGCACCGAGAATATGCTTGGAACATAGTCAGTGTCCAACAAGCGGAAGCCAGTGTTGGGATGTTACTATTGTTCCAGGCTCCTTACCCTGTCTGTTCCCAGAGAGTGTCTTGCCTGATGCTTATTTGTTCTTTCTCATAACTTGGGCCTGCCTGATACCTTGGCCCAGATGCCAGGTCCCCGCCACTAAAGTATGTATCTTTAGTCCCTGCCTGCCTGTCATTACCTGGGTTCAGGTGGTGCCTTCATGGCCTGGTTGCCCCAAGATGGCCAGCCTCTGGGGCAGAATTAGTTCTCTAAGCCCTGTGATCACTAAGTCTTAGGTTTGCTTTCCGTTGCATCTAGAGGCAATGAGACAGCGGTGTGTTCTGGGGGGCCCAGGGAGTGCTCAGGCTGGGCAGTTCTGTAAACTTAGACACCTGATATTTGTTCTTAAACTCAGAATGGAGCAGGGTTCAAGGTGCATTCCTGCTAACCTGGCTTCCAAGAGGCCAGTTCACGGGCTGAGCCAATTTATTCGTTTTCAATGAGAAACAGAACTGCTGAAGGGGCAGGAATGTTGGGGTCAGAACATGCTCTCCTGGTAGGAAATCTGCAGGGAAACTTTATGGGCTATTTGGTGAAGAATGAATCTGAGAAAAGGAGGCCAAGCATCTTGACATGCTGAGGAATCCTCTGCCCACAGCAGAGAGCCCTCTCCAGCCCAGCTGCCAACTTGAGTCAGTGGTTAGCTCCTGACTTTCTCTTGATCAGAGCCAGGTGAAAGGAGCCATTTGGTTCAGATGGTAAAGGATCTATCTGCAATGCAGCAGACCCAGGTTCAATCCCTGGGTCGGGAAGATCCCCTGAAGAAGAGAATACCCACTCCAGTATTCTTGTGTGGAGAAATGGAGAATTCCATGGACAGAGGAGCCTGGTGGGCTACAGTCCATGGGGTTGCAAAGAGTCAGATGTGACTTTTTTTTTTTTTTTCAGATGTGACTTTTTTTCCTTTTTTCTTCCCTCTAGTTTTCTTTCCTATTCCACTATGACCCCTCCCCTTTGGTGAAGACCATCTTTCCATGGGGTCACAAAGAGTTGGACATGACTTAGCAACTGAACAATAACAAACAACAACAGCATCTTTCATCACACATAGCAATATCATCTGACGTATTAAGGGGCTTGCATAACTCAGTGAAGCTATGAGCGACGCTCTGCAGGGCCACCCAAGATGGAGGGGTCATAGCAGAGTTCTGACAAAACATGATCTGGAGGAAGGAATGGTAAACCACCCCAGTGTACTTGCCATGAGAACCTCATAAACTGTATAAAAAATCAGCTACTAGCTCCTTGAAATACAATTAATCTCTATTATGTCTTCCTGTGAGATTATCCAAATCATATTCAGTTCAATTCACTTCAATGACAAATATTTATTGTACACCTACTACATGCTAGTAGGCCTGCCTAAGATTCTCTGGGTCATATTAAATTCAGTCTCTTCAACTAAATTTGATGTAACAAGTACTTATTGAGTTAGGTGCTGTTCTAACTGGGGCCACAGCAAGCAAACCCCGGGGCTATATTGGTAGACAGTGTATATGCCATCCTTACCCGGAGGTCTAGTTAGGGGAACTAGGCAGGTGAGTAGTCAATTACAAAACAGTGTAGAAAGGTTAAGATAGCAAAATACAAAGTGCAGTGGAGTCCTAGGGAAGGCATCTAATCTACATTTAAGGTTTCAGGGAGGGCTTCCTGGAAAGAGACATCTGCCTTGGGGCCTGAAAGATCAATAGAGGAAAGTGTGCACAAGCACGTGTGGTTGTTTGGGCATGTGTGTACACGTGTGTTTGCATATGTATTATTTGTGTGTGTGTGTGTATGCACACCTGTGCAGGTGTATGTGTACAATTACGTGCACATGTGTGTGTGTTTGTGTAGCACAGCAAGGTCTCGCAGACTGTGTAAAGGATGGAGGACTTTGTCCTCACAGCGATGGGAAGTAATTGGAAAGTCATAAGCAGGCTGTGAAGTAATCCTATTTGTGGTTTAGGAAGATCGCTCAGACTACAGAGCTTGGTAGGATTTTCAGTGTCCTTCACTAATACTTTTCTAGATATGTGTCTTGATTTCTGGTTACACATGATTATATGTTCTTTATAAATTATGGATTTTCTAGATCATCTGATTCATATTTTCATGTTTCTGATGGATTAGGGTGTGGGTTGGGGAACACTCTTTGTCACTGTTTGTCATGAACGGAACACGTCCCTGTTGCCTCTGTCTTCCTGCCTGGCGTTGCTAGAAGCGACCCATGTACCTTACAACACCTGGGACTAGTGATAAAATGTGGAATGATGCTCACACAGAAGAAGAGGTCTTTTCATTAGTGTTAAAACACTCTTTTGGAGGGAGAAACTGTTGTAAAGACTTTAAAGGTGAGAATTATGAACTGCGCGTTTGTTTGTTTAGGTTACTAACTGATCTCTGTGCTATGGAGCAGTCCAGTGGGTGAATGCAGGCAACATCATTGATGACTTCATTAATGGGAAAGGCTCTGGGGAGGGACAGAGATAATCCTGTTAGGGAAATCAGCCTGTTCTAATTGACTTAGGAGGAGTGGGAGCAGAGGGGCCCCATTTCTTCTCCCTCACTTGCTATCAGCAGATTGAGAGGAAGCAAAGCCTGGCAGCCCTGCTTGCAACTAGTGTCCTTTTGCCAAGAGGGGTACGAGGGACCGGAGCTGTCATGTACTGTGACCTGCTTTTGGGGGCTTTCACAGCAAGGTGAGGAAGAAAGGAGCAAAACGGACCTTATTAATACTTACAGAGATGCTCTTCATGGTAGTCGTGGTTCTAACACTTGCAAGGGACTTTGCCTAAATTTCCCATGTTTTTGCCATTTATCCATTAAAAATCACATGCTTGTGTACTTCAGGTACATGGAAAACAAGGGGTGCAGTCCTGATGGGGCTAGCTCTTACAATATTAGAAAACAGATGGATTTGTGATTCATCAAGCTCCTTGGGCCTCTGTCTGTAGGTTTCTCTTCCTGCCACTCATTCCCTTGGTGGATATTCTCCCTTTCCTCTTTTTTCCTTTCCTTTCTCCCCTTTCCCTCCCTCCTTTCTCTCTCCTTCCTTTCTATTTTTCCCCTCTCTCCCTCTTTCCTTCCTCTCACTTTCTCTGTCTTTCTTGAAAGATAAGTAAATTGCACTTAAATTCATTCCATAAATATTTCTAGAGCACCAACTATGGGCTATTACAATGGTGCCTCCAAAAATGTGGAAGACACAGGCCATACTGTCAAAGGCAACTGCTAAGAGTTCTGTAAGGCGCAATGTTCTGATGGTCATAAGAGAGGAGGGGAAGGCACTTAATGAGCAGCTACTATTGGCCAGCTACTTTACACACATTATTTCTTTTAATCCTTATGACTACTATATGAAGTAGGAATTTTAATCCCTATTGTATTTACAAGGAAGTGAGATTCAGGGGAGGTAAATAACTTGCTCAGTGTCACAGACATTGACTATGACCACAAGTCCATTTGATTCTGAATTCATATTTACTTGGCTAATGTTTCAAAGTATAAAGAGAACGCATCAAGCTTTTGTCAGGAGACTGGGGCTCTTAGTAAAGGGCTTTCCCAGTGGCTTAGTGGTAAAGAATCTGCCTGCAATACAGGAGATGCAGCAGGAGCCTTGGGGTCGATCCCTGGTTGGGAAGTCCTCTGGAGAAGGAAATGGCAACCCACTCCAATATTCTTGCCTGGAAAATCCCCTGAACAGAACAAGCTGGTGGGCTACAGTTCATGGGACCACAAAAGAGTCAGACTTGACTTAGAGACTAGTAAAGGATTCACAGATAAGTTATATGGGAGATGGATATTGAAGAAATAATAGGATACTATTTTAAGTTTTTTAAAGTGGAATTTTATAGTGGGATAAGATTTTTAAATAGAGAAAGCAAACAAGGAAATTTTTTTACCTGCATATTAAATGAGAGCAAGTATCAAAGGCAGACATTTACTCTGCAAATGGATTTGTTGGGAAGTGGGAAGATGTAATGGTGGGGGAAACAGGCTTTGAAATCACCCAAACCTGGATTTGAGACCCAACTCCATTAACTCAGTAGCTTACGAGTGTGATATTTTGGAAAATAACCTTCTGGGGCTCAGTTTTTGCATCTATAAAATGGGACTAGTAATATCTATAGCAGTACCTGTGAAAGTTAAAGAGCACATGTTTATAACAGGCCTGGCACATGGCACATCTACTGTATGGGCCTTCGATCCAAGTTCGGATAAGATAAGCAGCTTATCAAGATAAACAGCCACCTGTTGGGGTAAAGTCAGCAGGCCCAGAAGTGAGGGAATTTCAAAACTCCTCTGGAGGTGGGTGATGACTCTCAGAGGCAAACACCATTGCCTCTAATGACACACCACTTGGCCACATCTGGGAACATAACTATTTTCACCTTTTATTGTCGTGTTAGTAAAAGTTTTTATAGACTTCTGTTCCCTAAGAAGACCATTTTGGAAGCATTTATTATTTCTGATGCTAGCTCAGAGGCTGGCTCGCTCCTCTCCACATCTGTAGTATGATATGTGAGGCCAGGATACCCCTGATAGCTCAGTTGGTAAAGAATCCATCTGCAATATAGGAGACCCCAGTTCGATTCCTGGGTTGGGAAGATCCCCTGTAGAAGGGATGGGCTACCCATGCTAGTATTCTTGGGCTTCCCATGTGGCTCAGCTGGTAAAGAATCTGCCTGCAATGTGAGAGACCTGGCTTTGATCCCTGGGTTGGGAAGATCCCCTGGAGAAAGGAAAGGTTGCCCACTGAATTATTCTGGCCTGGAGAGAATTCCATGGACTGTATACTCTGTGGGTCCTCAAAGAGTCAGAAGTTATTGAGTGACTTTCACTTTCACTTTTCATGTGAGGCCAAGGGGAGTCCTGTGGTGGGTACATTAAGATGCTTTGGTCTGTGGAGCCCAGTTTGATATGTGCAACAGAAGACCTGTGATACTTAAAAAGTCTAAGGTCCAAAACCTCTGAGGAAATGGGTCTGTGGGACTCAAGAAGTTGCAGGCTCATAAAATCCTGGACTAGTGCCCTGGAGTCCAGGGTCTCAGGACGAAGGGTCAATGCAGAAAAGATGTGGCAGCCCTGGAAAAGCTGCAGACATGAAACATTACTGTGAAGATGCACTTCTTGTGTGTGTGTGTGTGTGTGTGTGTGTGTGCACGTATGCTCATAGTGTCTGACTCTTTGCAGCCCCATGGACTGTAACTCACCAGGCCCCTCTGTCCCTGGCATTCTCCAGGCAAGAATACTGGAGAGGGTAGCTGTTTCCTATTCCAGGGGATCTTCCCGATTCAGGGACTGAACCCATGTCTTCTTTGTCTCCTGCATTGCAGGCAGATTCTTTACCTGCTGAGCCATAAGGGGTCAGTTTCTTTATCCAAGACCAAACTTCCCAGGAGAACAGTGCTTCACACACAGAAAAACCAGATTGTGCACCTTTCTTAACCTTGCTTCAGCTTCCGTTCATGCTATGGCTTTAGTGCGTGGTCTGCCCATTTCACACTCTCCTTTCCCATCTGACCTCATCTCCTACTAGTCTCCCTTTTGTCTGCTCTTGTCCTAGTACTCTGATCTCCCTTACCTGATTTACTTTTCTTATTTATTTAACATATTACTAAGTTACAGTGTTAATTAGTTGTATTGTTGTTGTTCAGTTGCTCAGCTGTGGCCAATTCTTTGAGACCCTATGAACTGCAGCATACCAGGCTTCCCTGTCCTTTACTATCTTCTGGAGCTTGCTCAAACTCATGTCCATTGAGTCAGGGATGCCATCCAAGCATCTCATCCCATGTTTTCCCCTTCTCCTCCTGCCCTCAGTCTTTCCCTGCATCAGGGTCTTTTCTAATGAGTCAGCTCTTCTCATCAAGTGGCCAAAGTATTGGAGCTTCAGCTTCAGCTTCAGCCCTTCCAATGAACACTCAGGACTGGTCTCCTTTAGGATGGACTGGTTGGATCTCCTTGCAGTCCAAGGGACTCTCAGGAGTCTTCTCCAGCACCTCAGTTCAAAAGCATCAATTCTTTGGCGCTCAGCCTTCCTTATGGTCTACCTCTCACATCTGTACATGACTACTGGAAATACTATAGCTTTGACTACATGGACCTTTGTTGGCAAAGTTATGTCTCTGCTTTTTAATATGCTGTCTCGGTTTGTCATAGCTTTTCTTCCAAGGATTAAGCATCTTTTAATTTTGGGCTGCAGTCACCGTCTGCAGTGATTTTGGAGCACAAGAAAACAAAATATCTAACTGTTTCATCTTTCCCCCTATTTGCCATGCTCTATTATGTAGTTGTAATTCTCTGTTAGAATATTACTTTAACATTCCTATGGGCCAAATTCATATGTTGAAGTTCTAACCCCTAGTCTCTCAGAAGGTGACCATTTTTGGAAATGGGGTCTTTACAGAGGTAATCAAGTTAAAATGAGGTCAATCAGATAGGCCTTAATGTAACATGACTGGTGTTCTTAAGAAAGGCAAAATATAAACAGTATGCATCGAGGTACACATGGAAGAAAGATGATGCAAAGAGACTCAGGGAGCAGACAGCCACTGGGAAGCCAAGGAGCGAGGCCTGGAGCTCACCCTTCCCTCGCAGTCTTTGGAAGGGCTCCACCCAGCACACACATTGATCTCAGACTTCCAGCCTCCAGGTGAGACAGTGCATGCTTGTTGTCCCCACCACTCAAGTTGTGATACATTGTCATAACAACCCTAGGAAACTAATACACAAAATCTCTATAATTTACTTTTCAAAGTGAAACTTATTCTGTGTCTCCCTCTGCTAAAGGATAAGCTACACAATCTCAAAGCAGGGATTTTTTTTTTTTTTTTCCCTGTTTCATTCTCGGCTATTAACCCCAGGACCAGAAAAATGCCTGGCATGTAGTTGCTGTTCAATAAATGTTTATTGAGTAAACCGTTCAGAAGATAGAGAATGAACAAGCTTGGTCTCAGAGTGCCCGTATGAAGAAGACATGGCGAAGGGTAGGTCTCTGCCATTCTGTGTTTGGTTCTCCTGTGCAGGAGTGAGCAGCCTCAGGCCACGGGTGCTGTCTTCATAACGAGCAGGTTTTGGAAACCTGAGCCATTCTGCAGAGGACCTTTGGGGGTGAGGGAGCAGCCCTCAGCAGTGTTCAGAGAGAGTAGCTCCAGATGGAGCATTTAGCACATGGCTCGGGATCCAGTTACACACCATTGCACAGCCATGGGCACTACAAGGCCCGGCGGCCTGATGGGCTGTCCTGGGGGGCGGCCGTGTCAGGAAGAGGTTCCCAACAAGGAGCTTATTTTCTTAATGGTGAGCTTGGTGGAGGTTGGCAGTGAAGGAAGGTTGGTTGAAACAAGGTGTGCTAGGTGGGGGCTCATGTGGAATTTCTGGGCTCCCTAGTCATCCTTCAAAGGAGAAGTACTTTCCATTTTTGCAGGCTGCAGCACTGAACAATTTCCCAGACACTCAAAAGGCTTGCTTTCCTTTTCCCTGGCTCTTCTCTCTCTAGCTAAGTCAGTGAAGACATGAAGTGAAGTCTGACTGTCTAGAACAGTGTTTATTGAGCACCTACTGTGTGGCAGGTGTTTTCCAGCAGGAGAGACAAAGAAATTTTAGAGACATACATTAGCGAGGTGTCATGAAAATGGAATTAAGGGAAATGAAGTAAAGTGTGCTCAGCACAGGGTCTGACTTCGAGTAAGCGCTGAAGAATGGAAGTGTTTTTTCTTTGTCATTTTAACTGGCTTTTAATGGAAGTAACAACCTAAGATAGAGGGCAGCACATACTAGGTAAAAGGCAAGTTGTCTCTTGGTGTTTCCTGATGACGATGGCAATTATGTGTCAGAGGGTTTCAGAGGAGGAAGAAGCCAAGGGGACAGAAGTGGGCCTGAGGCTGAGAGGCATTCTAGAAAGGGGAGATGGAGAGAGGCTGGTTGAGGCTGAAGCCTGTGAGGGTAGCAGGGACAAAACCTAGTTGTGGGAAGAAGCGTGTGGCTTTGGGAGGCCCTCAGGTGAAGCTTGAGACCAGGGAGGTAGGGGCCAGGCTCTGTGATGAGGACTTTGTGTGCATTATTATTATGATTTTTAAATCACTTGCTTCTAGGGGCTAAGTTCATTTATCATCTCCATTCTATAGCTGAAGAGATGGAGGCCCAGAGAGGGAACTTGGCCAAGGTTTCATAAATTGTAGGAGGCACTGCTGCTGCTGTTGCTAAGTCGCTTCAGTCGCGTCCGACTCTGTGCAACCCATAGACGGCAGCCCACCAGGCTCCCCTGTCCCTGGGATTCTCTAGGCAAGAACACTGGAGCAGGTTGCCATTTCCTTCTCCAATGCATGATTGTGAAAAGTGAAAGTGAAGTCGCTCAGTCGTGCCCGACTCTTAGCGATCCCATGGACTGCAGCCTACCAGGCTCCTCCATTCATGGGATTTCCCAGGCAAGAGTACTGGAGTGGGCTGTCATTGCCTTCTTCTGTAGGAGGCATAGTGGGGCTTAACTGGACCAACTTGATTCTAAAGCTTATACTTTCACCCATGACCCAAACTGTCCACTCCATTCTCCTCAGAAAGGAGTGGCTACCTCTTTTCTGCCCGGCATTCTTCAGGGTGTGGGGATACAGTCTCTTTACCTGGCAATGTAATCCCTTCTAGGGAGGGCAAAGCGCTTCCCTAGGGGCTGTTTCATCTACCTTTACACTGTCCCTGTGATGGACAGTTGCAGCTTCACTGAGACTAAATGAATATTTGTCAGTGTGTATCAGTGTCTTACCAGTGCTGTAACAAGTACCACAAATGGTGTGGCTTTTACTGTCCCGTAGGTGCATCACTTTCATTGCTGTCTCCCTCTTCATAAAGCATTCTGCCTGTTCTCTTCCGTCTTTATAAGGTGTCTTTTTCTTCTTACAAGGATACGAGTCATATTGGATTAGAGTCCACCCCAGTGGCTTAACTTGATTATATCTGTAGGCACTCCTTTTACAAATAAGTCACATCTACATGCACAAAGGGGTTGAAACTTCAACATATGTTTTGGGGGGCACAATTAAACCCATAATGGAGTACATTTGTCAAGGTCCACTACTGACTGGGGCTTCAAATTGGACTAGACTTTGAGTTTTTATTCTTCTAGCACTTTCATAGTAGTGGCTCCTTGCTTTCTTCCAAATTCTCTGTGTTCTTTCTTACCTCCCTGCTTTTGTTGATCTAATTCACCATTGGGATTGTCTTCCTTCCTTTGTGCTAGAATTGTTCTCCTTTAAGTCTACTATCTCACAAATTGTCCTCGTTTAGTCCAGCTGCTTAATTTTCTAAATGCTACAAAAATTAGGGTCATATTGTAGTTAGATGGATGACTTTATAGTTTGTTGATTCCTGCTTGCCCCTTGGTCTTATTTGCCCACCTAAGGTATAAACTCTGATTCTCAGAGATGGAGGGTAACTATGACTTTGTTGCTCTAGGGTTAGATGTAGGGTTAACACATTGCAACTCTCCACAAATTCTTGCTGGAGGAATGATGTTCATTTGTTTTAGATTCTAATTGATCCCTTGGAATAATGCGATCTTCCACTCTAGTGACTTGGAGGGCTGAGCAGTGGTCTGGTGAGGCTGATGCTTACAGGGAGCCAAGCTGTGCCAGGCCTCCCATTCAGTACTTTTTTCCCCCCTCTTTTGCAAGATTTGACTTATCTAGATAATTGCCTTAACTTTCCACCTGACTTAGCCTGTGTCCACTCAGCCAATATTGCTAGAGATTTGGTTAATCTAAGGACTGGTAGACTGGAAGCTAAAATGATTACAGAATAGAGCAAGCCCAAGTGGAAAATCTAAGGTCCTTTTTGTTCCGGGTGTCCTCAGAGAGGCTCCACCTTGGGAGATCACATTGCAGGCTCCACTCCTGGATGGCAGAAAGCCTCTCTCTCCTCCCCAAAGGCTGGCAAGGGCCCTGAATACTGTCATTGTGTCCCTGACAGCTGTTTACCTTACTGCCAGTGCGTCCTCTATGGGGCCTTGCTGTCTGCTTCCCCTCCCTAAGTGCTTCTCCTGAGACTTCCCAGGGATGGCAGTGGAACAGGATTGAGAGCACAGATGCTTCCTTCTCTTTGTTTTTGGAAGTGACTGTCCTGGTGTTTGTGACACCCAAGGAAGTTGTCAAGAAATTAAAAATTTGAATCTGAGATTTTTAGGTTGGATGAATTTGCCCAAATGCATCTTGTTTGGGTGGAGGGAAAGTGAGGCATCAAGAAATGGAGCTAAATGGAGAAGATGTGGAGAAAAGGGAATCTTTCTACACTGTGATGGGAATGTAAATTATTTTAGCCACTATGGAAAAACAGTATGGAAGTTCCTTAACAAACTAAAATAGGAGTTGACATATAACACAGAAATCCCACTCCTGAGCATATATCCAGAGAAAACTATTATTCAAAACAATATATGTATTCCTATGTTCATAGTATCACCATTTACAAGAGCCAAGACGTGGAAGCGACCAAGTGTCCATCAACAGATGAATGGATAAAGAAGATGTACATATATATAATGGAATATTACTCAGTCATAAAAGGATGAACTATTGCCATTTGCAGCGACATGAGTGGAACTGGGGATGATCATACTGAGGGAAGTAGGTCAGAGAAAGACAAACCCAGGATATTGCTTACATTTAGATTCTAATCTAAAATATGATGCACATGAACTTATTCACAAAACAGAAGCAGACTTATAGACACAGAAAACAAATTTCTGACTGCCAAAGAGGAAAGACGGTAGGAGAGGGATAATCTGCATGCATGCTCAGTCGCTCAGTGGTGTCTGACTCTGCCATGGACTGTAGCCCATCAGGCTCCTCTGTCCATGGGATTCTTTAGGCAAGAATACTGGAGTGGGTTGCCATGCTCTTCTCCAAGGGATCTTTCTGACCCAGGGATCAGACCTGTGTCTCTCTGAGGCTCCAGCATTAAAGGCAGATTCTTTACTACTGAGTCACCAGGGAAGCCCCTGAGGGATAATTTAGGAGTTTGGAATTATCAAATATGAATTACTATATATAAAATAGATAAACAACAATGTTGTACTGAGAACTATACTAAATATCCTATAATAAACCATAATGGAAAAGAATATGAAAAAGAATATATATATGAATAACTGAATCACGTTGCTCTATACTAGAACTAACACAACACTGTAAATCAACTATATTTCAATTAAAAAAGAAATGAAGCTACAGACATACTTTGTGAGGATTAGGTGACAAATCTGAGATTAGGACATAGGTCTCCCATCCATTCCAGGCATTGTTTGCTCTCCCATGTGTCTTGGTAACCATCAAGCCAAGGACCCAGGCAGGACTCTGCCCTATAAAAGCAATCTGGGCAGAGATTTTTCACCCCTGTGTATAGAATTAAATCAATTCGAGCTGGTCAGTGTTCACTTCACCTGCCTCACCATGCACCTTTCCTCCCCTTGTTAACAAAACTGTCCTGGCTGTCTCTCATTTCCAAGCACCTTCCCACCTCAGCCTTCAGACATAACTCTTCCCACAGTCTGGCGTAATCTTGCCCTGGATTATACCAACTCATTCTTTAAGTCACGGCTTAAATGCCACTTCCTCAGGGCAGTCTTCCTTGAGATCTTTCGTCTAGCTAACACTCCCCATTAACTGCTCTCACAGAACTATGAATTTTCTTGCACAGACTTCTCTATTTATGTGAAGCCTGTGCTCTCCTGTCTCATGTAGACTGTAAGGCTCATGTGGGCAGGGACCATGGCTGCCTTGCTGACTACTATATCATTTGGGCCAGGCACATAGTAGGCATCTGGCCCCATCACTTCATGATAAATAGATGGGGAACAATGGAAACAATGACAGACTTTATTTTCTTGGGCTCCAAGAAACTGCAGTGACTGCAGCCATGAAATTAAAAGACGCTTACTCCTTGAAAGAAAAGCTATGACAAACCTAGACAGTGTATTAAAAAGCAGAGACATTACTTTGCTGACAAAGGTCCATATAGTCAAAGCTATGGTTTTTGCAGTTCATGTATGTATGTGAGAGCTGGACAATAAAAAGGCTGAGGTTGAAAGAATCGATACTTTCGAACTGTGGTGCTGGAGAAGACTCTTGAGAGTCCCTTGGACAGCAAGTAGATCAAACCAGCCAATATTAAAAGAAATCAACCCTGAATATTCATTGGAAGGACTGATGCTGAAGCTGAAGCTCTGATACTTTGGCCATCTGATGCAAAGAAGACTCATTGGAAAAGACCCTGATGCTGGAGAAAGATTGAAGGCGGGAGGAGAAGGGGGTGACGGAGGATGAGATGATTGGATGGCACACCTACTCATTGGGCATGAGTTTGAGCAAACTCTGGGAGATAGTGAAGGACAGGGAAGCCTGGTGTGCTGCAGTCCACGGGGTGGCAAAGAGTTGGACAGGACTCCGTGACTGTACGACAACATAGCAGGGACTCGGTACATATTTGCCAAACGAATGAATGAATGCCAAGACTGAATTTTTGGAAATGGAAGGGCGAACCTGTCCAGCTATTTGAGCTTTGTTATTGTGACCATATTATAGTGATCCTATTCAGCCACTGGGCAGGAGGCCTGTGACTTAGATATTTTTAAAATCTGAGATCTGTGTGGTTATGAAAGATTTGTTTTTAGCAAAATTAAAAAAAATTTATTTTGGAGTATAGTTGCTTTGCAATGTTGTGTTAGTTTCTGTTGTACAGCAAAGTTAATCACTACACATATGCATATATCTCCTCTTTTTTTGGATTTCCTTCCCATTTAGGTCACCACAGAGCACTGAGTAGAGTTCCCTGTGCTATACAGGCTGTGGGTCTTAAATTATATTCAAGCTCTTATACAAGACAGCTGTGGCTCAGAGAAGATAAGTCACCTGCCTAAGGTCACCCACGTTGTAAGTGGCTGAGCCCTGGCTGGAATATAAGGGTGCCTGGCTCCAAAACTGAGGTGTTTCCATCCTGCTCTGCTGCCTCCCTTGCCTGTCAGAAACCTCTGTGTCTCAGGGTTGTCACCCTGTCACCTTTGTGCATCAGGTAGCTCTAGCTGGCTTTCCCAGGATTGCACACATCTTGGTGGAAGAGCCAGGTCTTGACAGAACTTTGCTGACTCTTCAATCAGAGCCTTCCCTCCAGCTCTGCACTCAGCGACCCACTCAGATGCACTCTCTTTGGGGTCACAGGGCTTCTGGGGCCCATGCTAGCACAGCCTGGGGCCATGTGGAGGTAAAATAGAAACCATTACAACATCCATTTACCATAAATCCTGTTTTTTATTTTATTCTAGTAATGGAGAACAAAGCTCGTTTCACCCAAACGTTCTCCTGGTCCAGGGGCCCCAGCGAAAACCCCGTTTTCAATCATTTGCACTTAGTTAAGTGGAGACAGTTAAAACACCCTAATTACTAAGCTGGTGGGTCCCACTGACACCTGTAAGACATTTGGTGTAGCGCAGGAAGTAAGGCTTCCTTTCCAGTTTACATCACCATTTAATCTAATTATTCTTTCCAGTGTAGCTTTCACATATTCCATCAAAGAAGAGATTGCTCATTTCCTTGAGAAACTGTATACATTCACCATCATGCTATTTCCCCCCCCCCATAAGTAATCTGAGATTTCCTAACCTTCTCCCCCTACTGTATTCCCTGGTTCATGTATAAACTTGGAAGAAATTTCTTGACAGAGAAGTCAAGAGGGTCTCACCTGGGGGAATAGCATTTACATCTTGGAGAATTTGAGAACTCAAAGCAGCCTTTCATGTCCTCTGCATTAAGTCCCTTGTTTTGAGGAAACTGAGGCCCAGATGGAGGACACCCATCACTCAATGAACTCTTCCTGAACTGCTATGTGTCAGCCTCCAGGTAGAAGTAGCCCCTGCCCTCAAGGAGCTTGTGTCCAGAGGAAAAGAGGGAAATGACTGTCATTGAAAACAGTGAACTGGGACTTCACTGGTAGTCCAGTGGTTGAAAATCTGCCTTGCAATGCAGGGGATTCAGGTTCGATCCTTGATGGGGGAACTAAGATCCCATATGCCTCGGGGCAACTAAGCACCCACGCTGCAACTACTGAGCCCACACTTTCCAGAGCCTGTGTGCCACAGCTAGAGAATTCGTGCCCTGTAATGAAAGATCCTGCATGCCACAACTAAGACTTGATGCAGCCAAATAAATGAATAAATAAAATATCACGATTAATAGTGAACGAATACCAAATACACAGAGCAATGTGTAGAAGTACAGGGCTTTAAAGGGGAGATTCCATGAGTAAGTGATGCTTAAAGTGAGTCATAAAGAATGAAAAAGATTTCCTAAGTGGAGAGTGGAGAAAGAACATTCCAGCAGGGAGGGAACAGTACATGGTTAGGGCAATAGAGAGATGTCTGGACCAGCTGGAGCGGGCCAACTAAGGGAGAATGTGATCAGGACTTCTGTGGTAGTCTAGTGGTTAAGAATCTGCCTGCCAATATGGGGGACACAGGTTCAATCCCTGGTCCAGGAAGATTCCACATGCTTCAGCGCAACTAAGCCTGTGTGCCACAACAGCTGAGCTTGGGCTCTGGAGCCTGTGAGTCGTAACTACCAAGCCCATGAGCCCTAGAGCCAACACTCTGCAACAAGAGAAGCCACTGCAATGAGAAGCTCCTGCTCTCTGCAACTAAAGAAAACCTGGGTGCAGCAGCAACGAAGACCCAGTGCAGTCCAAATTAAATAAAAATAAAAATGCAGTCAAGAAAAAGCCAAGTGAGATGTGGGCCCGTCCATGAAGCCATGGAAGCCATGTCAAGAATGTCTTGAGGTCATGAAGAGGCTTTCTGTTTGCCTCTTTAAGTCTTCTGTCCACGCTTTTGTACCCTGCTCTGTGGCTTAGGAGGTTGACCTCTATAAGCTACCTCGACACGGCTCCCTCACCCTCTGACTTCTGGTTGGATTTGGTCAGTAGGAGGCATCAAGGGAGATCAGAGAACATGAGAAGAGAGGTCGGGGTATCCATTCCCAGGGTAACCATCCTGCTGGGTGGTAGGTTGGCAAAATGCTGGCTTATGGGAGGCCACAGTTCCTATTAGATAGCTGTTTCCTGCAGCTTTCCCTTCACTTGTTCTTTTATGATTAGGGTGGTTACTGTTCTCCACTCTTGCCAATTTCAGGTCACTTCACATCTCTTGTTGGTTTCACCCTCCCCTGTTCACTCCATTGCAAACAATCCCTTCATTAAACTCCCCTTCAATGACTCCATCTGAGTTTTCCATCTGCTTCCTGCAAGGTCTTTTAAAAAGGGGTCCTGCTCCAAAGAGCAGCATACAAGGGAGAAAGCTCTCAAAGGAAGGACATCAGTGATGTGCATCAGTGGCTG
Source organism: Aepyceros melampus (assembly GCA_006408695.1). Classification (NCBI taxonomy): domain Eukaryota; kingdom Metazoa; phylum Chordata; class Mammalia; order Artiodactyla; family Bovidae; genus Aepyceros; species Aepyceros melampus. Next base: position 209,494 of record SJXQ01000579.1, on the reverse strand, counting down.
ATAAGGAACAGAGCAAGGGAGAGCCACTGGGGGTGCCTAGCAGGGGACCCTCTGAAGCTATGTGAAAGTCCATATGACAAAACAAGGCATCCAGCAACCCCTGGCAGGCCCAGAGATCTCAAAGTCATCTTATGAATGTACCTATCAAGAGGGACCTTCCTACACTCTCTTTCTCACACCCCCGCTCCCTAAATTTGATCCCAACCTGTGTCCCAACTACAAAGGGGCCAGCATCGGACTAAGCCAGATCAGGAAAATGATGGAGAAAGAGGGAGAGAGCTAAAACCGGTCACACGCAAAGCAGGGAGACATGTCACCTGCCTTGAGGAACCAGCCCAGAAGGCTGACATATTAACTGATACTTTCAAATCTCTAAATTGAATCACTGCCTAACAATTTCAGAAAAGTCATAGGATTGCTGAATTCTCATCTAAGTACAGGGGAATGATGACTGCCCCCACTACCCAAATTTACAGGGATTATTGAAAATAAAAGATCCACAATTTCTTTTAGGGTTACTTGCTGTCAATGGCACCCCACTCCAGTACTCCTGCCTGGAAAATCCCATGGACGGAGGAGCCTGATAGGCTGCAGTCCATGGGGTCGCTGAGGGTCGGACACGACTGAGCGACTTCACTTTCTCTTTTTACTTTCATGCATTGGAGAAGGAAATGGCAACCCACTCCAGTGTTCTTGCCTGGAGAATCCCAGGGACTGGGGGGGTGGCTGGTGGGCTGCCGTCTATGGGGTCACACAGAGGCGGACACGACTGAAGTGACTTAGCAGCAGCAGCTGTTGAAGGCCTACTTGTTTGACTTACTGGTTTTATAACTTCAGAATCCTGCAAACTAAAACTCCACTGTAAACTTAACAGGTTACCTAACTCAGAGAAATAAAGATCAAAACTCAAATAAGGTACCACTTCACAGTGGCCATCATTAAAAAGTCATTAATGAATGGCCATCATTAAAAAGTTTAAAAATAACAAACATTAAAGACGGTATGGCAAAAAAGGAACCTTCCTACACTCTGATGGGTATGTAAGGGTGCAACCACTATGGAGAACAGTATGGAGGTTCCTCAAAAAATGAAAAATAGAGTTGCCATATGATCCAGAAATCCCACTTGCTGGATTCAAAAGCTTGAGAAAGATACAATTAAAAAAATACATGTACCCAAATATTCATTTACAATGCTATTTGCAATAGCCAAGGCATGGAAGCAATTTAAAGTCCATCAACAGATGAATGAATAAAGATCTGGTATATATACACAATGGAATACTGTTGCTGCTGCTGCTAAGTCGCTGCAGTCATGTCCGACTCTGTGTGATCCCATAGAGAGCAGCCCATCAGGCTCCCCTGTCCCTGGGATTCTCCAGGCAAGAACACTGGAGTGGGTTGTCATTTCCTTCTCCAATGCATGAAAGTGAAAAGTGAAAATGAAGTCACTCAGTCATGTCCGACTCTTCGCGACCCCATGGACTGCAGCCTACCAGGCTCCTCCATCCATGGGATTTTCCAGGCAAGAGTACTGGAGTGGGGTGCCATTGCCTTCTCTGCAATGGAATACTACTCAACCATAAAAAAGAATGTAATCATGCCATTTGCAGCAACATGGATGGATCTAGAGATTATCATACTATAAGTGAAGGCAGACAGAGAAAGTTAATACCATCTGGTATCAGTTATATGTGGACTCTAATATATGACACAAATGAACTTATTTACAAAACAGAAACAGACTCTCAGACATAGAAAACAAATTTATGGTTCAGTTCAGTTCAGTTCAGCCGCTCAGTTGTGTCCGACTCTTTGTGGCCCCATGAACTGCAGCACGCAAGGTCTCCCTGTCCATCACCAACTCCCAGAGTTTACCCAAACTCATGTCCATCGAGTCGGTGATGCCATCCAGCCATCTCATCCTCTGTCGTCCCCTTCTCCTCCTGCCCCCAATCCCTCCCAGCATCAGGGTCTTTTCAAATGAGTCAACTCTTTGCATCAGGTGGCCAAAGTACTGGAGTTTCAGCTTCAGCATTGGTCCTACCAAAGAACACCTAAGACTGATTTCTTTAGAATGGACTGGTTGGATCTCCTTGCAGTCCAAGGGACTCTCAAGAGTCTTCTCCAACACCACAGCTCAAAAGCATCAATTCTTCGGCGCTCAGCCTTCTTCACAGTCCAACTCTCACATCCATACATGACCACTGGAAAACCCATAGCCTTGACTAGATGGACCTTTGTTGGCAAAGTAGTGTCTCTGCTTTTTAACATGCTATCTAGGTTGGTCATAACTTTCCTTCCAAAGAGTAAGTGTCTTTTAATTTTATGGCTGCAGTCACCATCTGCAGTGATTTTGGAGCCCAGAAAAATAAAATCTGACGCTGTTTCCACTGTTTCCCCATCTAATTCCCATGAAGTGATGGGACCAGATGCCATGGTCTTCATTTTCTGAATGTTGAGCTTTAATCTAACTTTTTCACTCTCCTGTTTCACTTTCATCAAGAGGCTTTTTAGTTCCTCCTCACTTTCTGCCATAAGGGTGGTGTCATCTGCATATCTGAGGTTCAATAACCTCAAATATCAATTATTTAGATCTTCGTTTTCTGAATGTTGAGCTTTAAGTCAACTTTTTCACTCTCCTCTTTCACTTTCATCAAGAGGCTTTTTACTGCCCTAATTTTTAAGAGTTCTTTCCTTCTACTAACCCTGAGTTTCTTCATTTCTTCCTTTTCTAGTTGCTTTAGGTGTAGTGTTAGGTTATTTATTTGACTTTTTTCTTTATTAATTTGACTTTTTACTTGAGGTATGCCTGTATTGCTATGAACCTTCCCCTTAGCATTGGTTTTACAGTGTCCCACAGGTTTTGGATTGTTGTGTTTTCATTTTCAGTCGTTTCTATGAATTTTTTTTTTTAAATTTCTTCTGTGATTTTTTGATTATTCAGCAGCGTGTTGTTCAGCATCCATATATTTGTATTTTTAATAGTTTTTCTACTCTAATTGAGATCTAATCTTACTGCATTGTGGTCAGAAAAGATATTTGGAATGATTTCAATTTTTTTTTTTAATTTACCAAAGCTAGATTTATGGCCCAGGATGTGATCTACCCTGGAGAAGGTTCCATGTGAGCTTGAGAAAAAGGTGAAATTATTGTTTTGTTGTGAAATGTCCTATAGATATCAATTAGGTCTAACTGGTCTATTGTATCATTTAAAGTTTGTGTTTCCTGGTTAATTTTCTGTTTAGTTGATCTATCCATACGTGTGAGTGGGATATTAAAGTCTCCTCCTATTATTTTGTTATTGTTAATTTCCTCTTTCATACTTGTTAGCATTTGTCTTACATGTTGTGGTGTTCCTAATTTGGGTGCATATATATTTATAATTATTATGTCTTCTTCTTGGATTGATCCATCATGTAGTGTCCTTCTTTGTCTCCTTTCACAGCCTTTGTATTAAAGTCTATTTTATCTGATATGAGTATTGTTACTCCTGCTTTCTTTTGGTCTCTATTTGTGTGAAATATCTTTTTCCAGCCCTTCACTTTCAGTCTGTATGTGTCCCTTGTTTTGAGATGGGTCTTTTGTAGAAAAAATATATATAGGGGTGTTGTTTTGTATCCGTTCAACCAGTCTTTGTCTTTTGGTTGGGTCATTCAACTCACTTACATTTAAGGTAATTATTGATAAGTATGATCCCATTGCCATTTACTTTATTGTTTTGGGTTCAAGTTTATACACCCTTTTTATGTTTCTTGTCTAGAGAAGATCCTTTAGCATTTGTTGGAGAGCTGGTTTGGTGGTGCTGAATTCTCTCAGCTTTTGCTTGTCTGTAAAGCTTTTGATTTCTCCTTCACATTTGAATGAGATCCTTGCTGGTTACAGTAATCTGGGCTGTATTTATTTTCTTTCATCACTTTAAGTATGTCCCGTCATTCCCTCCTGGCCTGAAGAGTTTCTATTGAAAGATCAGCTGTTATCCTTATGGGAATCCCCCTGTGTGTTATTTGTTGTTTTTCCCTTGCTGCTTTTAATATTTGTTCTTTCTGTTTGATCTTTGTTAATTTGATTAATATGTGTCATGGGATGTTTTGCCTTGAGTTTATCTTATTTGGGCCGCTCTGGCTTTCTTGGACTTGGATGATTATTTCCTTCCCCATTTTAGGGAAGTTTTCAACTATTATCTCCTCAAGTATTTTCTCATGGTCTTTCTTTTTGTCTTCTTCTTCTGGGACTCCTATGATTTGAATGTTGGGGCATTTAACATTGTCCCAGATGTCTCTGGGATTGTCCTCATTTCTCTTAATTCGCTTTTCTTTTTTCCTCTCTGATTCATTTATTTCTACCATTCTATCTTCTACCTCACTAATCCTATCTTCTACCTCTGTTATTCTACTATTTGTTCCCTCCAGAGTGTTTCAATCTCATTTATTGCCTTATTCATTATATATTGACTCTTTTTTATTTTTTTCTAAGTCCTTATTAAACCTTTCTTGCATCTTCTCAATCCTTGTCTCCAGGCTCTTTATCTGTTATTCCATTTTGATTTCAAGATTTTGGATCATTTTCACTATCATTATTCAGAATTCTTTATCAGGTAGATTCCCTATCTCTTCCTCTTTTGTTTGATTTCATGGGATTTATCCTGTTCCTTTACCTGCTGGGTATTCCTCTGTCTCTTCATCTTGTTTATATTGCTGAGTTTGGGGTGTCCTTTCTGTATTCTGGCAGTTTGTGGAGTTCTCTTTATTGTGCAGTTTCCTCACTGAGGGTGAAATTGTACCAGTGGCTTGTGAAGGTTTCTTGGTTAGGGAAGCTTGTGTTGGTGTTCTGGTGGGTAGAGCTGGATTTCTTCTCTCTGGAGTGCAATGAAGTGTCCATTAATGAGTTATGAGATGTCAGTGGGTTTGGAGTGACTTTGGGCAGCCTGCATATTGAAGCTCAGAGCTGTGTTCCTGTGTTGCTGGAGAATTTGCATGGTGTGTTTTTCTCTGGAACTTGTTGGCCCTTGGGTGGTGCTTGGTTTCAGTGTAAGTATGGAGGAGTTTGATGAGCTCCTGTCGATTAATGTTCCCTGGAGTCAGGAGTTCTCTGATGTTCTCAGGATTTGGACCTAAGCCTCCTGCTTCTGATTTTCAGTCTTATTTTTACAGTAGCTTCAAGACTTCTCCATCTATGCAGCACCACTGATAAAATATCTAGGTTAAAGATGAAAAGTTTCTCTACAGTGAGGGACACCCAAAGAGGTTCACAGAGTTACATGGAAAAGAGAAGGAGGAGGAGGGAGTTAGAGGTGACCCGAATGAGATGAGGTGGAATCAAAAGAGGAGAGCAAGCTAACCAGTAATCACTTCCTTATGTGTGCTCCACAGTCTGGAACACTCAGAGATGTTCACAGAGTTATACAGAGAAGAGAAGAGGAAGCAAGGAGACAGAGGTGGCCAGGAGAAAAAGGGGGGGGATTAAAAGGAGAGAGACAGATCCAGCCAGTAATCAGTGCCCTAAGTGTTCTCCACCATCCAGAACACACAAAGAGATTCACAGAGTTGGGTAGAGAAGAGAAGGGGGAGGGACCTTTTGTATAAAAAGGAGAGTCCAAAGGGGAAGGGAGCAATCAAGCCAGTAATGTCGCTCCCAAGTAAAAATGGGTACTGAAGATTGGTTCTTAAATGTACGGAATTGATAACAAATACCAAAAAGCAAAGATTAAAAGTCTAGAGTAGAAGTTGGATTTTCAAAAATACAATATTAACAAACAAAAAAACACAAAGTCACAAAAATTATAAAATATATATATGTGAAGTTTGCTTTAAAAAATAGGATTTTTTTTGCAAAGTAATAGTACGTTATAAAAATGAAAATTAAAGGAGCAATAGACAACTTAAAAATTTAAAAAATTTTTTAAATTAAATGATAGTAAAAATAGAAAAAATATATCTAGTACTTTGTCTGGTGGTGTTGTGGGCAGTGTGGGGTCAGTTCATTTTTAGATAGTTCCTTGATCTGGCTTATATTTCTCAAGATCTATAGGCCCCTTCCTATGTAGTCGGTACTAACTACAGGGTTTTAATCTATTGCACCTGTCACTTCCAAGGAGGTTCCCTCCATTTTAGCTTCTTCTGTTTGCTGGTCTCTTCAGTGCCTGATTGCCACCCTGACACAAGGGGGCAGTGGTGGACACTTTTTTAAGGCTCACTTGTTCAGTTGTGCTGTGGGGAGGGAAGGACGCTGCAAACAAATAACCCTGGTGTGCGTTCTCGGTGACATTTTAGCTTCTTCTGTTTGCTGGTCTCTTCAGTGCCTGATTGCCACCCTGACACAAGGGGGCAGTGGTGGACACTTTTTTAAGGCTCACTTGTTCAGTTGTGCTGTGGGGAGGGAAGGACGCTGCAAACAAATAACCCTGGTGTGCGTTCTCGGTGTCTCGACCACACTGGGTTTGCCCCGATCACGGCATGTGTGTTTTCCCTGTCTACACTGCTTAGGCTCTAGGTTGCTCTGCTGGGGTCTGAGGCCAGCCCTGGGTTGTATGCACTTCCCAGGTCTAACTGCTCAGGTTCAGGTACTCGGGTAGTCCTCAGAGGTGCAGACTCCATTGGGCCTGCGTTTTGTGCCCTTCTCAGATCTGAGCAGCTCAGGTGACCAGGTGTTTGGAGAGTGCGGTTGCTGTGACTTATCACCTCCCTCATCCCTGCCACTCGGTTTTCTGGGTGTACAACTGGCGCACCTTCTCAGGCAGCCAACAGTCCAGAATCCCAAGAAGTCTTGGTTAGCAATGAAGCCTGCTTGCAGTTTGGTAGGTAATGTCTCTCTGGGGCCGCAATTGCTCCCTTCCGGCTCTGGCTGCCCTTGCCTGCCTGTTTCCAGTGGGGGATGGACCTGTCTGCAGCCGGCTAGCTCTGCTCAGTCCTTTGTTCTGTGAGTGGGCCTGATGGTGTCTTAGGTTAGGGCTTTTCGCGGGGTAGCTACCCCACAGTCTGGTTTGCTAGCTCAAGTTAGTTCCCGCAGATTGCCCTCAGGGCATTCAGGCCTGGCCCTTACTCTAAGCAAGGCAGCCAACGCCTCCCTGCCCAGCCCCCACTTGCTAGTGGCAGATGCGGGCATCTGTGCTGTTTCTCCAGTGGGGGCATTACTGGCTTCCCTGGTGGCTCAGAGGTTAAAGTGTCTGCCTCTAATGTGGAAGACCTGGGTTTGATCCCTGGGTTGGGAAGATCCCCTGGAGAAAGAAATGGTAACCCACTCCAGTATTCTTGCCTGGAAAATCCCATAGATAGAGGAGCCTCATAGCTACAGTCCATGGGGTCACAAAGAGTCAGACACAGCTGAGCGACTTCATTCATTAATTCACGTAATAAGACCCATGGTTTTAATTATTTATTTTTCCTCCTGATTATGTTGCCCTCTGTGATTCCAAGGCTCGCCACAGACTCGGCAGTGAGAATGTTTCCTGGTGTTTGGAAACTTTTCTCTCTCTCTCTCTCTCTTTTTTTTTAATACGCATNTTGATGTACTCCTTTTCCTATTTGGAACCAATCTGTTGTTCCATGTCCAGTTCTAACTGTTGCTTCCTGACCTGCATACAGATTTCTCAAGAGGCAGGTCAGGTGGTCTGGTATTCCCATCTCTTTCAGAATTTTCCACAGTTTATTGTGATCCACACAGTCAAAGGCTTTGGCATAGTCAATAAAGCAGAAATAGATGTTTTTCTGGAACTCTCTTGCTTTTTCCATGATCCAGCGGATGTTGGCAATTTGATCTCTGGTTCCTCTGCCTTTTCTAAAATTTATGGTTACCAAAGGGGAAACGGGATAGGGGAAGGATAAATTAGGAGTTTGTGATTATCAGATACAAACTACTATGCATAGAATGGATAGGTTGCCATTGCCTTCTCTGACTGTATAGCACAGGGGACTATATTCAATATCCTAGAATAAAGTACTATGAAAAGACTTTAAAAGCCAAAACAACAAGTTATGTAATTCACTTTGTTAAACTTGCTTGACCACAAAACCCTTTCTTGGAATCACTCCTATGTAACTGATGTTCATTGCCATGTACTTTGGAAAATATTGCCTTTGGTGCCAAATATGCAATAAGTAAGTAAATAAACAAATAAATACATTCTTCCCAGGGAGAACATGGAAACAGCTGGCTACAGCTGCTATGGTAAAGCAGTCTACCCTTAAGCACAATTTTATCCTGACAATATAGTAGAAAAAATTTGATGCTCATATCAGGGATTTATAAAAACTTATCACAGCATACTTTGAACCCTGGCATGTGGTAAAGAAGGTAAGTCATACTAACAACATGGATAGTTTGTACCCTTTAATGAGCTGTGAGGCCAACAGCTCATGGTAAGTCCTGAGAGGAGCTTATTGGACACTAAAGAGACAGTGTTGATAGAATAATTAATGTTTATCTATCTTAGTCTGCCTCAAAATGAAATATTGTGGTCATTCCATATATAAAGTGATATCATAATTTTATAACATTTTGAATACTTGTCAGAATCATAGCAATAAAGCAATATGTGAAAACCAGAAAGAATAAAGAACCAGGTGGAAACTTGCCCTAGAGAGGCATTGAACTTCACTTCTGAGTGATGGTGGACTGACAAGTGGCCCTCTTAAAATCTCTCTGCTTGCTATCCATCAGATACTTTATAGCCATTAAATCTAAACCACACGAAGTCTCTACTAGGCAGTACTTATTTTTCTTATTGTAGGATGAGAAGACAAGGCCCAGAGAGGTTACACAGCCGGTGACTGACAGAGTAGGACTTATCCTAACGTAAAACTCAGTGAAATGTACCTATTCTGGGATTTGCTGCCCCGCAGCACATTTTTTTTGTTGTTGTTCAGTTGCTAAATTGTGTCTGATTCTTTGCAACCCTGTGGATTGCAGAACACCAGGCTTCCCTGTCCTTCACTGTCTCCTGGAGTTTACTCAGACTCATGTCCATTGAGTCAGTGGTGCCATCTAAACATCTCACCCTCTGCTGCCCTCTTCTCCTTTTGTCATCAATCTTTTCCAGCATCAGGGTCTTTTCCAATGAGTCAGCTCTTTGCATCAGGTGACCAAAGCATTGGAGCTTCAGCATCATTCCTTCCAGTGAATATTCAGGGTTGATTTTCTTTAGGATTGACTGGTTTGGTCTCCTTGCTGTCCAAAGGACTCTCTCAAGAGTCTTCACCACCACGGTTTGAAAGCATCAATTCTTTGGCACTCAGCCTTCTTTATGATCCACCTCTCACATCTGTACATGAATACTGGAAAAACCAAAGGTTTAACCATAGGGACTTTTGTTGGCAAAGTGATGTCTTTGCTTTTTAATATGCTCTTGAGATTTGTTATAGCTTTTCTTCCAAGGAGCAAGCCTCAAGACAACAACTGTAATTGTAGAGGTGCCTTGGTACCTCTAAAAAGCTTTAAATATGAGAGCTCTGACCAATTTAGAAAACCAAGTGACATAGTGCTTGATGGGCATTTCTAAGGGTGTGGGCTTATAAGATGCTAGAAGAGGCCTTAGAATTGAGAAAACAAGTTAGGAGAAGATGATATGTATTCTAACACTTGCCAGCTTTTGATATGGGTAGGGTTTCCTTTGGTGCCCTCTCATCTCCGTCTACTGCATTTAGAATCAAAGAGCTAAACATGGTGGAATCCCAGGCACTGAAATAGGCCATGCAGGGCATTGTTTTGGGTATCAAATCATAAAGAAGCCCCAAACTTTCTTTGTATGAGCCTAGCCTTTCGCATTCCTGTAAGGTTGTCAACTTCATCTTTCCATCCTCAGAAGCCTCAGTTTCTGTGGTTTTGTCTTATTTTACAAAAGCACATCTCAAGGCTTGGAGAACCAAACCAAGTCAAAGTACATGTCAACTCCATTCTCCTGTGATCATGAGGCTTGTTTGTCCCTTGACTCTTTGAGAATGCCATCACTCATATTTTGTTCTTTTTCTTGGATACACTGGGATGGTCTCACTGAATGAAGTTTATTTAAATAGATCATGTTTACAATCTCTCCCATTTCCCTTAATATTTTGACCTCATCTCTTACCCCATCCTCCCATGACTCACTCTGTTCTAGCTACAGTGGCACGCTTCAAGTTAGGCCTTTGCACTGGTTGTTCTCTCTTTTTCTCTGGACACCCAACTGGCTTATCACTCACCTCCCTTGGCATCTTACTCAAATGTCAACTTTTCAGACTCAGCTCTTCTGACCACCTCATTTAAATTGAATCCTTCCCTCACCCAGCACTCCCTCATCCCTCTTCTCTATTACTGTATCTGCTGGACCCAGAACAATGCCTGATACAGAGAAGATAATAACTACTTTGAATGACTGAATGAGTTCCAGCAGCCTTTGTGTTAATTGGATTTTCTGCAGCCATTCAGCATTCTGAAATGCCTGGGCCTGGGTGGGGCGACTCTTGCTGCTCAAACATCTCCCATTTTATTAAGCTCCTTTCTGCTGGTCTGTCTGACATGAAACCCTCATGGGGCCAACATAGGTAAAAAGGAAGACAGGCTTTCAGTGAAAACACTAAGAGTGTAGCCCTCTTTCCCTCCTGCCTTCAGCTACTACCGACTCCTATTTGGTGATGTCGCAGGTCTTATATCAATATAGCTTAATGAGGCCAGAAGACAAGCATGTCCAATAATATTCAAAAACAACCCTCTGGCCAGGTGGACTGGGCCCCCAGGTGTCATCCCTGGCCACTGGTGCCCCTGCCCCCTAGTAGCCACTGCCTGTGGACTCCCTGTGCCTGCTAGCTGGAGAAAAGACCACACTCAGTGCTCTTGCCAAGTGCGGGGTGAGAGGCAGGCTGGTGCCTTGCCCAGCCCCATGACACAGGAGCCTGTTCCCCCAACTGAGGTAATTTCTTGTCACCAGGCCTGAAATCCTCACTCGAAGTCATCTTCAAACTGGTGTTCTGAAACAGGGCCAAGTCCCCAAGCCTGAGTTTCCAGGCTAGGGGAGCTGGTGATCCCTATAAAGTACCTTTCTAAGAAAAACAAAAAACTTAATATGGCTTGCCAGGGAGAATTAAGTGTTGGTATCTTTTTTTTCTCCCTCTCCTTTTTTTTGGGAATGGTTATTTGTATATAGATAGGAAGCTTCAGAGTCTTCTGCAAAAATGGGAAAAAAGAGAGACAGAGAAAAGAACCTCCCCCGCCCCCATCCCCCTCCACATCCCACACCTCCCCTGGGAGATATCTGAGGAATAGTCAGGCAGGAGGGAAGTCTGAATGCCAAGAAAGCCGTGTTCTGAGCTAGTCAGAAAGGGGACATGGTGGGCAAGGTCTGGCCAGCTGCACAGCTACTGAACAGCTTTCTATTCAAACCCACTCTGGCAGAGGGGAAATGTTCTTTTCTTTCATTACTACTGTTTTTTAAAGGGAAAAAAAAAAAGCTGTCACGAAAGATCCAGAGATATACTGATGTCACTGAGAGGGGCGACCCAGGTCATAACCAAAAGCTGGTTTCAGGGGAACTCCCCCACCCCACCTCCACCTTACAATAAAAGCCTGGCTCTAAAAGGCAGCCCAGACAATGGATCAGATGCCAAACCACGTGAAGTGCCCAGAGGCAACTCCAAAACACCCGGCCCACCAGCGGGTGGAGGCTGCCAAGGAGCCAGATGCTGTAGCTTTAAAAATATCTTCCGCTGCTTGGCATCTCAGTTGCAGGCTGCTGCCTGGGAGAAGGGGAGACAGGGAGACTGGGAGAAGGAGTGGGCAGGGCTGGGCCAGCCAGGCGGGCAGCAGCACCCATGTGTATGGAATGGAGAGCCTCTAACCACGGGGCTGCCCATTTGGCCTTGTTAAATCACTCCCAGCATATGGTGAGAGACATCTGTCCAGGGTTTGGACCTCACAGACTGGAAGAGAAGGGCTTAACACAAACAGTCTGAGGCCTGAGAGGCTGGAGGCAGCTGGGAAGGCATTTCTAGGGCCAAAGGCATCATTTCACAGTGGAGGCGGGCTTCTGAGAAAGAAGGGACTGGCTCAAGGTCATGCTGCAGCCTGCTGTCAAAACCATAGGGAAGCATTCATCTCGTTTCATTGAGCCTCTGTTTGTTTATCTGTGAAATGGGCTAAATAAGCCTTACAGACTTGATGTGAAGGTTAAAGGAAGTCATTTAAGTGAGCAGCCACCGCTTGATGCATTTTCACTGATGTGCTTCTCAGTCTTCCAATTATAAAAGTCAGAAGCGGCCACTGACATGTTATGTTGTCAGGAGGCTTTGGAAAATGTTCAGGACTTCCTCAGAGTCTTCTTCACTTTACTAAATGCTGGATGACATTTACCTGCATTCTTTTGACTACTGTTAAAACACACCTTATTTCCATGGGCACTTTAACTGCAGAATGTTTACTGCTGAGGTAGCTTGGTTTTCCAGGGGCAGCAGGGAGTTAAAGTGTGTGCTTTGTGGGAAGCCTAAACAAACAGGAATACGAGGAAGGGAGCCAGCATCTTCATTGGAAGGCAACTCTTTTCCTCACAGAGCCATTTAATTTCCCTCTACCCCAAACCTCAACTCCAAATATCGAAACTTATGGCTTCCTTTTATTTTTGGCTTCCAGACTGGATTATCTTGTACCGCCAGCCTCCCATTAAAAAATAACCAGCAGTAAGTACATTCTTAAGTAGGACAGTGGCCCAGCCTGGAACGTAGAGGGGAAATATATTCCTAAAGTGGATTAAGCGAGGAGACACTCACACAGTTATCCTTGTGGACCTTGGCCGTGAACACACGCCTGAGGTGGCTGGCGGCACACTGCTCTTTTCCCCTCGCATATGAACACTTCATAAATACCTCTGAAGAATACGACATGCCCTTGAAAGTATCCAGAGTCTTTCCCAGATCAAATCTAAAGATTCCCATTACAGTTAACATTATTACTTTTTCTTCACTGCAGTGGGTATTGGGGGCTGCCTGTCCAGTCTTTATTCTCACTTGTCTTCAATCCTAACAGCTTCTTTTCTTTTTTCATGGGGGCAGGGGGCACACCTTATGGCCTGTGAGATCATAGTTCCCCACTGAAGGATTAAACTTGTGCCCCCTGCATTGGAAGCACACAGTCTTAACCACTGGACCACCAGGGAAGTTCCCCTAACAGCTTCTAATAGCCTGTGAAAAAGCCCAGTTATTCCAAGGTGCACTCTGGGTATAGAACACATGATTGGGTTAATTCAAGCAGGGTCTCCGTTCTCTGACCACAGTTTTGGTTTAAGGATGGGCCATAGGTCCTACATGGGTCTAAAGAGATGACTCTTAGGTTTTTCTTGGGAATGCTGGAACTCTTTTTTTTTTTTTTTGCTATAATAGGGAAGTAAGTTGGAAAGATTTCTGTCTTAGGATTCCAAGAAAGGCAGAATGAAGAAATGGGGTAACTGTGAGTTCCTGGATCAAGCCAAGACTGAAGACAACACTATCTTTGGGATTTTCAATCATGAGAAATTCTTATGATTATAAAAATTATAGTCATTTAAATTACCATTTATACTTTATATGTATATAATATTTATATTTTAAGGCTGTTTTCCGTACTGAGCAACTGAAAAATACACAGATGCACTCAGGGAAGCACTAAGAAGTTGTACGCAAAGACGTTTGGCTTTGGCCTATCTTTAGACTGTCAGTGAAACATTTGGTTTGCCGCACATATTATTTGACAAAGTCATCAGACCTGAGGGCTCATGTGCAGATCTTGCGCCTGCGTGTGAACAAGATAGTCTTCCTGAATTAAGAATGAGGATAAATGAGGGCAAGTCCTGGTGGCTCAGTTGGTAAAGAATCTGCCTGCAATGTAGCAGACAGGGGTTTGATCCCCAGGTCAGGAAGATCCCCTGGAGGAGGAAATGACAACCCACTCCAGTATTCTTGCTTGGGAAATCCCATGGACAAGAGGAGCCTGGCGGGCACAGTCCATGGGGCCACAGGTGTTGGACACAACTTAGTGACTAAATTCTCACCTCATTTGCTAAAGAAATGCTATTTGTTTCTTCATTTCTCCAGTGGGATTGGCAAGTGGGTTGTATTAGATTAGAGTTTGCCAAACTGCAGTCATTTATCTATTTTCTTCACAATTTTTCTATGCTCACCTGTGCTATTATATTAGTTACATAATTTTTTTCTTTATGTTAACTCAGTCTCAATTTTATAGGTCACTTTGGAATAAAATGAAATGTATATCATGATAGAAAATGGAAGAGCCAATTTTTTTTTGAACTTTGCCAAACTTTTTGAAAATAAATTTTATGATGCTGTGAAAGTTCTGCACTCAATTTGCCAGCAAATCTGGAAAACTCAGCAGTGGCCACAGGACTGGAAAAGGTCAGTTTTCATCCCAATTCCAAAGAAAGGCAATGCCAAAGAATGCTCAAACTACCGCACAATTGCACTCATCTCACATGCTAGTAAAGTAATGCTCAAAACTCTCCAAGCCAGACTTCAGCAATACGTGAACCATGAACTCCCTGATGTTCAAGCTGGTTTTAGAAAAGGCAGAGGAACAAGAGATCAAATTGCCAACATCCGCTGGATCATGGAAAAAGCAAGAGAGTTCCAGAAAAACATCTATTTCTGCTTTATTGACTATGCCAAAGCCTTTGACTGTGTGGATCACAGTAAACTGTGGAAAATTCTGAAAGAGATGGGAATACCAGACCACCTGACCTGCCTCTTGAGAAATCTGTATGCAGGTCAGGAAGCAACAGTTAGAACTGGACATGGAACAACAGACTGGTTCCAAATAGGAAAAGGAGTACGTCAAGGCTGTATATTGTCACCCTGCTTATTTAACTTATATGCAGAGTACATCATGAGAAATGCTGGACTGGAAGAAACACAAGCTGGAATCAAGATTGCTGGGAGAAATATCAATAACCTCAGATATGCAGATGACACCACCCTTATGGCAGAAAGTGAGGAGGAGCTAAAAAGCCTCTTGTTGAAAGTGAAAGAGGAGAGTGGAAAAGTTGGCTTAAAGCTCAACATTCAGAAAACGAAGATCATGGCATCTGGCCCCATCACTTCATGGGAAATAGATGGGGAAACAGTAGAAACAGTGTCAGACTTTGTTTTTTTGGGCTCCAAAATCACTGCAGATGGTGACTGCAGCCATGAAATTAAAAGGCGCTTACTCCTTGGAAGAAAAGTTATGACCAACCTAGATAGTATATTCAAAAGCAGAGACATTACTTTGCCGACTAAGGTCCGTCTAGTCAAGGCTATGGTTTTTCCTGTGGTCATGTATGGATGTGAGAGTTGGACTGTGAAGAAGGCTGAGCGCCGAAGAATTGATGCTTTTGAACTGTGGTGTTGGAGAAGACTCTTGAGAGTCCCTTGGACTGCAAGGAGATCCAACCAGTCCATTCTGAGGGAGATCAACCCTGGGATTTCTTTGGAAGGAATGATGCTAAAACTGAAGCTCCAGTACTTTGGCCACCTCATGCGAAGAGTTGACTCATTGGAAAAGACCCTGATGCTAAGAGGGATTGGGGGCAGGAGGAGAAGGGGACGACCGAGGATGAGATGGCTGGATGGCATCATGGACTCAAAGGACGTGAGTCTGAGTGAACTCCGGGAGTTGGTGATGGACAGGGAGGCCTGGCGTGCTGCGATTCATGGGGTCGCAAAGAGTCGGACACGACTGCGCGACTGAACTGAACTGAACAGTTGCTTTACAATGTTGTGTTAGTTTCTGCCATACAGCAAACTGAATGAGTCATATGTGTGTGTATCTATCTATCTATCTATCTATCTCCCCTTTTTGGTATTTCCTTCCCATTTAGGTCACCACAAAACACTGAATTTCTTGTGCTATACAGTAGGTTCTCATTAGCTGTCTATTTGATACATAGCAGTGTATATATGTATGTCAATTTCAATCTCTCAATCATCTCCCCCCATTTCCCCATGGTATCCATATGTTTGTTCTCTACATCTGTGTCCCTATTTCTGCTTTGCAAATAAGTTCATCTGTTACCATTTATCTAGAGTCTACATATAAGTGACATTGTATGACATTTCTTTTTCTCCTTCTGGCTTACTTCACTCTGTATAATAGTCTCTAAGTGCATCTGTGTCTCTGCAAATGGCACAGTTTTGTTCCTCTTTATGGCTGAGTAATATTCCATTACACATATGGACCACATCTCCTTTATATTCCTCTGTTGATGGACCTTTAGGTTGCTTCCATGTCCTGACCACTGTAAAGAGTGCCTCAATGAGCATCAGAGTGCATGTGTATCTTTCGGAATCATGGTTTTCTCTGGGTATATGCCCAGGTGTGGGATTACTGGGTTACATGGTGGTTCTGAGTTTAGTTTTTGGAACCACTGAACCACTGTCTGAACAGTGATTGTGCCAGTTTATATTCCCACCAACAGTATAAGAGAGTTTCCCTTTCTCCACACCCTCTCTTGCATTTTTTGCGTGTAGATTTTTTGAGGATGGCTTTTCTGACTGTGTGAGGTGATACCTCATTGTAGTTTTGATTTGCATGTCTCTAATAATTAATGTTGTTGAACATCTTTTCATGTTTGTTGGCCATCTATATGTCTAGAAAAGCCAATAGTTAATACACATTTCAACAAGTACATCAACAACAAAAATAATCAGATAAAAGTGTTGGTATATCAGCTAAAATTATCTTGCTTATGATCCATTGGGAAAGTACAGGGTGATCAATGGTTTTTGAGCTGTTTTTAAAGAACAAAATTATTTTGTTGTGGTAATACAAGATGAACATTTCTTTTTTGTAAACATATTTTTAACTATTTTGAAAATTGAAATAAAAATCCATGAATATACTTAAGTCTGTGTGTGAAAGTTTCTCAGTTGTGTCCAACTCTTTGTGACCCCATAGACTATACAGTCCATGGAATTCTCCAGGCCAGAGTACTTTCCCTTTTCCAGAGGATCTTCCCAACCCAGGGATCAAACCCAGTTCTACCGCATTGCAGGAGGATTCTTTACCAGCTGAGCCATAAGGGAAGCCCAGGAATATTGGAGTAGGTAGCCTATCCCTTCTCCAGCAGATCTTCCTAATCCAGGAATTGAATTGGGGTCTCCTGCATTGCAGGGGGATTCTTTACCAACTGAGCTATCAGGGAAGCCCTAAGTCTGTGTGTATGTATCTTATATATATATACTGGAGACTGCCAACATAATTATTTGAGCTGCTAGTTTACTAATTTTTATATAGGCTCAGAAGAAAACTTCAATAATCTCTGTGAATATATTTAATTTTATTGAAAAATAATTCCTATCAAAATTTCAACAGAAAAGGACAGAAAAAACATAAATGGATAATCCTGCTATCCATAGAATTCCTCTGATGTTAGAAAATAACAGTACACATCTGTACATACATTATAATTTCCTGTCAATATGTCATTGATTATAAATGATCTTTCTGGAATTCAGATGTTTAAACTAAAATTGTATGAGTGAGTCACAGGTACCACAATTAAATGTCAGGTAAATGTCCAATCTGCTGCTTTGGCCAATCTTTTTTTTATCACAGTGTAATATTTAAGTCAGAAACTTGTGAATCTGAGATGCGCTGATCTCCATGAATCAAGGCTCAGATGTAAAGAATCTGTCTGCAATCCAGGAGACCCAGGTTCAATCCCTGGATCTGAAGATACTCTGAAGAAAGGAACGGCTACCCACTCTAGTGTTCTTGCCTGGAGAAGTCCATGGACAGAGGACCCTCGTGGGCTATAGTCCATGGAGTCACAAAGACTCGGACACGACTGAATGACTAACAGTGTAAATTTTGGGCTCTTTACATCTAATTTTCATATTTATGTCAAAGATAGAGAACCACGGTAAGTGTTGTTATTAATTCATTTCTGAAATTGAAATGTCTTGTTATTCTGCCTTCAAGTTTCTGGCCCAGATTAAATGAAGAGTATCTTGAGATTGTGAATAAAGCTGTTAACAAAAAACAAACCATCAAACAAAAGCCCACAGATGTTACCACTTTGACAACTTATCAGTGCAATCAGGATTTTCATAAGGCCACATATTCAAAATAAAATATTGAAATAAAGATGATACTGAGGTTATGAGAGCAGATATCATCCATTACTTCAAGATCAGATGTTGGGGTGAATCTAAATAAACTCACTGTCTTTTTTGGTGGAACTTAAAGAAGTGAATGGTATCCATTTGAAATTATAAAACAGTATTTGTCATATAGTAGCAATATTTGCATTCATATATGCACATATTGAAAGTGAAAGTGAAGCCGCTCAGTTGTGTCTGACTCTTTGAGACCCCATGGAATGCAGCCTCCCAGGATCCTCACTCCATGGGATTTTCCAGGCAAGAATACTGGAGTGGGTTACCATTTCCTTCTCCAGAGGACCTTCCCGACCCAGGGATCGAAGTCTCCCACATTGTAGTCAGACGCTTTACCGTCTGAGCTACCAGGGAAGCCCGTGTATTAGTTCATTTCAATTGCTCAGTCATGTCCGACTCTGTGACCCCGTGAACTGCAGCATGCTAGGCCTCCCTGTCCAACTCCCGGAATTTACTCAAACTCACATCCATTGAGTAGGTGGTGCCATCCAACCACCTCATCCTCTGTCATCCCTTTCTCCTCCCGCCTTCAATCTTTCCCAGCATCAGAGTCTTTTCCAATGAGTCAGTTCTTACATCAGATGGCCAAATTATTGGAGCTTCAGCTTCAGCATCAGTCCTTCCAATGAATATTCAGGACTGATTTCCTTTAGGATGGACTGGTTGGATCTCCCTGCAGTCCAAGGGACTCTCAAGAGTCTTCTTCAACACCACAGTTCAAAAACATCAGTTCTTTGGCACTCAGCTTGCTTATAGTCCAACTCCCACATCCATACATGACTACTGGAAAGACCATAGCTTTGACTAGATGGACCTTTGTTGGCAAAGTAATGTCTCTGCTTTTTAATATGCTGTCTAGGTTGGTTATAACTTTTCTTCCAAGAAGCAAGCATCTTTTCATTTCATGGCTGCAGTCACCATCTGCAATGATTTTGGAGTCCCCCAAAATAAAGTCTGACACTGTTTCCACTATTTACCCATCTATTTGTCATTAAGTAATGAGACCAGATGCCATGATCTTAGTTTTCTGAATGTTGAGCTTTAAGCCAACTTTTTCACTCTCTTCTTTCACTTTCATCAAGAGGCTTTTTAGTTCCTCTTCACTTTCTGCCATAAGGGTGGTGTCATCTGCATATCTGAGGTTATTGATACTTCTCCTGGCAATCTTGATTCCAGCTTGTGCTTCATACAACCCAGCATTTCTCAAGATGTACTCTGCATATAAGTTAAATAAGCAGGGTGACAATATACAGCTGTGATGTACTCTTTTCTTGATTTGGAACCAGTCTGTTCCATGTCCTGTTCTAACTGTTGCTTCCTGACCTGCATACAGATTTCTCAAGAGGCAGGTCAGGTCGTCTGGTATTCCCATCTCTTTAAGAACTTTCCAGGGTTTGTTGTGGTCCACACAGTCAAAGGTGCATAGTCAATAAAGCAGAAGTAGATGTTTTTCTGGGACTCTTGCTTTTTCAATGATCCAATGGATGTTGGCAATTTGATCTCTGGTTCCTCTGCCTTTTCTAAATCCAGCTTGAACATCTGGAAGTTCACGGTTCACATACTGTTGAAGCCTGGCTTGGAGAATTTTGAGCATTATATACTTGTGTGTGAGATGGTGCAATTGTGTGATAGTTTTCACATTCTTTGGCATTGCCTTTCTTTGTGATTGGAATGAAAACTGACCTTTTTCATCCTGTGGCTACTGCTGAGTTTTTCAAACATGTTGGCATATTGAATGCAGCACTTTCACAGCATCATCTTTTAGGATATACACATATATGCATATTTATATAGATATGTACCCATTCATTGTAAAAGCCAGTGTACCAAATGTTTAAGATGTTTTTAAGCTGTTTTAAGATGTTCCTCCAGCTTCAATAATAAAGATTTTGTTTCCTCTTGGGCTGACTTAACCTCAAAGTTGTGGTTATGAAAAATAAGAAAATGGCAAGGAACATTTGCAGTGCTTTTGAGAGTCACAAAGTGCTTTCATTTGAAGAAAGAATATGAATTTCAACACTGAACCCTAACCTTGCCTTTTCTGTAAAGCTTTCCCTTACTGCCCTGGGCAATGTTCACCACTTCGCCCTCTGGCTCTCTGGGCTGTTGCTCTGCAATATCACCCTGCCCCATGACACCCTTTTAGAGCTGCTGCCTTACGTGCTTGCCTCTGCCCCTGGATTGTGAATGCCTCAAAGGAAAAGACCATATTCTGTTCATCTTTGTATTTTTAGTGTCTAGTCTGTTGCGGAATATTTACTTAAACATTTGGATGCTTACAAGAGTGAATAGTTACATGGAAGCCAGTAGAAAAACTGAGCCCTGGGTGATAGTTTGCTGTTTTCTCCTCATCAGCTAAGCACATGTCTTCCTCATCAGGAATATTTATTAAGTTACAGCATATGTAGTCCTCATCAAGGAACACTTCTTAAACAACACATTTGCGCGTAACATTTGGCAATGTATCACTTCTTCTGACGTCTATCTTCCCCTCTCAGTCTGTACTATGCAGGTTCGTGTCTTCAAAAGCTTATCCTGGGGATTCCCTCATGGTCCAGTGATTAGGACTCTGTGCTTTGACTGCTGAGGGCCTGCAAGCCACAGTGCACAACTTTTCCGGGTCTGTTTCCTTGAACTCTTATCAGCACACATCTGACCCACTCCTACCTCTGGGTCTCTGCTCATACACTTCTCTCCTCCTGGAGCACATTTCCTCATCATTTTGTACATCATCTGAGCTCACACTCTTCCTGATTGTCTGTTCCAGTCCAGTTGTAGCTGGAGGTCATAGAGTTCAGATACGCCATCTCCTGAAAGAACCTGCCTGACAATGCAGGAAAGGCAAGAGATGCGGTTTGGGAAGATCCCCTGGAGGAGAGCATGGCAACCCACTCCCATATTTTCACCTGGAGAATCCCCAAGGAAAGAGGAGCCTGGTGGGCTACAGTCCATGGGGTTGCAAAGAGCTGGACATGACTGAAGCAACCTAGCATGGCACATAACAATGCCATCTCCTGAAACTCCATAACGGAACATACCACTCTTCCACTGCATATCACAGTTTCTTATAAACAGGCCTTCTTTACTCTTCTGGATTTTATTTCACTTCACTTGAGGGAAGAATTCATGTTGAATTATTTTTGTTTCCACCAGAATATCCAAATTCTAGAGTAGATGCTTAATAATATTTGATGAATAAATAATTTGCATGAGCCGTATGGCTCATTTTGCCTTTGTCTAAAGCAAATCACAAATGAGTCACCATAAGAATTGGAATGGACTCTTAGAAACTTGAATCAAGATCTCTTCTATCAAGAAAACAAAAGGATATTATTCCTGCTTTTCATCAACGCTAGCATATTACCAGCTGTGTGTTCCCATGCAGGTTACTTAATTTTCCCAGTTCCCCCATTCTTCCTTTTGTAATCATGTTAAGAGTATAGACCTAAAGAATGAAATGAGCAAGTGTATGTAAACAGCCTGGTACATGGCAAAGGTTGAGTAGAAGGCCACTATTATTATAATTGTAGTTACTGTTATTGCCAAAAGATGCTGTAGAAAAATCTCACAAATACTGGAGATTAAAGGATGTGAATAGAGAAAGTTAAAGCTATTGTAGTTAATGAAGCAGTGTCTTCTGTGGAGAACTTACTGAGGTTGTCTTTTCTGTCTCTGCATTTGAGCACTTGACACAAGACTTGGTATAAGAAAGTGAAGAATTAAAGGCTTTCTGATGCAACTGTGTGCGTTTCTTGATTGTGTTAACAATAACGTTAGGCTTCTACCTCAGTGACCAGTCATGTCCGAGATCCTATAAAAACTGTCTCACATACTCCATGCAACATTCCTGTTAGAAATGAGCTACTCTGTTTTTTGACAGACCTAGATGGCTTATTAAAAAGCAAAGACATCGCTTTGCTGACAAAGGTCTCTATAGTCAAAGTTATGGCTTTTCCAGTAGTCACATACAGATGTGAGAGTTGGACCATAAAGAAGGCTGAGCGCCCAAGAATTGATGCTTTCAAACTGTGGTGCTGGAGAAGATTCTTGAGAGTCTCTTGGACAGCAAGCAGATCAAACCAGTCAATCGTAAAGGAAATCAGTCCTGAATATTCATTGAAAGGACTGATGCTGAAGCTGAAGCTCCAATAATTTGGCCACCTGATGTGAAGAACTGACTCATTGGAAAAGACTTTGATACTGGGAAAGATTGAAGGCGGGAGGAAAAGGAGGCGACAGGGTAAGATGGTTGGACGGTATCACATACTCAATGGACATGAGTTTGAGCTAACTCTGGGAGATGGTGAAGGACAGGGAAGCCTGGTATGCTATAATCCATGGAGTCACAAAGAGCTGGACACGACTTAGTGACTCAACAACAACACTGTGTTTTGTGGTAGAGTCTGTGGCCCCACAGCTAGCAGGTGGCAAAGCCATGATTAAGATGCAGGTCTAGCTGGCTCTAAAGGCCTCTCCCTTACCACTTGATATGTACACTGCAAGGCTGCCTCACAATGTTGCAAGATTCTTGGAAGATTCCTGGCCCTGAACTGATAGTGGAGGCAGAGGTGATGTTAAGACAGAAAAGAAGCCACAGTCAACTGACCTTGGTTCCTGACTCTTTGAAGAGGGAAGTCAGGATGTGGGGCTGGGAAGAGGGAACTGATGATCACAAGGTGAGTTCATGATCGAGGCCAGATGGGGAGCCAAAATGCCCTTTCTAGGGCTCTCCACTGCCTGCCGCCCCAGGTCCAGGCAGGCTTCCCTCCTAGGTTTTCCTAAGAGGCCCTGAGGAAGGCAGCACTGGCTGATTGCGAGCAGGCCTGAGCTGTAACAGCAGTGCTAATGGGAACTTGGCCCAGCCCCAGGCGGGTATGGAAAGCGGCTGTTGGCTCTTGTAAAAATCCTTGGTCCAGGCCTGTTTTTCCACAAAGAGAAATTCACCGCCCTGAAGAAATGCCATCGCCTGTTCCTGGTGCCAAACTCGAGGAAAATCAAGTGGAGAGACTCCCTCCTCTTCCTGGGTGAAATGACAGATAGCAAAAGAGCTTTCAGTTTCCTCTACCCCAAAAAAGTCTGCCAGAGATATAAATATTTAAAAACAGGAGCTAGACTGAGAGGGTTAGCTTTCACTGTGTCTTCTTTGGCAGTCTCTCCATCCACCCACCAGATATCATTTTATTCTGTGTAATGGAGTGGCAGTTCTGGGTCGCACATCCCAACTTCTGACACACTGTGCGGAAAAAAAAAAAAAAAAGACTGTGACCCTTGTAAACTATTTTTGTAGTTGGAAACAGAGACAGACCCAGGTTGTGAATGCCAGATTGAACATAGCTAGGAGAGGTTTAAGTGGTTGATTTTTTCTTTTCCTGCTGTTCGCTTATTTTTATCTCCTGCGAAGAAGTCCTTTTTCTAATTTCCAGCCGATGGGATAACTCCTTTCCCCTGTTACTCAGGAATGCTTTATTTATTTATTTTTAACAGTTCTCAAACTGGTGGAACAAAGTACAGGTCTGTGAAAGTGTGCAGTCTGCATTTCTTTGTTTCTCTCCTGTGGCTGTTCCCGAAACTGTAGACACAGAAGACAATCCCAAGCTATTCATTTTCTTTTTCCTATAGAGAAATGGGTGCCAACCTCCATGAAATTAAATAGGTTTGAATCGTCACAGATGACCTTCACAATCAGGTCTTCATAATTTTAGGTGGATTAGAGGAAACTAATGAGGATTTTGAAACAAGCTTTGGACTAAAACTCTCATCATGCAAATCCACTGAAAACCCCCAGAATTTTAAAGCACAATTAACCCATCCCCGGTCCCCACCCTCCTTGTATCTGACTCATTTTATTTCATCCAACTTCACAGTCTTCATAGAACAACAACAATAATAATGCAGTGGGCTATTTTCTTCCTATTTTTAAAATTCAGATTCCATAGTCCTTTTTTTCTGCTTCTTGTTGTTCTTTGGTTGCTGCTGTTCTAAGTTGCTCTGTCCTCAGAGTCCTTTCTATTATGGTTTAGGACTCACAAGAGTTAACAGGCGAGAGTGTGTGGGGGGGAGGAACCCACTTGTTTTAAGCCTGGAGCCTGTCACCTTTTCTTGGCAATTACACTGCTAATGGCTGGGTCCCAAGCAAAGTGGCAAAGAATATCTCTTCTCACGTTCCCAACTCACAGTGCATTCCCAAATACCAGATGGTGTTTTTGGAATCCATTTCACTATGTTTGATATGACAATACTTTTGTATAATGTTAAATTATATATAACTATTGCAAATAGCTGAGATCAGAACAACCAAGAAGCGGAAAATTAGACACAAGAAGGAAAGATAGAAACTAAAGACTGTGGACTTTCATCTGCCCCCATTGTGTCCTGTTTCCCTTGGATTTTCTTTTAATCTGAAGAGGATTGGCAGGAGGGGGCTGGGGTGCAGA
>SJXQ01000579.1:0-183575 GCA_006408695.1 Aepyceros melampus | reverse complement strand
CTTTCCACCATCACCCCTCCCCCCCTTCCATCTTCCCCAGCATACAGCCCCATCACCCTCCCCAGAAAGATCCTCCAGCTCCAGTGACTACTACATAATTAACAATAACTTGTAGTAATGCAATTTAAGAGTCCTTTTAATGGGTAGCGATGGTAGAATGTATAGCCCATCTTTCTTTGTCATCTGAGAAAAGCGGCCCCATGCAGAGCTGCTGGTTGCTGAGTGACGCTTTGTTGTCTGCACAAGACACAGTACCAGCTGCACTGGCAGGTAGCCGAAGTGCAAGGAGATAGCTGCCAAACTATGCTATACAAAGGGAGCTGTGCCAGAGAGAAAGGGACCTTTGCATGCGATGACCTTTGACCCCCGAGCCAGCATGGATCCCATATTCATCCCTTCCAGACAATTGCATCTTTTATTCCTCCACAAACTCTGATTAGAAAGGGGCCATTTGTGATCAGGGTTGGTTGGCTTATAAGTTCCCAGCCATGGGGTTATTGCATTTTTCTGTTTTAATGGTGACAATATTTGCCTTAATCTGGGGTAGGAAGAGGTGAATAATTAAACAAGGAAAAATACTAAAAGCAAAACAGTCACTTAGTCAATGGAGTAGGGCAGGGTATCAGGGAAAGTGAAAAGCTCGTAGACAGGGACCATATGGCATTTAAAAAGTCAAATGGAAACTGAACTCTCACCTGATCATGGGGAAGCTTCTCACAAGGAGCCGAATAGAACTATGCATTTTTTAAGGAAATTGCTAACTTACTCAATGCTGCCATGGAATACTTCTTTTATTGAACCAGCAAAGCTTTTGTTTGGTCAACTTAGATTAATGAGAAATTAACAGCTTGTATTTGAATATGTCCTAGCAAGTTCAGTTTTGTTCTTTTTTGAAAAACATCAGCGATCTTTGGAAAAACGGCTTTTATTTTGTGTTTTCAAGCCATTCTACATGAGGACGTATGAAAAGAAGCCTACAGCCTCAAGTGAGGACCTCCTCAAAGTCATGGCAGCCTTTTTGACCTCGCACTTGTCCATCGTGTCTAGTGGCCAGAAGAATCAGTTGTCAGCATGGCATACCCACCGCAGCAGCATACCCCGCAACGTCTCTAGGAAACGCTCTCACAAAGGCAGGAAAATAATGAACCGGGGTTTCAAATTTGACCTCTTTCCAGAAAAAAAGGGAGTCAGTGGTGTACAGGGGGACCCTCTGAGAGCCCTTCCAGCGGTTGAGGCATTCTGGAACAGTCCTTGTTTGATCTGTCTTCCTGTGGAAGCCACTGTTGCTTTGAGGCCAGGGGGAAAAACAGATACCTGCCGGCCAGACCTGAGGAGCCGCACCTTACTCTGGGCTCCCATGTGAAGCCGTCTGTTCTTTATTTTCACTCCATGTGAAGCTAATGGAATTTACAGTTGATTAACCTCAAATCTGGAGAAGTGATCCAGTCTGAGATCGCAGCTGGCAGGGCTGAGGCAGCATGTACTTCTTAAGTGAGTCAGACAGCAACAAGTGTTCGCCCACAAAAGCAGAGGCCTGGAGAAATAAGCGTGAGAGGGAGAGTCCCTTGGGTGCTCGGACAGCCAGCAGGCCCACAGACGGACTGGGCTAGGATCTGAGCTCCAGAAATGCTGGTGTCTAGATGACAAATTAAGCAGAGAACCTGAATCTTCTAAAAAAACCAAAACAAAACAAAAACCTCTCTAACACATAGAGGGTTTACTCTGTGGAGAGGCATGCATGATGCTGGAGCTAGCCTACCTTTGAATCCTGGCTCTCTTGCTTATTGGTTGTGTAATTTTGAACAAGTTACTGAACTTCTCTGTGCCTCAGTTGCCTCAGATGTCAACTGGGCATCATCACAGTAATCAAGGAAATGTAATGAAATTTAAATACATTAATATTTGTGATAATACTCAAGAACAATGCCTGGCCCATTGTAAACTTTAATGCATTTCCTTAAAAACGTGGATTTTTTTTACCCCTAGGAAAATGTGCAACTGTATATATATATATATATTGGTTTTTTTTTCTATCAGAGTAATTTTGTTATTAATTCTGCATCAGGAGAAATTTTTTTGTTCATTAGCCTTTGAATACAAAAGATAATAGTTTAGGTATCCTGATACTCTATTTGGCTAAAAAAATCTACAGAACTAACTCTTGTGTTTAAAACAGTTGAGAAAGCAAGTCAGAGACGTAAGTTTGTTCCTTATTGTTCCGCATCAGATGGTAAAGGTTGCTGTCGAATTTTCTGAGGGGAAGCTTCCACATATGGTATATTTAGTGCATGAAATGTGGCAGTTGGATTCCTGTGTGTTTTTTTAAAATTGTCATATAAACAAATAATTCCAAACATATTTCTTCTTCGTGGATTTGTTTCTATTTTGCAAATTGTTTCAGGCATCAATAAACAGGATTACACAAATGTGCATACAACTGCAAAACTCATTTAGTTTAGCAAGTGCTTCTCACATATTCATTTACTCAACAATGCTACTTTCAAGTCATGTCAACATTACTCCATTGCTGCCTCATGACTAATACAGTGTTACTTAAAAACCATTTCACATCTTATATCCCAGGAACACCACCAAACTTTTGGGTTTGTACCACCTGGTTTCTAATTAAAATCAAATTGAAAAAGAGGCTCTCTGCAGAAGTGTAGGTTCTGTCCTAACACACTGCTGGGTCCTCCGTAAGGGTTTAAAATACAGGATCACTAACATGAGAGCTCATTATAGGAAAAGAGCAAAAAGGGAAAGGCATATTAGACCAATTAAGGCGCTGTGAGTGAGAGGCATGTGGGTAACCAACAGTGAGATGGTTTAATTGTCCGTTCTTTTTATCAAGGAGGCTGAAAAGATTTTTTCACTTGTAAAGTAATACTTGGCCAATTTCATAATACTCAAAATGGGATCTATAATATTCATGGATGGTAGACTGGGAGAAACACACAATGAAGCCCCTCACCCTGGGCATCATAATAAGAGAATCTGCTGTTTTGTGTGTCGAGTCAGAGATTTTGAAACGTGCAACCATTCTAACCATGGCAAATAGGAAAACAAACCCGTTATTCACTCAATTTTCTTGAGCTAAAAAAAGGCAAATGATAACAACATATGCTCTAAATGTGACCCATGCAGTTTAGCTTAAAGGCAAAATAAGATAAAAGTCAGCATTGCACACAGAGTTTAAACAGAAACATACGTATCTATACACTTTCTTTCCCTCTCCATATGTTACCCTGTGGTGAGAATTATAATACTGTGCATCACACCTTTCACTCAAGGATCTCAAGCCCCTCTCAGAAATGAACACAAACCCGTACAGCCCTGGGAAGCAGGTGGTGGGTATTAGTATTACCATTTTACAAATGGAGACTGTTCTCTGACTTTAGTTGATTGAACTCAAGGTGCTGATACTCTTTATGGAAGAGGAGGCACATTCCCCCCGTCCCCTCCACTTTAAACATCTTTAGTGACAATACAAGTGAATTGTAGCACTTAAAGGCTCTGAAGGTTCAGTGCTGGCATTAGAAAAAGATTTGCTTCCCTGTCCTGGATTTCTTTTCTTTCCTGAAACTGCCAAATATAACTGTCATCACTAAGAATAATGATTTCAAACTTTCTTCTCTGTATCTCTTTTGGATAGAGCTTAGAATACTCACAACTGAAAGTGACAAGCCAGGGAAGTTAGTTCTTGAATTGGATATTTTTACAACCAAGAGTATAAAAGGTGGGCAGCTTAGAATCAAAACTGACAAGGAGTTTCCTCTATGATCCAAACTCCTGGACTGTGAAGTTGGGGAAATGGACTTGGGCAGCTTTCTGAAGCAGCCTGAACTTTGAATCCAACATAGACAGGTATGTTTCACAGCAGAGTTACTCAGGGCAAAGTTTCTGATTAAGCTTTCAGCTGCTAAATTTTAACCTAAGTGCCGCTGCATAGGAACCTGAGGTCCAAGTCAACACATGTCGGGAGCAAGCTGCCCATTGATAGTCTGCTCGTTCTCAAGTCAGTGAGCTGGTCCCAGCTTAGGGGTTTCTTAGGAATCAGTCACTTCCTGCCAAGTTCACATCTTCTGAAGATGGCTTCAATTTGCTACAACTGGAAAGTCACACCTTTTCTAATTTGACACAGTAGATTCTTGGGAAAAAAATGTTTTTAGAAATTATATAAAAAAAATCCTGATGTTTTCAGATCTACATCTAAGAGGGAAATATTCATTTTGCTGAAATCACATTTATGAAAATATATGTCTGTGGAACAGACTGTTTTTAATATTCTTGATGAGACCTTGCCTGATATGACATACACAGAGGCACTCAAGGGGGGCCCAGGAAGTCCTTTTTCAGGTGGATCGCATATAACCATAGGATTTATAATAACATGTGGATCAAATCTCCCTCCTTCCTTCCTCTGCCAAAAACAAAAACAAAAATTTAAAGAATTAAAAACAAAGGAATAAGAGAGTGAATTTATCTATTAATAATACCTAACATTGTTGAGTGTTTGTTACACACCACGCACCGTGCTAAGCACTATAAGCTTACATACACCCTTTAAAAGTTGTGAGAAAACAGAGGCTTAGAGAGTTTAACTCGCTTCCTCATAGTCACCCAGGAAATGCTTTTGGGCACTAGGTTTCTTTGTCTCTAAAGTCCATGCTCTTAATTACTGCTTACACTGTCCGAGGACAAAATATTATTTATGTGGATTACTATGACCTAATTAAAATAGGAAGAGAACGAGGTCATAAATATGAATGACTTATCAAATCATTTCTTCGTGAAGAGCTCTGTGCTGGGAAATTATGCACAGTTCATGGCTATCTGAGGTTACCTTTGTTCCTCTGGATTAATCTCATGTCAACTTTCACCAAACCTTCCAAAGCCTAAGGGACTATATCACAATGGCCTTAGTCTTCTTAGTGGCCAGGACAGTGCTGGTTGCAAGGACATGCCCAATGAAAGTTTTTTGAATGAATAAATGAATGAAATGACTCTAGGTTCTTTGAAATGACGGTGACCTGTCAATAGATTATTGGTGGCAACTTTCAAAATAGTGGCTAGTTTTCCCAGGCATTGTGCCAGCCTCCTCATTCTCTACGATGGACGCTAAGGTTGCTTCCATAGCGTGGCTATTGTAAATAATGCTGCTATGCACACTGGGTTGCAGGTATCTATTTGAATGAGTGTTTTTGTTTTCTTTGGCTAAACAAACGGGAGTGGAATTGCTGGATCACACAGGCTTTATATTTGGAAAGGTTGGAGATGGGTAGTGCTGATGGCTGCACAACAGTGTGAATGTACTTAATGTTGCTGAATTGCACACTCAAAAAAGGTTAAGATGATCATTTTCATGATATATATATATATCAAATATATTTTACCACAAATAAAACCCTCTTATCAAGGTCAGTGGGCAGTGGGCTGGAAGTATGAAAATAATTGTAAGTGTGGGACAGGCCTAATCTTTCAGGAGACTTTAATCAATTGCCAGTGTCCACCATCATAGTGAAAGCAGGTTATGGGTGAGGATGTTGATGGCTCCTTGGCCAGCTCCTGGAGATGAAGAAGTATGTGGCAAGTGCTCAGCCCCAAGAGCATGGTGCTTTCTGAGCCTGTTGGTTGGTCTCACCCTCTGGGACACAGGGCTACGAGTCCCACATCTGTGTTTTGAACACCTTTTGAATTTGAGCAGGTCTGCAGTATGGAGTATAAAGTCTGGGTTAGAGAGGTGGTTCCTTTTTACACTGCCTCTCACTTTTACCATCTTTCCATGCCAGGCAGAAAAATACCTTTTATCCCAGATTGACTTAAAGGACATTGCCCTTAGGCTAGTTCCTCACTGGTCACAGTGAGGGCATTAATATAGGACATCAGAATCAGATGCCTAAAGATTTTTTGAAGACATAGACCTAGAAAACATAGGAATCTAGAAACAAAGGTGCATAATTGAATTTCGGTTACCTCAGACCTAAATTGTTAGAACTATATTTTCTATTTTAAAATTTTATTCAAGTATAGTTGATTTGCAATATTATGCAAATATTAGAAAATATTTCTACTGTATAGCAAATGACTCAGTTATACATATATTCTTTTCTATTATTTTTTATCACAGGATATGAACATAGCTCCCTGTGTTATAAGTAGGACCTTATTATTTATCCAGCCTAACTAAATTATTAGAACTTTAAATTATATGGAAAATGATATTAATCTCTTTCTGTTTGTATTGCTTTCAATATTTTACACTGAAATTTGTTTTCACATCCACTATTGACATTAGGCTTCCCTGGTGGCTCAGAGGTTCAAGCCTTTGCTTGCAATGCAGGAGACCCGGGTTTGATCCCGGGATCGGGAAGATCCCCTGGAGAAGGAAATGGCAACCCACTCCAGTACTCTTGCCTGGAAAATCCCATGGATGGAGAAGCCTGGTGGGCTACAGTCCATGGGGTCGCAAAGAGTCGGACATGACTGAGCAACTTCACTTACTGACATTAGGATTCCTACGATAAACCTAAGGAAGCAAGCAGAAGGAAGAAAGGCAGAAATTTTGCATCGTCTACACACGAGGAAATTGCTGGAAGTTCTTTAAGACCAGGGCCTGCGTCTTATTCCTCAGTACATGTCCTCAGTATGTGGCCTTTCCATGCCAGCTTGGAATACAATAAGTTTTCCATAATTTCTTGTTGAATGACTCTATGAAAGTTAGGAAAGCTTTTAGTTAACTGTATAAGGTTCTATGAGACCAGGAGCTGGCTGGAATTCCTTCTGATCTCTTTTTCTATATCAGCGCCTTGATATAAACAGCAATACTTCCTGTGCCAAATTCCTTCGGGAGATTCTGTCCACCTGTAAGGTTAAATACATCTTAGCCAACCAGACACTAGCTTGGAGGGCTGAATGCCTCTGTGGTTTCCCCTTAAGTAAAAGATGTACGTCTTGATCAAAACCCGGCAAGGCAACAGTGCTCCTATCCGACCCCTGCACGCCGCCCAGCAGCTCAGAGCCCCTCCTCCCTTACTAGCTCTCTGGCTGCCTGGCTTCCGTCACCCTTTGTCGTCCGTGTCAGGTGACTCCTCGCCTGCCTTCTAGACTATCTGCTGCAGGCCAGACTTCCTTTATCTCACGGTTTTCTACCACTGCTTATCAGACATCCTCACTCCTGTTGCATTCTTCTGGGCCTCCTTGCTAGAGTCCCGAGCCTTTGGTAGCTGGGCACCAAGGCTCCCCCTTTCCCCCTGCCCCTGGCCCCAGCTCACAAGGAGCTGCCACTCTCATCCCCTTCTATCACAGTCCGCTCTGTTTCCTATTAGGGGAACATGCATTTTAAATGTCTCAGCCATGTCTGTCTCTGTAGCCACAGTTCCACTGCTCCCTCCATTCCTTGATCGTCTTCCCCAAGTCACACACTAGAGTGGGGAGCATCAGTTTACAGACTCTAGCCAGATACCACATGTGCTGGGTGGAAGCAAATTGTCACAAAAAATGTTTGTAATTTCAGAAGAAGATCAACACTATAGTCATAAGGATGGAAAGGAACAAAAAGACCTACAGCTTCCATTATTATCACAACTGATAATAATCCCAGGCAGCCTCTTTCTCTCATCCACTTGGAAGTGATTATAAAGTTTCTCTCTGAAGCTTCTCCAGTAGGTGGACTTCATCATGTCCTGAGTTACCACAATAACACAGGAATCGAGGAAGAGGTTTTTATGAGTGGTGAAAAATGATAGGTAATATTTCCACGAGAAACCTTCGTTTCCACGAAAAGGTGTCATAGATTTTACAGGATGGAAGGTAGAAGGTACCACTGAAATGATCAATCTAAGCTCCAAATTTTGTTGTATCTGTTCAGTTGCTTAGTCATGTCTGACTCTTTGTGATCCCAAAAACTGCAGCACACTAGGCTTCCCTATCCTTCACCATCTCCTGGAGCTTGCTCAAACTCATGTTCATTGAGTTGGTGATGCCGTCCAACAATCTTATCTAATGTAGTCCTCTTTCCTGCCTTCAGTCTTTCCCAGCATCAGGGTCTTTTCCAATGAGTCAGTTCTTCACATCAGGTGGCCAAAGTATTGGAGCTTCAGCTTCAGCATCAGTCCTTCCAATGAACATTCAGGACTGATTTCCATTAAGATGGACTGGTTGGCTCTCCTTGTAGTCCAGGGACTCTCAAGAGTCTTCCTCCAGCACCACATTCGAAAGCATCAATTCTTTGGCACACAGTTTTCTTTATGGTCCAACTCACATCCATACATGACTACTAGAAAAACCATAGCTTTGACTAAATGAACCTTTGTCAGCAAACTAATGTCTCTGCTTTTTAATATGCTGCTAGAGGCCTTTAATATGCTGCTAGAAGCACCCAAACAAAGATGCTGCTAAAGTAACCCAGAATTCGTCTTGAAATGATTTTTGGAGGTTAGTGAGAACAACTGTGCTATCTCTCTATGCTCTTTGGAGGTAGTTGCTGGAGACACAAATCACTCACATTGGGTGATCTATGTTGATCTCATCTCCAAAGGGGAAAAACAATTCCTATTGTGGAAAATTCAGTGAATGCTTCCTTACAAAGTTAGAGGGAATCCTGGGAGAGAATAAGTCAAGTTAGGATTAGGTGAAACAAAAGTCACCAGAGTTAGCAGGCACCAGATTTGAAAGGTGCTGGCTGGTTACCTAGCACATATGCCAAGGACTGGAGACAAGAAGAATATTCTGTAATATTTAAAGTGCTTTAGATAACAGAATCTATGAGTGGGTCTTTGAAAAGTGAAATAGTTAATTTAGAGCCATATCTCTCTGTTTTCCAATAGCTTTTCACTTTTTCTTCTAATCTTTTTTTTTTCTTTCTTGATGAGTGGGAAATGAGTGAACCAACTCTGTCATTCGTGTTTGCTCTGTCAACCCTGGGATGCCAAGGGGACCCAAGAAAGAAGGTTGATGATCCAGTAAGCTAATTCACTCACAAGCAGAGGGACACATGGGCCCTTAGATGGCATTTCAGCCATGTAATAGCTTGAAACAGAAAGAATTTATATTCTGCACCTCAGATTATAGTGTGTAGGTGACTGCCTACCCCACCTGTGTGTGATGAGTGAGAAAATAACATGAACAAGATAAAATGGCAGATTATTTAGTTTTTACTTCTATGAGACTCAAAAGAAAAAGAGGTAGGGAGACAAGAAGTCAAATAATTTCCCCACATTTTTAGGAGGGGGTAATTTTGGACACCTTCAACTCCTCAGAACTCTGATGCTCAGGAGAGGCATGGCACATTCTCTTGTCCTTGCAGACAATGGTAAAGGGAAGGAAACATATTCAGAAAGGGGCATGATGTGGTAATAAGAGGTCTATTGTCCTCACTGATACCAAACCTATCACAGGCACTCAATACATAAAGGAGGGAAGGAAGAAGTGAATGATCACTTTTTCCACCCCTATATCATAGCACATACCCTCACATGTTGAGGGGAGAGAAGAGTCACAGCAGTGTGAGTAGGTGAGATAAGCTTTATAGAGATCATGTAACTTAAATTCATATTTGTGAATCTTATTTCAAGTTAGCTCACTGCAGACTCCATTTAATCCGCAGGACCTGTTGTAACAAGAGAATTCATTCAAAAGCAAAATAAACACCTGATTATTCTGCCCTAAATTAACTGGAAATGTGCAATTTTCTCTTGCTTTCTAATTATTATAATAGGATAATAGGCAGCCATAAGGATAGAAATTGAAATCAGAGTTTTTTTGTTTTTTTTTTCAAAAGCTTTACTTGCTATAACGAAATGAACAGAGAAGACATTTCAAAGCATGCCTGCTTGCTCCTGCCTGGTCTGAATTCAAAGTATCAAGGTGGTTGTTGATGGAGATCCCTAACTCTCAGGTGTGCTAATAATACCCCTTTTTAGAATCAATTTTAGAGGGGTTTGTCCCCAGTTCAGGTTCAAAGGAAAGATCATGGGATTTGGGACCATCTTGGGGTACTTTTATGACATGGAACAATTTATTAATTTTTTGAAGCCTCAGTTCTTTTGTCTGGAAAATGGGGATAATCATACTTACGTTTGAAAGAGTGGAGCTTTGTGTATTTCAAAATGTTAGGTATAGTGTGCAATTAATGCAAAATTCCCCCTGCTTCTAAACTTAAGGTCATAAACTTATGCTCAGAACAATGCCTGTGAGCTCTGTAAATCCTCAGGCATTAAATAAGATTCAGCATAATGCTTTATTGAAGCACAAAAGTATGCTATTATATTTTACAAGAAACCTTAGCCTCCAGAGTGGAACTAAAAGGGTCAAGTCTCAGCTAACTAGAAAATAAAATCAAGTAGACCACCTCTTCTCAGAAAATACTGATTGACTGAGATATTTTTGCAGATTTGACAAATGCCCATAAGATCAACCATAGGGAACAATTTGGTTCAGGAAAAGTGAAAGGTCCATAAATAATATTAAAGTTCTCTATGCTTAACCCTTGCCAACCCTAGAATGTACACTTCTTTTTAGAAAAAAAGGAAGTCAGTGTTTTAAGGATTGAACTTGCAAAGCAAATACATTGTTAGCAAAATGTGAAAGATTTATATGATCTGAAGAGAAACGGGAGTATGCAAATACATTTTTAAATGGGAAGGCTGGGTGGAAAAGAATATTCATTAAAAAAAATTACTCAACCATTTTGTTTCTTTCATTAGAGACCTTACAATTGACTTGTTGGTTTAAAGACTAAACAGTACAGGGAGATGGAGCACAGAAACTAGTAATAAAACTTCTACTCCTTAAATACTAATTGAAAGTGAAGAGTGTTTCCTTAACATTTTCTGTCCTCTACTCCATCAACTCGTCTCTCAGCAAGCCCTTAAATTCTTGTTCCAGACACACTGGATGCTTTTTCCTCTCTTCTCTCATCTCGGTGCTTCTACAGGTTCTGTTTACTTCTCTACCATGTTTCCACTTCTGTCTGGTGAACTTCTATTTGGCTTTTGTGATGAAGTTCAGATCCCTGTCTTCTTCAAGTATCATCTGACAGTCTCCAGGCTGGGTTTTTGGCTTCTTCTTCTTTTTTTAAGCATCCTGTGCAAACTTCTATCATTCCAGTTACTGCATTGAAGTGTAACGATCCATTCCCTTGTTTGTGTTCCCCTCCTAGAATGTAACTGGCATATCATAATCATTTACAAAGTTCATTTGTTCTATAAATATTTATTAAGCATCTACTGTGCATCCAGCACTTTCTAGATATAGGAGATATAGCAGTCAAGGAGACTATGATCCTGACTTTCTAAAGCTTCTATTTTAGTAGGGATATACACAGACACTAAGTAAATGGTGAAAAATACGAGGGAAAAAAAAATTGGTAAGAAGCAAAGGAAGTATGTTTGTGTATGTGCTGTAGCTAATCTATCTACAAACTTCTATATAACCTTAGGATTTTGACAAGAATGGCATTAAACCTAAAAATTAATTTGGGAGGAAACTGTTACATTTGCAATTTTAGGACATAGTATTGTTATAGCCCCACACTGGGGATACATTTATTAAAATCTCAGTAATTATTTATAGTTTATTTATCTAGGTTGTACATACTACTTGTTGGGGTTATGTCTAGGTGTTTTATGAGTTCGTTTTTGTACTATTGGGAAAGGAGTCATTTGCCATTATATCTTTTATCTGCCATCAATTCAGTTCAGTCACTCAGTCATGTCCGACTCTTTGCAACTCCATGAATCACAGCACACCAAGCCTCCCTGTCCATCGCCAACTCCTGGAGTTTACCCAAACTCATGTCCATCGAGTCGGTGATGCCATCCAGCCATCTCATCCTCGGTCGTCCCCTTCTCCTCCTGCCCCAATTCCTCCCAGCATCAGAGTCTTTTCCAATGAGTCAACTCCTCGTATGAGGTGGCCAAAGTACTGGAGTTTCAGCTTCAGCATCTTTCCTTCCAAAGAACACCTAGGACTGATCTCCTTTAGAATGGACTGGTTGGATCTCCTCGCAGTCCAAGGGACTCTCAAGAGTCTTCTCCAACACCACAGTTCAAAAGCATCAATTCTTCGGTGCTCAGCTTTCTTCACAGTCCAACTCTCACATCCATACATGACCATAGGAAAAACCATAGCCTTGACTAGACAGACATTGTTGTATATAATTAGTTTGTGGCCATTACTTAAGTAATCTACCTTATTAATTGCAACAGCTTTTCATTTGGTTCTTTTGGATTTTCTAAGTGTTTAATCAGGTCACCTGAAAATAACTTGCTTTTATCTTCCTTCAATAGGTATACTTTATATTTCTTTCATATCTTTTGAACTGTTTAGAACATGCAGGATGACATTAAAAAATAATGATAGCTTGGGGCTTCTTCACCTTATTACTGATTTTAGTTTGAATGCTTCTTGTTTTGCCATTAAGTATGATGTTGACTATTTTTTTAAACAATCATTTAATATATGCATTAATTATTGAGATTCTTTCTTTCTATATGAAGCTTCTGCTGCTTCTGTTTACATGCTAAGTCATATCTGACTCTTTGCAACCCCATGGACTGTAGTCTGCCAGGCTGCTCTGTCCATGAGATTTCCCTGGCAAGAATACTAGAGTGGGTTACCATTTCCTCCTCCAGGGGATCTTCCTGACCTAGGGATCAAACCTGTGTCTCCTGCTTGGTAGTGGATTCTTTATCACTGAGCCACTTGAAAAGCCCTGATATTTACTATTCTTTGAGATTATTTTTTAGTGTCATCATACATAATAAATTGTGTTTGTAAGAGGTCAATATTATTTAGTAGACTTACTATTATTAATTATATTTATTTAAATTTTAATTTAAATTAATTAATTTTAATTTAAATTAAATTTTAATTTAATTTAATTTAATTTAAATTTAATATTCAGAGCAGATGAGAGATATAAAACTACAGTTCCCAGCATGCAAGGACACTGCAGCTTTATCCATTCCTTTTCCTGTCTTCTGGGTTTTACTAATGGGACCACACCTCCAAGGATGCCCTGTATCTCTGCCAGCTTCCCTGCTACCCCTACTCAGTTATTTTGCAGTAGTTACAGTATCTCAATCTGTATAGAAATAGTAATGGCAAAAAAGGAACAGCTATCTCCACGCATTGTATAATTCATGTTTCTGAATGAGTAGAAAGAAGTGTGGAAAGTGACAAAAGATCTTCCCATCTATTGTCATGTGCTTGTGGGAATTTTATTTTTGATGCAAGCAGTCAGGAGTTTCTATTCAACATCATAGATGTGTGGTTATTTCCCATAGAATACTAGTGGGAAATTTCTTAGTACCAGTTGTCAGCATTTTTTAAGAAGTCTTATCTTCTTTCTTATCTTAGTTATTGAACATTGGCAAGGATTGCAGTAGGGACTCCTAGATAAAAGCCTTTTAAAACCAGAGATTTCTAGTTCTTTCCAATGACTCACCACCAAGAGGGCACTTAAAGGGGCTTAATTATTAGATTTTTCAGAAGGTCTTTAGTGCTGCAACCTTGAAGCCTGGATCTCAGTGCCAGCTTTGTGGTTATTATTCCCCACATAGAAAAATACTAAATAAGATTAATAGTTAATGCAAAGTTTAAATAGCAGACACTAGTGCAACAGCACCTTAAATCAGACCGTATGTCCAGGTGGTTAAGAACATGAGTTTTGGACTAGCATTCAAATCTCAGATCACTTCCTGACTTTTGGAATTAAATTTAGGTAACTCCAATACTTTGGCCACCCGATGTGAAGAACTGACTCTTGAAGAAAAGACCCTGGTGTTGGGAAAGATTGAAGGCAGAGGAGAAGGCTGACAGAGGATGAGATGGTTGGATGGCAACACTGATTCAATCGACATGAATTTGAGGAAACTCTGGGAGTTGGTGATGGACAGGGAGGCTTGGCGTGCTGCAGTCCATGGGGTTGCAAAGACTTGGACATGACTGAGTGACTGAACTAAACTGGTTACTTAACATCTCAGTTTATAATCTGTAAAATGGGAATATTACATAGGGCTAGGCAAGTAACGTAGTTGGTAGAGGGCCTGGCACAGGGATGTACTCAATAACATGTTATCTATTATTATTATTATTTTTAAATTAACATTGGCTATACTCATAATTTCTGAATACATTTTTTCTTGAATAAAGATACAGTTATTGTTTTTTTTTTCACTGCACCCTTTTGTAATAGATAAAACTTGTGAGTTAGTCATACACAGGCCATGGTTCTCTCTCCCAGGGGAATAAAAGGTCACTGATATTCCACAGAAATTGTTACATAAAGGTTGTAACGCTGAATTTACATGTGACAGTTTCAAGTGTAGAAAGCATGCTTGTAACTCAGCATGAATTTAAGTGGCATCATTTAAGATATCTCACTAAATATTTTGGGAAATGGAATTGTATCTTGAGAAGGGGAGCACATTTGTTTGCATGAAATTTTATCACAAAATGTGTGATGTCCACAGCATGGGATGAGGCTATTGTTAGCAGGATGTTCTTTCATATATTCTCTCTGTTTCTGAGGTGTCTAAGCCACATGGTCCTTGTGTTGCCCAAACTGAGTTGCTAGGGCAGAGTAATCCAACACTTTAGAGGAAGCAATTTCTTTGCCTCTAAATTCGCAGGTACCATCTTGGAAGAACGAGTCTGTTAGATACTGTTTGACTGCCTTGCTATTAGTATCTTCCCACAACCTTGTGTGTCAATCTCTTAAAAAGTGATAGCCAACATGATAATGATGATAGCAGTAACAACAAACATAATTACAATTGTAATGAGGGTTGAATATGTGTATTACGTGTATAATGTGTCCAGGCATGGTTCTTGATGATTTATACAATTTATGTAATTTAGTCCTTGTAGCAGTCCATGACACAGGTATTGTCATTTGTCCCACTCTTCAGATGAACAGGTTAGGCAATTTGCCTGAGGTCACCCTGATGGAAAGTTGTGTAAGAGGGATTTGATACAGGCATTCTCACTCTACAAAGTATGTTCCTAAACTATACGGTCTCTATACTTAACCTACATTTAGTTATCAACTACTTGAAGTCACTGTTGAGGAGGTGTGTTGAACCTCACTCTTAGAAGATTTAGAAAAGAGAAATGCAAATCAAAACCACAATGAGGTACCATTTCACACCAGTCAGAATGGCTGCGATCCAAAAGTCAACAAGCAATAAATGCTGGAGAGGGTGTGGAGAAAAGGGAACCCTCTTACACTGTTGGTGGGAATGCAAATTAGTACAGCCACTATGGAGAACAGTGTGGAGATTCCTTAAAAAATTGCAAATAGAAATGCCTTATGATCCAGCGATCCCATGCTGGGCATCCACACCAAGGAAACCAGAATTGAAAGAGACACATGTACCGCAATGTTCATTGCGGCACTGTTTATAATAGCCAGGACATGGAAGCAACCTAGATGTCCATCAGCAGATGAATGGATAAGAAAGCTGTGGTACATATACACAATGGAGTATTACTCAGCTATTAAAAAGAATACATTTGAATCAGTTCTAATGAGGTGGATGACGCTGGAGCCGATTATACAGAGTGAAGTAAGCCAGAAAGAAAAACACCAATACAGTATACTTACACATATATATGGAATTTAGAATGATGGTAATGATAAACCTGTGTGCAAGACAGCAAAAGAGACACAGATGTATAGAACGGCCTTTTGGACTCTGTAGGAGAGGGAGAGGGTGGGATGGGTTGGCAGAGTGGCAGTGTAACATGTGTGATATCATAAGTGAAATGAATCGCCAGTCCAGGTTTGATGCAGGATGCAGGATGCTTGGGACTGATGCACGGGGATAATCCAGAGAGAGGGTGTGGGGCGGGAGGGGGGAGGTGGGGGTCGGGATTGGGAGTTCATGTACACTCGTGGCTGATTCATGTCGATGTGTAGCAAAACAAATACAGTATTGTAAAGCAAAACAAACTAAAAAAATAAAAATTAATTAAAAAAAAGCAATGAAAATTTGGTTGAATGTGTTTATTTAGAACCTGTGTTTCTTAGGTTTTTCAATAGCAGTGTCTTACATATCTTTTGTACTTTATACTTTTCAGAGAAACTTTTCTACCTGCTGACTTATTTTATTCCCCAAAGAGCCCTGTGAACCATGAGAGAATGACATTATTATTCCAAAGATGATGAAACTAATAACCAGACAGGTTAAGAGGCTTTCTAAAGTCCATATAGACTATTAGAGGAAGATTGGGAATTATCTATAATAATGATAATAATAATAAAGCATTTGCTAAATATTTACCATATGCCAAGCACCATACTAATCACATCAATGGTATTATCTCATTTAACTCTTAACAGTCAAAGAGGGCTTCCTAGATGGCGCTAGTGGTAAAGAATCCACCTACCAATGCAGGAGAATTAAGGGACCCGGGTTCAATCCCTGGGTCGGGAAGATCCCTGGGAGGAAGGCACAGCAACCCACTCCAGTGTTCTTGCCTGGAGAATCCCATGGACAGAGGAGCCTGGTGAGCTACAGTCCACAGGTTTGCACAGCATCTGACAGGACTGAAGTGACTTAGCACAGACGCACACAATCAAAGATGTGAAATCACGTGGCCAAGTTTCACTCTTAAGACATGACAAAGCCAGGAATCAAGCCCAGGTTGAGGCTCTCAGCTCTTAAGTCTCCATTTCTTTAATGAGTTTTCTTTAAAGGACATGTTAGTTGCTCAGTCATGTTTGACTCTTTGTGATCTCATAGGCTGTAGCCCGCCAGGCTCTTCGGTCTGTGGAATTCTCCAAGAATATTGGAGTGGGTTGTCACATTCCCTTCTCCAAGAGAGTTTCCCAACCCAGGAATCTCCTGCATTGCTAGCAGATTCTTTACCATCTGAGCCATCAGGGAAGCCACACGGCATTATGCTGCTGCTTCGTTGCTTCAGTCGTGCCCAACTCTGTGCGACCCCGTGGACTGCAGCCCACCAGGCTCCTCCATCCATGGGACTTTCCAGGCAAGAGTACCAGAGTGGGGTGCCATTGCCTTCTCCTTTTAAACACCTCTGGTGGTAGTTTAGTCGCTAAGTCATGTCCGACTCTTGCGACCCCATGCACTCTAGCCCGCCAGGCTCCTCTGTTCATGGGGATTCTCCAGGCAAGAATACTGAAGTGGGCTGCCATTTCCTTCTCCAGGGTTAAACACCTATCTGTATATATAAAATATTGATTATGATAATAATAATTAAGACTCTCTCAGTGCTTGCTATCTTAGGCACCGCACCATCCATTTGCTCGTTAAATGAAGTTTTGACTTACCACCCACTATGTGCCTGGTGCTGTTCTGAATGCAATAATACATACATGAACAAAGCATTAGTCTTCATGGAGCTTCAGTTTTTGGGGAGAAACAGAAAGTAATAAAATAATCACTTACATTTATGACTATAAGGAGTGCTAAGTGCCCTACTGGAAAGTCTAGGGTGCTCTGAGAATCCATCAGGAGAATACTCTGATACCATCTAGGGACGGGGAAGTCTTCCTGAAAAAGCTATGTTTGTATTGAGAACAGTAGGTGAGGAAATGTCAACTACAAGAGAATATGTTCTAGAGAAAAGAGAAGGCTGTTTATAGGATGTGACATTTTGGGCATTTCAAGGAGCTAAAAGTAAGTTAAATAACTAGCTGGAGTATGTTCAGAGAGAAGAAGAATGGCCCCAGACAAGCTTAGAGAGGCAACCCTATGCAAGCCTTTTTAAGGACTTTATCTAAAAGAAAGTGTAATCCACTGAAATTGCAGATTACTGGTGTTTGAAAAGATCCTTCAGCCTTAAGTGTTAAGAATAAATTGCAGGGGGCAAACATGCATGCAATGAGACCAGTTAGGAGGCTACTGCGGCAATACTGGCTAGACGCGATGCTAGCTTAGACTGCAGGGGGGTGGTGGAGATGAATTTGGGAACTATTTAGGAGGTAAACTCAATGAGATTAATTTTAAGTTAGATACATGGAATAAACAAGAGGAAGGTGTTAGAATGCCTCCCAGGTTTCTGGCTTGTGTAGTGTGCCTTCTTTCATTTAAACCTCATATCAGCACTATGATGATTATTATATTTTCAAGTTTTAGGAACCTGATTCAAAAATTTTCTGTCACTGTCCATAGTCATCCAAAGCAAGGCCAAGATTCACCCAGGTCCACCTGAATCTGAAATCTGTGTTCCTGATTGCTATGCTACACTATAGGGAAGGAAATCTTAAAAATAGCAGTTAAGTATGGAAGTTAATGAATAAATGGACATCACTCAGCTTTGAAAATATGCACATCCTCAGAGTCCAAGGTCCTATGATGTCCATGCATGTTTGCAGCTGGTGCTACTTCTGTTGCATGAGATCAAGGGAACAGGATTACTATTGTTGGGAGTACGATTTTGTTAAATATCATTTTAATAAATAAAAATATATGCTCATTATAGAAAAATAAAAAGAAATACAGACAAGCAGAAAGAAAAACAATGAAAATCTCCTGTAATCCTCAGAGGGGGTGGAAAACACTTGTTTGGTTTTAATTACACAGTACCATACACTATGATTAACCACCACGGGTATTTAGTGGAAAGATCACTAGAGACCCCAGATCTTGACCCACTCTTTTGTGATTTTGACTTCAGGGGAAGCTTTAGAGTCTGGGACTTCCCCTTGTCCTTTGCAAACCAGAGTGAAACTTTGTCCCCATTTACTTATCACAGTCTTTTTCCTTTGAGACGGAGTCACAGTGTGGCAGTGTTGGGTATCTTGGTGTTAGTACAGTGTAGGAGTGAAAGATACAACTTGGGAATTTCTCCAACTACTTAGCTAGCTTCTTCACCTCTGCTTGGTTTCCTCACTGGTGGAGGGCAGATAATGATATGGGTGTCACAGAAAGGTTCTTGAAACATATATATTGGAGTACAGTCACTTTACAATGTCCAGTTTCTACTGGACAGCAAAGTGTATCAGCTATATGTGTGCATATATCCCCACTTTTTTGGATTTCCTTCTCATTTGGGTCACCACAGAGCACTGAGTGGAGTGTGCTATCCTGGAGATTCTCTCTGCTTTGTTTTTGCTCAGTCTCTCCATTGTGTCTGACTCTTCGGGGCACCATGGACTGTAGCCCTCCAGGCTCCTCAGTCCATCTAATTTTCCAGACAAGAATACTGAGGTAGCTCTTACCATTTCCTACTCCAGGGGATCTTCCCAACCTAGGGCTGGAACCTGAGTCTCTTGCGTCTCCTGCAGTGGCAGGTGGGTTCTTTACTACTAACGCAACCTGGGAATTTTGCATTAGTTACCTATTTTATACACAGTAATGCGTATATGTCAATCCCAGTCTCCCAGTTCATCCCTTTCCCCCTTGGTTTCCATCCATGTGTTCTCCATGCTTGTGTCGCTGTTTCCAGTTTTGAGGATTAGC
This sequence comes from Aepyceros melampus, assembly GCA_006408695.1. Taxonomy (NCBI): domain Eukaryota; kingdom Metazoa; phylum Chordata; class Mammalia; order Artiodactyla; family Bovidae; genus Aepyceros; species Aepyceros melampus. Next base: position 164,142 of record SJXQ01000579.1, on the reverse strand, counting down.
TCACATGTGTGCAATGTGCTTGCTGGCTGCAGTCCTTATGCAGAGCAAGCAGTGAGCACACAGCAGTGAAAAATCTCCACAAACACGCAGCCAGGCAACACTACTGAATGACCCTGGTTCTGATTGCTCTCACTTCTCCAACTGCTGACTGAGCAGCACAGAACCGCTTTCTTGGGGGTATTTGCCACAGGCTTTTTATCTCTGTGATGAGATAAAAAGGACACTGAGACCTAGACTTCATTCTAATGGAGCAAGTAACATAGTGGAGCAGGATAGTAAACAGAATAACACCAACACAATTTCATCAGAGTCTTAATACTATGCGCAATAGGCTGTGGGGCCAGGAGGCAGTGGGGAAGTGACTCATTTTGCCTCTGGGGAACCTGGGAAGGCTTCATTCATCCTGGACCTTCAGGAGGGTAGAATTTGCTGGGTGGAGAGAAAGGCATGAGTAGCCCCCTGTATGCCCCTGAAGTATCCTTTTCTAGAATGTTCCACAAAAGGCTAGGGGTACTAAGGTCACTTTGAGAAACCTGGGGCTAGAGTAAAGGGAACTAGGGTGGGAAGATGAGGCTCAGCAAGCGTGTCTGGTGCTGCCCTGAGCTCCCATCTCAGCATGCTTTCCACATCCTCCCATATCTCCTTGCTCCCCTTTCTACCAACTGCCTTTCCTACTTGAGGGCCCCACCCCCTATTTTGCATACTTACCAAAAGACAGAAGGGTCCTCTGCCTCCCTTCTCCCACCCACAAAAGCCTGCCAGGGGAAAAGCATCAGATGTGAATGGTTGAACCTGCAGTGTAGTTTATGCAGTTTACGTTGCTATGATCTTTTCCCCAGGGGTATTTGCCTTTAAGTTCCTCGCTTTTTGTGGAGTGAAACACTTTGATGCTGGAATCCCACTCTATCTTCTGATCCACGGTCTGCACTCAATCGTTTTAGGCCCCCAGGGTAGCGGATGAGTTTTGTGCAGTGAATGTGGTGGTGTTTTTGCTGTTGTTTAGTGGTAGTAAGTATCACTCTCCAGTTTCTCATAGATCCCACTATTCCTACCAGTAGGATCCTCAATGTGGCTGACCTGGTCTGAGGATATTTGTGTATGTGACCCCCTGCAAGAAGCTCTCTCATTTCTGGAGTTTTCAATTGAGAAATTACATCAACACCTCCTATATTAATTTCCCTTCTATTCTTTTCCTCCTTGGGCAGTTCTACAGATAATACTCTATCAACTTGTACCCAGTGTTGGGTAATGGTTGCAAGTGTTCTAGGATTCCTCCTCATCACCAGGAGGGAGACCAGACTTTAGCACCTGTTACTAAAGCTCAACATTCAGAAAATGAAGATCATGGCATCTGGCCCCATCACTTCATGGGAAATAGATGGGGAAACAGTAGAAACAGTGTCAGACTTTGTTTTTTTGGGCTCCAAAATCACTGCAGATGGTGACTGCAGCCATGAAATTAAAAGACGTTTACTCCTTGGAAGAAAAGTTATGACCAACCTAGATAGTATATTCAAAAGCAGAGACATTACTTTGCCAACTAAGGTCCGTCTAGTCAAGGCTATGGTTTTTCCTGTGGTCATGTATGGATGTGGGAGTTGGACTGTGAAGAAGGCTGAGTGCCGAAGAATTGATGCTTTTGAACTGGTGTTGGAGAAGACTCTTGAGAGTCCCTTGGACTGCAAGGAGACCCAACCAGTCCATTCTGAGGGAGATCAGCCCTGGGATTTCTTTGGAAGGAATGATGCTAAAACTGAAGCTCCAATACTTTGGCCACCTCATGGGAAGAGTTGACTCACTGGAAAAGACCCTGATGCTGGGAGGGATTGGGGGCAGGAGGAGAAGGGGACGACCGAGGGTGAGATGGCTGGATGGCATCATGGACTCAATGGACGTGAGTCTGAGTGAACTCCTGGAGTTGGTGATGGACAGGGAGGCCTGGCGTGCTGCGATTCATGGGGTCGCAAAGAGTCGGACACGACTGAGCGACTGAATGGAATGGAACGGAACTAAGGCTTTATTCAACTAATTTTTTCTCACATACACAGAAAAATGAGAATCGAGGTTGATGTTTTTCTTAAAACACAACAAAAAACAATTTGTGATGATTTTAATTGATTCTTAAATGAACGGGTGAAATCAATTATTTAGCCCACAATGTTTAGTTTTTCAACATGTGAAGGGAGCTTATCAAACCCAGCTGCTAAGGCATTTCATCAGCAGGACTAGAGCCGTGCATCTCTGGGTGGGGGGAGAGGGTGGCTGAGGACGGTTTAGGGGTTAGAGAGGCAGATGGGACCATCCTGGGAAGAGCATTCTCAGACAATATATGGGTATAGACTTTGTTGACACCTAGGTTATTGGGGAGATGGTGCATGCAATGTGGTACCTACTGAGGTGAGAAGGGTCAGCTGCATTAATTGAACATCTGATTCAGTTCACAAGCATGAAGTCCCCGCTATGAGCACTGCCCCTCCCGCCGCCCCGGCCTGCGACATTGCGACCTGTTGGAGGACTGCTTTGCCCAGCATACATCCCCACCTCTGACCTGGTCATTATTCCCAATTTTCATCCATTTCAAACAGCCAGTGATAGCATGTGTGCATCAAGGACCACAAAAGAAATTTTGATTACGAAGAATAGAAAAATCTGTCCAACATGTGGCACCGTTAAAGGGTTCTGGCTGAGACATATTTCTTATGGTCAGCAGTTGTCTGGAAAATAGATGTTTACTTATGGGGAGCATATCAAGATCTTTGCCATTAGGCAGTATATATCCTGCATTGTATTTTCTCTTACAGAAAAGTATGGTGGAATAAACCTTTAATTGGCGATTCACGGGGCAAGGAAAAATATTAAATAGCAATACTGTTCCATTTTGGTATTTTCAGCATATTAGAGAGAAAGAGAAGCTCCAGGAAACTTTCTTTGGAAGGATGGTCTTTTTAAAATGGTATGTTCCGTTTAAAACTACAAGTGAAATATTTGCTAAATATAGATTACATTTCTTAGAGAAAAAAATGTCCCTAATATTCAGCAAGAACTTAAACATCTGGGTGTTCCCTGAGCCATCTATCTTCTGATGAAAAGGTGTGTTTTAATAAGAAGGGGGTATATTCTCTGCATCAGACTCTCTCATGTCTCCTATGAGTTGTTAGTTGGTGACAAGTTTATGTCGCATAGAAACTTTTTTTTTGTACAGCTCTTCCAGAACGGGGACTGGGCATCACAAGACCAGTGTGCTGTCTTGCTTTTTAACACGTTGTACTTTCTGTGTCTCTCTTTTCTCAGCAGACTTGTGCCCCCACAATACCATTATACAAATGGATGCATGATCCTAAATAAGGCTTTATTCAACTAAGTTTTTTCTCACATACACAGAAAAATGAGAATCGAGGTTGATGTTTTTCTTAAAACACAACAAAAAACAATTTGTGATGATTTTAATTGATTCTTAAATGAACGGGTGAAATCAATTATTTAGCCCACAATGTTTAGTTTTTCAACATGTGAAGGGAGCTTATCAAACCCAGCTGCTAAGGCATTTCATCAGCAGGACTAGAGCCGTGCATCTCTGGGTGGGGGGAGAGGGTGGCTGAGGACGGTTTAGGGGTTAGAGAGGCAGATGGGACCATCCTGGGAAGAGCATTCTCAGACAATATATGGGTATAGACTTTGTTGACACCTAGGTTATTGGGGAGATGGTGCATGCAATGTGGTACCTACTGAGGTGAGAAGGGTCAGCTGCATTAATTGAACATCTGATTCAGTTCACAAGCATGAAGTCCCCGCTATGAGCACTGCCCCTCCCGCCGCCCCGGCCTGCGACATTGCGACCTGTTGGAGGACTGCTTTGCCCAGCATACATCCCCACCTCTGACCTGGTCATTATTCCCAATTTTCATCCATTTCAAACAGCCAGTGATAGCATGTGTGCATCAAGGACCACAAAAGAAATTTTGATTACGAAGAATAGAAAAATCTGTCCAACATGTGGCACCGTTAAAGGGTTCTGGCTGAGACATATTTCTTATGGTCAGCAGTTGTCTGGAAAATAGATGTTTACTTATGGGGAGCATATCAAGATCTTTGCCATTAGGCAGTATATATCCTGCATTGTATTTTCTCTTACAGAAAAGTATGGTGGAATAAACCTTTAATTGGCGATTCACGGGGCAAGGAAAAATATTAAATAGCAATACTGTTCCATTTTGGTATTTTCAGCATATTAGAGAGAAAGAGAAGCTCCAGGAAACTTTCTTTGGAAGGATGGTCTTTTTAAAATGGTATGTTCCGTTTAAAACTACAAGTGAAATATTTGCTAAATATAGATTACATTTCTTAGAGAAAAAAATGTCCCTAATTTCAGCAAGAACTTAAACACTCTGGGTGTTCCCTGAGCCATCTATCTTCTGATGAAAAGGTGTGTTTTAATAAGAAGGGGGTATATTCTCTGCATCAGACTCTCTCATGTCTCCTATGAGTTGTTAGTTGGTGACAAGTTTATGTCGCATAGAAACTTTTTTTTTGTACAGCTCTTCCAGAACGGGGACTGGGCATCACAAGACCAGTGTGCTGTCTTGCTTTTTAACACGTTGTACTTTCTGTGTCTCTCTTTTCTCAGCAGACTTGTGCCCCCACAATACCATTATACAAATGGATGCATGATCCTAAAGCTATAAAGTTCTGAAACATCTTCTAGTGCTAAAAGAATTGACCTTTTCATGACGTTTGACCCAAGCTGGAGCCAGTGGGCATGTGGTCTGAGCAGCTCATTCTAGGTGTGTGGCCATCCTTGGGCAGTGTGCCACTTTTCCTGAGTCTTGGTTCCTTTCTATGTAAAATGAGGCAATAGTATGATGATGAGGGTTAGATGAAAAAATATATATAACTGAAGCACCTAGGAGAGATTCTAGTAGACAGTTTGTATTCAATAAATGCTAGCTGTTAGGATGAAATGTTCAGTTAAGTGAGAGAGGTTGGCATCTGAGAACCTTTAAAGCTTAAATGATGGCATCTGACAGAAGCAGCAGTTGACTTCCTAGCCCCCTCTGTCCCAGGCTCTCAGTCAGGGCTCAGTACGTATTTGGTGAATGAATGAAAGACCACCAGAACAAGCTCCCAAGTTTCAACCCCCAGACCTACCACTGCAACTGACCAATTCATTTTGCCAGATCACATATTCCACATTTTTTTCCATCTATTTTTCTCAGTAGAATGCACCATTTCAATTAGAAGCAGGAAAAACTGTTAAATATTATTCTGGAGCTCTCTTAAGCCACATCCACAAATATTTATTGAGGACAAGACTGGTGAGCAGAGTGGAGTCAGGAAAAAGAATTCTCAGCATGGTTTCTAGAACATAGCTCTGTAAATATATAAGACAGGTAAAAATCAAGGGCAGTGATTTATTTTTTTTTATTTTCAAATTTTAATGATCTAATGGCATGAGATGAATCCTAACCTACTTGCACTGGTTTGCTATTTAATTCCTTGCCAAACACTCATTTCACAGTATAAGATCACCTGAAATGTTCAGACCTGCTATCGCAGTAAAAGAGTCCTTTCTCAGCTGGTGCCAAGGGGATCTCAAGAGGGCTTGGAAGCCTCTTAGATGAACTCTCCCACTTTCCCTACTCACTCATCATATGGGTGTTGGGATTTCGGAGTAGAACTATGGAGAGATGAACTGCATAAGGGACCACCAACTACTTTTCACTTCTCAAATAGTGCATCTTGCTTTCTCCTTTGTAGTACCCTTATTTGCTTGGTTTCACAGAACTGTTTTAATAAGAAAGTTTTGAGAATATCCCGGGATTATAGTCTTTGAATGAACTTTCATACCACTAGTATAAGCCCCTTTGGTTTAAAACTGTTCCTCTTAAAAGCATCTACTTATAACTACCAGCTGCTGACTCTTTTCTCTCATGCTCATGAGTGCACACACAGACACTGATAGCGTGCACATGTACACACACACACATATGCGCATACAGACTCCCTCAGAGACACTGTGTATATATAAACATCCAGAAGGAACAATGCATTGTAAAAATTGTCCTGTTGAGTTTGTAATCCAGTGTGAATTACTGAGTGCTGATAAGTAAAGGAAGTTCAACCAGACAGTTTAATCCTCCAATTTCCTGTCTTCTAATCAGCCCCTGATTCTTTTGGTTTTAAATTAGAAACATTCCTGACAATATTCGGGACAGGTGAAGGAAAATCAACTAGAAAATAAGTAAGGACAAAGCACTTATTTTACTGTTTAAAGTTCACAGGAGAAATATGAGTGTAATAACAGGAAATCAAGATTTTAAAAAAGATAGTAGAAGTACATAGGCTAACTTAAGTAACCAATCACATTTCTGGATGAAGTACGTTTGGATCATAATTTGATTTAAAGAAAAAATAGGAACATAGCTTAATGTATCTGTTTCTAAGTATAGTAAATGGTACTTTGAAAAACGTTGTGTAAGGCTAACCAAAAAGAAAACGATAACGATAATTTCTTAGTGTATGTGGGAGAAAAATAGTCTCCTTCATTCAATTGATTATTGTTAATACTGTGAGAAAATAGTTTTTGGGGTGTACAGAGACCTTTGAAATTAATGCATTTTCTTAGATTAATTAATAGAGTTGCACACCTTTATAATGATCAATAAAAATAAGGCAACTATATATTTAAAAACAAGCTCACGTGGAGTGTGTCAATGCTTGAAATAAATGCGTGTAGCTCTGTTTATCATGAGCACTTTCTTTTGATAAAATACTGGATGCTGAGCAAATAAGATTTATTATTTTCAGAATTCTCTGATTTTAATTGTTTTCATTTAATGGCTATTGTAGCGAATTCCAAGTTATTTTACTCGTCATCATGAAAGAGGTAGAGCAGATGTGTGGAAAACTTTTCATTAAGCAACGTCTTCTTAGGAATATGGAGGCCAAGATCCAACTAAAGTTGTTTCATTAAGAAATAACAGTTCAGAAATTGAAACAGTAAATACAACATAAGATGTGAAGCTAAGCAAACAACAACAAAAGGTTTGCATGAAACATGAGTTTTTGTGTCTGCAGCGGTTAGGACTGCCAATCATTTGAAAAGCAGGCTGGAGTTGAGAGTTTTTTAAACTGTTGAGCACAGAAAGACGGTATTTCATAGAAGTACCTTGCTAATTTATCTATACCTATCTGCCTATATATGCACAAATATATATTTTTAAAGGCATTTACATTATAAGGCATAGCATATCCTTCCTGCCCAAGCATTTACATGGCACACACAATCTGAGATGTAAAAATTTGGATAGTTCTTGACTGAAAAATTGTATGGCAATTTCTAAAGAGAATACTTCCAAAATAAGTGCTTGGGAACCTAGGATGGAGTAAGGGAGATGCAGGATGATTTAATAGCCTTCATTTAATAGTCACTGGAGTTTTTAAATTTGATCATAAAGGCAAGACACATTTGTAGTTCACATAAAAATAATCCTATAGTATCTTGTTATCACCTAATCATTAGGAAGAGGTTTATTCTGCCTTTAATGCCAAGTAGGCAGAATGAAGGTAACTCCACTGGATAGAATTATATTTTGAAGCATATACAGACATTCAGGGCACTTCCTTATCATTTGGAGTGAAGGAAAATTTCACAAGGGTTTTCCGGAGCTTTATACCGGAAGGTTTCAAACAGAGATGTCACAACATAGCTAGATTAAGTTGATACGTAATATCTATTTCTTGATTTGCATGATTAAAGCATTAGAGAAGTGGCTCAGATATCAAAAGATTTCTCATAAGTGGCAGCGCCAAAGGTAATTACTGTTAGAATGTACATGCTCGAACCCTGGTTGCTTGTTAACTTCTAAATTGTTTACAACTTCTTGGGCTGGAATAAAAGTTTTCATTTGACTTTTGCCTATCAAGATCCGTTTCTTATTCCATTTTGATAACGAAAGTGTATTTAGCATTTCTTATACCCTATGTCCTTCAAGACATTAGCTTCAGCAAAAAAAACAAAAAAGTGATAGAAGACAGAGAAGGCACGTCTCAGTATTTCTCATTTTAAAACACTTGTTTCTCAGACAAAAGTAGCTTTATAAAGACAAAGCTAAAATTTGTACTTCAAAAAGCCCCTGATTAATTTAGTCAGCTGCTCTCCAATTAGTTATCAAAAAGTGAAGTTAAAACCCTACTGTAAGCCAGGGTACATCAGGAGAGGGGGTGGGGATGGAGAGGGAGAGAGAGGAAAGATGAGAGAGGTTGTTACTCTCAGTCTTTGATTAACTGGTTTCTTTCATTCTAGTAGGGTCTTTATTATTTAGAAAAATAAAAATGATCCGAGGCTCTCTCTCCATTCTCACCCCCCAAATTTGGAGTCGGTAATGGATGTCTACAACCTGGTCCAACATATGCCCCCAAACTAAAACAAACAAACTCATTTGCCATACAAATTTTTACGATTCATTAAAAAGCAAAATTGCATATCCCGGTGCTGGCAGCTGAGGCCGAGCCTCCACGGGCGGAGGGGGCATTCACTGAGTTGCCTTTGTATGCTGGGAGGACCAAGCCGGAGGTTCCCACTATGCAGCCCGGAGTCTGTGCAGCCAGATGACGCATGAGGTAATTTTAAAGCTTTATTTGCCTTTAGTGCGAAACTCAGATCTTGTACTGTTCTTTGGTTAAAGAAGCATATCAGCTAGGGGCATGTCTAAAAATTTCTTTCTTTTTTTTTGAGTTGGGAAGAATTGTTTGGGGTGACGAAGGGGTGTGGAGGGAGAGGAAGTGAATGCTATTCAAGGAAAGATAAGAGCTAAGAGAAAATGCAAAATTTGTTTTAATTTTAATTAATCCTCTCCCTCCCGACCCCAAAGTCCTCAATTTCCCATCAGTAATGGGAAGTTTACATTAGAGTTATTTGGAATAGGCAGATCTAAAACGCTGTGGTCTGTGGTCACCTTTGAGGGAAATAAAAATCGATTTATTCTCTATGGTAGCTTCTACAAGTTCTTTAAAGAGCACTCTGATTTCTCACTCCTTTTCAAAGCAAAGATCTAGAAGGACTGAAGTGGAGAAACTTCCTGTAGTATACAGCCTAAACAGCAGCGTGTGAGCTTACAGCATTGTTTATTTTTAGTCGACTGCATTGCTAAATGTTTCCACCACTTTTACATTTTATATTCCCGGCGGTAAAACATCTGTAAAATAATTTTAAATGAAAAGCAACTTCCAAGTAAACTTTACATAAAAGAAATGACAGTTTTCCGAGTTACAAAAAGAGGAGCATTTGGTGATCTTTGCAAGAAAAAAAAAAAAAAAAGATGACACAATGTGCCATAAAAAGTAACAGTCTATAAAATCTATGAACTCTTGAAATACAAGGAAGTAGAATGTCACCCAGAATATGACATCAGCGTGCAGTTTTTTTTAAACTTACAACTTAGCTTAGAAAATAATAGCTAAACCAATCAGTATGTTATTTCTAGTGTTTAACAAGCTGTATAAGGCGAAAGCAATAGACAACATCACTGCATACAAGCAAACCTTGTTCTTGCTGGCAGAAACTCTTATGGGAAAACAAGTGCCCTGAATAAAAGTTCAGGATGGAAGTGAATAGCCTACTGCTAGTCTAATTAACCAAAAGCCGCGAGTAACATTGTCCTGAAATCACTGGTAAAGTTTCTAAGGTCTAGTTAAGAAATTGCAAGTTCAAACACATATGGACACACATACCCACAACCACCTTAACTCCTTAGAGTTAAGAGTCCTTAGAATGCACATCCTGCGGCACCCCAAGAAGCAGCCGAATAGAACCCTGCAGAAGCTCACTTTTAATAGTCTCTCAGTCCTCAGACTTCCTAAAACATGCCAAAATGATGCCACCACTGGTCCAGGAAGAGGAAAGGAGAACTCTTCCCGGGGAGCATACAATGAAACCAACTTGTCCGTCTTGTAATTCCATTCGCCAGCCTCCTCCAACACCACTCTCTCCCTCTCTCTCTCCCTCTCATTTTTTTCTTAAACTGATATCTATGTGAAATGAGCTGAAGTTCACGGTCCAGTTAGGAACGGATAATACATTCATTGTCCTGGCAGCAAACTTTTTTTTCACTCCCTGGAAGAATTCACGCTTGCCGCAAGAATAGTAATTACGGAAAACTAGAAATGCGCTGCTAACGAATTAATCCTTAACGGACACCACCCTAACGAGGGCGGTAATGATTTGAGGACTTTCTTCCGCACCGGAGTTGCATCTCCCTTGACAATAAGCTATTGTGCATCCTCCCAACTTGTTCTACCTCTTAGAGACCCAGGATGTCAAAGGTTGTCTGGCCTGCTTGACCGTGACATGTGAGTTAACTCATTCTGCGGCTGCAGGGTGGAACTTTTACTAAAACTTTATTTGGACCCAGAATTTTGAAAAGATAGGGGGTGCGAGTCTTTCCCACTCAGCACTAGAGTTCCTGAGAGACTGAAGACCTGCTTTGACATAAACAAACGGGGAAAGTTAAATGAGGGCTCTGGGTCCCGGATGGAAAACAGGGAGTGGGGACCCAGAGGTCTCCCACAGGTGACTTCAGGCCATCCAGTTAATGGGGCAAACAGCCGAACTCAGCCAGGGTTAGCTTCTCCCAGCACCCAACATGTGTCCTCAAAAAATACCACAGTCAAGGAAAAACCACACACCCCAGAGTCCCTGAAAACAAAAGTAAAGAGGATGTAAAGCTAGACAGAGGGACTAAAACCTGAGGGCCAGGATAAATGTCTCTCTCTTTTTTTAAACCCCAAGTTTGACTTGGCTAAAATATCCACCTCTCCCTTAAAACTTCTGATATTCTCTTAAAAAAATAAAAACAAACAAACAAACAACAACAACAACAACAACAACAAAAAAAAACCCACGGAAACACAACGACTCCCATTCACTGTCCTGTGGAAAAGCAGGACAAGCCTTCCTGGGAACTCAAGTCTCAGAGTGGCAGAGAGAGGATGGCAAGAGGAAGCGGTGTGAGGCTGCCTCACTGAAGAGTGTGAAAAAAATCAAATGTGAATTTGATGAATGTGAGGTCTGGGACATTTTGTCAAAGAGGGAGGGAAAATAGAAAAGGGAAAAAAAAAAAAAGCAGCCCCAGCTGCCAACTCACCATCCACCAAGTTCTGGCCGAGATGTCGTAGCAGAGCTGCCATTTGATGGAGCCGTCGGAAGCTTTCCCTGCCATTACGCTGTCAGCAAGCTTCATCTGATGCTAACTCACGGGAGATAAGACACCTAATTGAGAAAACATTTGCAGTGGCATGTGGGGCAACATGTAGTCCGGTCCATACCATATGGAATCATGGGTAAAAAAAAAAATCTCCTTGACAATGAACCAATCTCTTACAGACCCAGTGGCAAGGTGAAGTGGAGATGAAAACTCTTCTGCTCCTAGCACTGTCTTCTCTCTCCTTTTTAAAAAACAAGAACCCACTGCTACACATCAAAGCGAGGCGGTTAAAATTAGGGCTTCATCACTCAGATGATTTGGTCTGCAAGGGTTTTCCTTTCCTTCCAACAACCAATCCCCCCTCTTTTTTTTTTTTTTTTTTTTAAGGAGAATAAAGAGATTTAATAGGACAAAGGCAGGTAGTGGACTGCGGAGGGATCGCCACAGGCTATTAGCCTAAAATTTCTGCTTGACAGATGGAACTGCTTAGAGACTATCATGCGATGTTTTGGGCTTTTTTTTTTTTTCTTTCTACACCCCCCCCTTCTTCGACTTTAAGTCTGATTCAGTATCTGTTTTTCACAGCCATTTTCCTCAGGAACGTGAGCTGTGCATTTAAAAAAGTGTTTAGTTCAGTTTTCTTGTCTTACACATCTTGTTGGAAGCAAAGCAAAAAGTCTAAAACTAAGTCTGTGGACAGCTGAACAGGTTTCCCAAGGAATACAAAAAAGTCTGGGGAAAAAATATGTTTCCTTACTTACCTTATTTTTTAAAAATGATTCATCAGTTGATTTGGTTGTGAAGGAACAAAAACATGAGAGGACAACATTCAGGTCCCTTGCTTTTTGGTTCTGCTGGTGGTGTATTTACACGCGTGTTTTTCTAGGAGGAAATACATTACTGATATTTCACAAGTTCTCATCTAGGTTAGGTACCATGTCTATCTTTGGGTGTACATTTTTTTAAACAAAAGTTAATTCTGGGCTTTTGCACTGTTTGTTAATAAAGTGGTTCAGTTATTTTCAACCCAGGTTAACGCAATTCAGGCTAAACTTGACTGAGGACGTCCTTATTCAGGGAAAATTGCATCTGATTTCCTTACTGTAACCAAGCCATCTTCTTCGCAGGGATTTTTAGCCACACATCCTTTCTTTAGCAGGAAAAATAAACCACCACAAGGACCTACCAATAAGAATGACTGTAAAAATAATTTTTTTTAATTTAACTGAGACCTCCAAGAAACTGCTGAATTTCAAGTCATTTGACTTTAGGACTAAGATGGGAGAAAGAAATAGAAAGGATGTCTTGGATTTATTATATTTTATTCTTGCTAACTGTGGAAATTAGGAACTGCAGAAATACCTTTATAAGAATCATGTACCAAACACATCCCATTTTTTTCCCCTAAATACAAATGATTTGCTCATCTCTGAGAAATTACCAGTGATATTATAATTCTTTATACTCCAGGTCTCCTGTATAGGCACTCCGGAGCATGGGAGAATTTATCTCCGGTATTTTTCAGGGTAACTGAACTGTGATTATTTGAAAAGTTGTGCATTTACAGCCAAACTATCCAACAGATTTTTTTCTAGTCACGTTTTCAACTGAATAATATTTAGATGAACTTATTCAGGCACAGTATCAGTTCCCAAGAGGTGGAATTTTGGTGGGTTTTGTTTTCCTATTTCTGACCTCTTCCTTCGTTGGTGTTATTTTAACCACTTAGCATCAGCAAAAGGCTGCTTTGACAAACATAATTCCGGCAAAGCAAATTTTATCCAGTTGCACCTGAAATGTTTTAGCATTTAAAGCACGATCTACAGACTGCTTCTTACAGAACGAACCACAAATCTAGTAAGTATGGCATTTTCCCCCTTTCTCATCCCTCATGTAATGGGATTTCTCCAAATGAGTGTAGGCGGTGGTATTGAAAATGATTATCAAATATGGATATTGCCATTACTTTTAGAAGCATTTTGTAGTCTTTATTATTTTGGTGTCACGTCTCTGTTGAGAGAGAGAGTCAGTAGCACAGGGAACACTAAGTTACTTTAGGTGTCCACAAGCGAAACCTTGCCAGTCAAAACAGTTGTTGCCTTGTATAACTGCAACATCATTAAAATGACCTAGTCTTTCTTCAGCTTACCATTTGGAGAACAAAATAGGAAAAGAGTTGGAAATTCTGTATAAATGTAAAACAGCATAAACCAGAAATAAAAGGGGAAAAAAAGAAAAGAAATGAAGTAGCATTCTGCCTTTGAATCAACCTCTTGTTCCATCTCATCCTTTCCAACTTGCCTCTGACAAGCAGACAAAACCAAAGTTCCCTTGCTTTAGAGTCTGCTCAGCCTTCTTCTAAGCACAAAGGCACAAGGGTATTTTGGATTCGTGGGTCCAGGTTCGTGGGTACAATTTCTAAATTTGTCCCATAGCAGACTCTGAAGTTGAAGGTGTCTCTGATCTGAGTAGGTGCATTTCTGAGACTCAGAACACCCCATGCACACACATTGTTTATGAATGAAGGGGGCATAAGGTAGACTGGAGTCCAGATTTCACTCTGTGAATGATGGAATACCCGGGAGGATTTTATAAGAGATGGCAAAGTAGTTTTGAACAAAGAAATGAGAAATATTATTGGATAATAGTGTTTTAAATCCAAAACAATTAGGTGCATTTAACTTTATCATTGTTCTCTAAGAGGCTGGTGGAAACTGTCCTTTCCCATATAGCAATCAATCTTTTCACAGTGTGGCCTGTTGTTAATAGCCTTAAAACAAGATTAAATAAAACATGTTAAATATTGCAATTATTGTGGGAAATAAAATTATTTGGTGAGCATAATGGGGAGCAATTCAAGCATTTAACATGATCCAGGAAATGCTACTCCAAACAATTGCATTTGCTTTATGCATTTTTCCCCTTTGATTGCTGACAGATGCCTTTTTGGAAACAAACATCTAAATGGTTTGCTTTCAGTCAGAAAAAAATTTAACAGAAAGTGGCTACATGTTTTGAATTTAACTCTTGTCATTTGAATACTTCTTCCCACTGCACGTGAATGAATCTGAGGCAAAAACAGCACTCTTGTTAAGAAATGAGCCCATCCGGATTGGAACTTTCTTACTTCCTTGGAACATGTTTTTGAAGAATTAGGAATCCCCTTAGCTATGAAGTCAAATGGTGGGTTAAACTGCTGGGCATGGATGAGGAGTATGGCCTGACTGACTATGGGGGAACATTAGAACAGGAATCGTTTTCTCATAACAAGAGCCCCCCGGGGCAAAGAACAAGTCACTTTCCAGCCTCTTTCTGGCGGTCTGTGGCCAATGCTGTCCAGATCAGCTACCCACCTGCCTTGGTTGAATGGAAGAACCTGGAAGACTGAGCAACTGGGGCATTCCCATCTGTGTGTTTACTGCAGTTCATTTGGGTTAAGACCTTGAAGACTTCACTGCCAACAGATGTGCAATACCAAGGCAAGATTTTGGTTTTTGTTGTATGCTGCTAAAAGTCAACATGAAATGGAATATTAATGATTTTTAGAGGCTGGATAGCAGAGTCATTGGAAAGACAGTTTCTGAAGTCCAATTGCCCATATGCTGGCTTGGTTAGTTACTGTGTGACCGCTCCCACGTTACTTAACACCTTTGATTCTCTGAGTCCTAATCAGAAAAATGAAGATAGCAATTGTTATTAAATATATACATACATACACATATATATAAATATCAAGTTAGTAGCAAAATATGCATAAAATCAATAGTTCCTGATATGTAACAAGTTTTCAAGCAAAACTACTATTTTGTTATTGATGTTTTGTTACTATTATTCCTTTGTGGAGGGAAACTCCTTTCTTTCTGCTTCTGGTTCTTCCCTGTGAGACTGGGTTAGGTCCCTTCACTCTGTGCTTCCATAAAAATCTGTGCCTTGCTCCATTCAGGTCTTAGTACCCTTTTCTGGAACCATCTGCCTCCCAGTCAGCCTTCCCTCCTGAACCTTGAGATGCTTGAGGGCAGGGGCCGTGTCCTGTTTATCTCAGTAGCTATGAGGTCAAACTCTAAGATGGACAAACAGTAGGGTCTCCCTAAATAGTGACAGAAAGATGGTAAAAAGGCACAGAACGTTAGCTGATTTGAAATTTGCATTCATCTCATATTTTAAGAGCCTTTTCATTTACCTTGGTTTGAACTGCTGACCATTCTAGTACAACATCTGCCTTTACTAGTTAATATCCTTCTTCAAGACCCCAGCTTGCAGTGCTGTCTAGCACCTTTGAATTCCTGTTGCCTTTCTTATCTGTATCATCCACTGGTACTCGCAGAGACAGATTATACACTTATTTTCTTTAATGAACACAGGTCATTCATTTATTCATTCATTTACTCATTTAGTAGAAACTTTTCAATGTTGGCAAGTACCTTTTTTTTTTCTGTTTGAAGCTTTGTTTCTAGGGCTCTTAGAGATTTGAAACTTAGGAGAGCAACTTGATTTTGCGTGCAATAGCTAACATTGAGTGTTTCCTCTTAGCTAGGCACTGTTGTAAGATTTTTCTTTTCAGATAGGTCCTATGAGGTTGGATCAATTACTAACTCTATTTTAAAAGCAAGAAAACAGGCTCTAAAAGTTGAAGCAATTTGTTTTGGGTCCTGGAGCTAGAGATGGAAGAAGTATTCAAGGCTAGAAATTATGACTCCAGAGCTTTACCAGGCTGGTGCTGCCTCCATGAAAACACTCAGCACCTGCTAAGTGCTTGTTGAGGTACTTTCAGGTGTGATATACTATTTAAGCTCTACAACAACCTAGAAGGTTAGTATTATTTTCAATTTGCAGGTTGAGATCCAAAAGGTAAGAGCCTTGCCTAAGGACACATACGAAAGTTTGAAGAACTGAGACAGCCTGGTACTTACTTGACAAGAAAGCCCAGCTTTTCCTGCTCTAGTTAGCTAGCTCTCTGAAGATTTTTAAAAATATTTCTTTTGTATCATTTGTTGTTGAGCTTAATGAAACAACTCTCCAAATTTTTGAAAATAATGAAATTAGAAATGTACCCTGCTGCTGAAACTGAAGTTCAGCTTAGGGCAATGGGTATCTAAGACTTGAAAAAAAGCTTGGATGAAAGACAGATTATCTATAGCCAAGGTCTTTTCTAACTTTAATCAGGTGGAAAATCCTAAAATGATGTTCAGGATGTCACTGTCTAACACTGAAAATAAAAATGTCACTCACATGTAAGCTTTGGAACCAGAGGAAGACTCTGCACAAAAGGATAGACAGCCTAGTTCTGCTGAAGCCTAGAAAATGCTAAGTCTCTGGGGGGAGATTTAGCCCTTTATGATGAAAGTATCAAAGTCTTTTGCACAGGTACTCATGTTACTAGGCATGAGTGTGGGGACTTAAAAAAAAAAACAAAAACAGTGTCCCAAGCACCTGGCATGGTTTTCTCACCGTATGGCAGAAGCAAATGCCGCAAAGCTGAAAAGGGCAGAATTGAAGGAAGTGCCAGGGGGTCCAGACAGCCCCATCCATTTTAATAATATGCCCAGAGATTGTCCAGATTTTTGATCTAGGATATGTATCTTTTTGTTCAGGAAAAATATTGATAATTTTTTTTCAGCAGAAACTCACCCTCCTGTGCCCTGTGAAGAACTGGGTTTAGTGGCAGTTCTTGTTCTTCACTGCCATTTAGAAATTCTCTTTTATTTTCTCTGCATTTTCTGTCAACCAGCTGCCACCCAAGATTGGGCTAAACCCTCTGCCCCCTGTTAAAAAGGAAAAAAAAAAAAAAAGGAAAGGAAAAACATGCATATAACACAACCCTCTAATAAGTATATTCACAACTTCTATGCAAGGCGCTTAAGAAAACTAAAAGGTTAATATATTCTAACTAGATGTTGGGTATAGAATGTCAGATCTGTCAAATTTCATTATAACTTGCTGCTCATTGGAAAAGATTTGATTTCTTTTGCCACTGTCCTACTATGTTCAAGTCACAGACTGCCAGCAGCGGCTCATTGAAGACCACAGGCTGGCAGTGAGCGGGCTCGAGTGGGAAACCAGCCGCAAGGACCATCTGTTTCCGATTTCTAGCTGAGCCAAGATGTGCAGTGAAGTGCATTCCATTCACCAGGCCAGCTTCTCCCCTGCTCAAGTTATTAGTGTTACAAGTGAAATTATCTTTTCCAAACAGCAGGGGAGCTATAATCCTTATGGAACAGGACTTTACAATACACACAAGCACTCACAAAACACACACCCACACACACACCATTCAGGCACCCTTTGTTCAAGTTGTGCGGAAGGCTTCTTATAAATTTAATTACAGCCTTCATGGGGTTTATAAAGTATGTTTTATTAAGCACGATAACCTCTGCGGCAGCAGCATATATGTTGGCCTCATTTAGTCTAATTGAATGATCAAGTATCTTTAGGATGCTTTTTGTGGGCATGTTAAAAATGACAAGATGGATGCATTTAAACCATCTTAAAATGCAACAGCTTTCAGAAGCATAATGGCTTTTTAGTAAAAATCAATGGAAGCCCTCGCTTGGCTGGCCCAAGTGAGCCAGTCTCATGCAAGTAAGCAGAGCAGAGACTAGTTAGCCAGCCATGGAGTCCTCAAGTGGACAAGTGACTGGTGTCCCCATGTAAGTTGGCAGACTGTAATAAGCTACATTTTTGTGAGTCGGGATTGATCTTTTGTCTCAAGACTGATCATTTTTATAGAAATTTTGAGGTGAAGAAGCAAGACTGATTGTGTGCTGGTATAATAATGATAGCAAAAGAAGTCAGGAGGTCTTAATTAATTAATGTCATACACATGAGTTTAGTAACAACAAATGCTTACCACTGTGCTAGGTGCTCAGGATACAAATAGGAGAAATGTGGGACCTGCCGTCGAGGAGTCTCCCGACTCTAGTGGAGGAGACAGTGGAGCAGGCACCTCTGTTACAGGGCAGCGAAACCACCGTGGCTTCTAGCCTTCATTCTTCCGCATTCTCCATGCAGGACCCTGGTTTGTCCTGCATTCTCTGTAGGCTTCATCTATAACATGGAGAGGGCAATGGCTTACTTTCAGGTAATATTGCTGGAATGAAATTAACTATGTAAAAAGATGAAAGTCAGTGAAAGGAATTTAGCAAGTACTGTACGTCCATTAGTTTTCATTCCTTTCTAGTCATCCCCTGAATACATGACAATCTCATGTGTTGAAGAGTGAACTTCCAGCAGATTTCTCCTTTGTGGTTGAGTAGCATGTTGGATCCAGGGAGGCTGCCTCTTTGGCAGGGTGACTCTTTATTCACATCATTCAGCTCAGGCCAAAGGGTTCTGAGAACCAGCCCTGCATAAGGCACCAGACAGTGTCATGAACAATTAGGCACCTAATGTGTGCTTTTGTATGATATTGAATGAGAGACTGATTTTTCCAAAAAAATAACTTTTTTTCTTTTCAAAGCAGAGATGGCATAAATTGTTTAAAGTTAAGAGAAGGGAATGACAAAGCCTTTTATTTGGTAGATTAAGAAAAGGACACCCAGCAGAGAGACTCACCTGGAGTCACGCAGCAAGTTAGTGGCAGAGACAGGGCTGCAACCCAGAGGTCCTAATATTCAGTGCCTCTGTTGCCACTGAACCACTTGTTTCATAGCATATGAGGAGCTGTGTCCTGGATTCTGTAATTCAGAATTACAGCTGGATTCAGAGGCACATGAGACCCAGCCACTGCTGCCTCTGCTGATTATATTATACACCTAGCAGTTGGGCCGCTGTGCTTTATGGACAGAAATGGAGGCGTCCAGCACAGCCTGCTTATTGGGCTGATGGGAAAGGGAAGGATGGGTGTCCCAGGTGGGGGGCAAACTTTGAATCTTGGGTAAGGCTTAGTGGAGATTTGTGTCAAGAATTTTATTGGGGAGGCTTTCAGGAGGGAAAAAGGAGACATGGGCAGAGGGAGGAGTTAAAAATCCATGCAGTTCCAGCAAAGGCGTAGCGAATTCTACAGGGAACCCAGAAGCTGGGATCTCCCTGCAGAACTGTACCAAATTGATCAAGGGGACCAGACCTTTGTACTTTTGCAATGACCAACCAATCATTAAGTGCAGCTTTGGGTTATATGAATATTTCAGCCAAGACAAAATCCAGAAGGGCTTTTAGCTGAGAATTGTCAACTTCCAATGTTCCCAGTAGCTGCAGGGTATCTAGATGGTATGCCACAGGAGCTAACTGAACTTAGAGAAGTCAAATGGCTTTCTTAAGGACATCTGCCAAGTTAGTGGCAGACTTGGGCCTGGAGTTCATGAGTCCCAGTCCATAGCTTTTATTTATTTCCCAAATGGCAGGGAGAAGGCTTCATGCATTATTTGAACAGAATATACCCAGTATACCTCTTTTTTTTTTTTTTAAGAGAGTTACATGTCTTTAAGTGAACATTGTGAACTGCCATATTCATTACCAGAATGATTGCTTTGGGAATTATCAATTTACAAAGGATTGCTGTTAATAGATAAATACAGAAAGAGAAAGTCATATTTGTGAGTGAGGAGAGAAGTCTGTGAGGGATCAGAGACAAGCTCATGCAAGGACACATCTAGGAGCGCCTTCTCCCATGGAGATGTAACAGCGGGCAGGGAAAGGAAGCCAAGGCAATGAGAACAATGGTGGGCATTTCTTGGCTTTCTCTCCAGTGACTGGTGTCTTTCTCATCATATACAAAGGTTCAGGGAATGAATGAAAGAGCTATTTGCAGTGTGACACTAAACCCATGCAATCAGATCACTGTACCTCCAAGGAGCTTCTTGGTAGAATAATGTGTTGACAACTCCCTGGAGTCTTGCACCACCAGAGAAGAGAATTTGGGTGAGGAAAGCGGGAAGCAATGAAATGAAATACTGATGTTTCTTAGTCCCTATATTTTCATCTCAGAGAAGCTCTCCCATCTGAGCACTTGGTCAGAAATGATATGAAATTAAAATGTTAGCATCTAAAAAGTTCTGTGCTGTTTGTGGCTGCTTCCATGCTACACTGGTAGAGTAGAGTAGTTATGATAGAGGCCATATAGACTGTAAAGTCTAAAATATTTACTATGTGGCTTTTTACAGAAAAAAGTTTGCTGACCCCTGGCCAAGTGAATGGGGCTTAGGGTTTGAAGTCCAACAGGCTTGGATTCAAATCCTGAGTCTTCAACATCTAAGTGTGACCTTCAATGAATTTCTTGAATTGCCTCTGTGTTAGTTTGCTCACTTGAAAAATGGTCATAAAGATACTTTACAGGCTTGTAAAGATTGAAGAAGATACTGTCATATAAGCTCCTGGCACTAGTAAGCCTCAAGTAAAATTATTTATTAAAAATAATTAATGACAATTTCAATATTTTGAGCTATTAATAGCATTTGTGATAAGACAAATATGATAACATTGTGAAATGCCATATTCATTGCCAGAATATCTGCTTTGGGAATTATCAGATAAAAGGCATTGTCTGTTAGTAGATAAACGAGGAAAAAGAAAGTCCTATTGTGAGTGAGAAGACAAAGCTATGAGGGATCAGAGACGAGTGTTGCCAGAATTCTTAAAAAAGAATAATTATAGCTGAAATTGAGTGTCTACTATACCATGTTGCTAAGTATTTTACATGCTTTGCCTTGTCTGATCATCATTTCAATCTATGAGTTAGCAAGTATTGTCACTCAATTTTGCATATGAGGAGACTGAGGTTTAGAGAAGTTATGTAAATTAAGCAACATAGACAGTAGGAGGCAGAGTCATGACTTGGGCCTGGAATGTTCTGATGCCAAAGTTTCTGCCTTAACTGCTGTGATTTTGTGAACATCTGATGAAAGCAAGTGACCGAGTTTTGGGACCTACAGCAGTTCCTGGTGATTGGCATGTTGGAATATCACTCAGTTCTGCAGAAGTGCCAATTTATGGAAATGTTTGTTGCAACTTCCTATGTCCATTCTAGAGTCAGTTTCTCAGAGACTTCTCATGAAAACTACAACCAGGGTGACTCCTTGAGAATTATCCTATTAGGGGCGGTCCTGCCTGTGCTCCGTTACTTGGGTCTGGGGATATGAGTATTGCTGTACTGTGAGTGGATGAATGAGAGTATGCCTGTATGATTGGGATAAAATGCTGTGATTAATAAAATCTGTTTGGTCTGTAAGTATTATTTCTTGACATGGAAATAAGCTCATAAACTATTTCGCCAAAGACCAAACCTAAGCATAATGATCTCAATTTGCTAATTATGTGTGTATATGTATACGCTTTCAAAAAAATTGGAAAGGAATATGCCAGGATATTCAGTAGTTGCCTATATCTGGGTTCTTTCTATTTCTAGAATTCAAAAACAATGTTTGAATAATTGTGCATAAATAAGAAAATATGTCTTTTTATGCCTGATGTGCTACAGTCTATAGGGTCATGAAGAGTCGGACATGACTGGGTGACTGATCAACAACGACAAGAAAATGTGTATTATAAGTGATGTGGAACTATGTACCAAAACACTTAAAAATCCTTAAATTCTTTAATGTTACATTTCACCTTGGTACACGATCAAGGTAGATAAGTGCTTGGTAAATGTGGAACAACTATTGTATACACAGATACATGTTCATTTTAGTGTCATTTGAAATAGTGAAGTTAGAAAAAACATTCAGCATGACACAACTACTCTCAAGTATATTATGTAGCTATGAAAGAAAATGTTTGCAAATGGAAAATGCTTATAATACTGTAAACAAGCAGGATACAAAATGAACATACAGAAAGAATGTAGTTCAGTGAAAACTCAACAATCTACTCATTAAAAGAGAGAGCACACATTCAAGTGTTAATGGTTGTGTATATAATTGGTGGAATTATAATTTTTTCTCCTTTTTCTGCTTGTCTGCGATTTCAAAAGTTCCTGTATGAATGGATACTATTTCCATAATGGAAACAAAATGTGCATAAAAACCTGTTAAAATTGGAGATCTGTGTTTATTGCTGATTAGTTTTAATGACTGTCCTCCCTGCGCCCCATCCCCCCAGCCCCCTAACAACTGATTGCTTCTCTGTTGCCTCTTTGCTTAGCTGGATATTTCCCAGGTTAGTCACAAGAAATTTAACAGGAACACCAAGCTGGGAACCAGGAGATATGGAATCTAACCAGGGCTGTGCCATTATCTCTCTCAATACTCCTGTCTGAGTCCCTTTTCTTCCCAGGGTCTCAGATTCTTTATCTATAAAATGAAGATAACTTAGATGAAATCAGGGGTACCTGGAGATTGGGCTGAAAGAGAGAGGTCTCATAACAGTATGTAGTGATTCATATTTATTTTCTTTTGTGTGTCTTCTATAGATATTTTCTTTGTGGTTATCAGGGGATTTATGTAAAACAGGCTATTTTAAGTTGATAACAATTTAATTTCATTCACAAATGAAAATTCTATTCTTTTGCCCACCCCTTGTGCTATTTATGTTACAAGTAACATCTTTTTAATATAGCATATCTATCCATTAACATATTTTTATAGTCATATTTTTATACTTTTGTCCTTTAGCTCCTTCAGTATAATTAAAAGTGATTTAATACCACCATTACAGCATTACAATATTCTGTATTTATCTATACATTTACCAGAGAGCTTTATAGTTTCATATAGTTTGATGTTACTGTATAGCAATCTTTTTAAAGGACTCCACTTAGCATTTCTTGTAAAGACAGGTCTAGTGGTGATGAACTACTTCAGATATTATTTATCTGGGAAAGTCGTGACTTTTATTTTCTTTTTTGAGAGAGAATTTTCCTGAATATAGTATTCTTGGTTGGATTTTTTTTTCTTTCAATAATTTAAATATATCATTCCATTCCTTCTGGCCTTTAAAATTTCTTCTTTGAAATTTTTTGATAGTCTTAGGAAGGTTTCCTTGCATTTTTCTCTTGCTGCTTTCAAAATTATGTCTTTGTCCTTGATTTTGACAATTTGATTATAATGTGTCTCTGTGAATTTCTTTGGATTGATCCTAGTTGAGATCAGGTGCACTTCTTAAATCCAGATGTCTGTTTCTTTCCCTAGATTGGGAAGTTTTTTAGCCGTTATTTCTTCTTTTTTTCTTCTCTTCCTCTCTGAGACTTCTATAATACATATATCGTTCCACTCAAGGGTGTCCCATAAACCCCTTCAGCTTTCTTCATTCTTTTTTATCCTTTTATGTTTTTCTCATCTGACAGGATAATTTCAAATGGCTTGTCTTCAAGTTCACTGATTCCTTCTTCTCAGTCAAGGCTGACATTGAACCCCTCTAGTGGATTTTTCTATTAAGTTATTGTATTCTTCAACTTCAGAATTTCTTTCTGTTTTCATTTAAATATTCTCTCTCTCTTTTGATATTCTCATTTTCCTGAGAATAATTTTCCTGAGCTCACTGAGCATCTTTTTGATGGCTATTTGGAGATTTTTGTCAGGTAGTTTGTATACTTCTGTTTCTGCAGGCTGGTTTCTGGAGATTTTATTCCTTTGATCGGGCCTTATTTCTGTGTGTCTTCTTGTGCATTGTGTTGAGCTTTGCTGTTCAGTCATGAAGCTGTGTCTGACTTTCATGATCCCATGAACTGCAGCACGCCAGGCTTCCCTGTCCTGCACTATCTTTTGGAGTTTGCTCAAACTTATGTCCATTGAGTCGGTGATTTTATCTAACCATCTCTTCTTCTGCTGCCCCCTTCTCCTCTGGCCCTCAGTCTTTCCCAGCATCAGGGTCTTTTTCAGCGAGTTGACTCTTTTCATCAGGTGGCCAAAATATTGGAGCTTCAGCATCAGTCATTTCAATGAATATTCAGGGTTGATTTCCATTAGGATTGACTGGCTTAATCTCCCTGCTGTCCAAGGGACTCTCAAGAGTCTTCTCCAGCACCACAAGTCAAAAGTATCAGTTCTTCAGTGCTTAACCTTCTTTTTGATCCAACTCTCACGTCCATACATGACTACTGGCAAATCCATAGCTTTGACTATATGGTCATTTTTGGCAAAGTGATGTCTCTGCTTTTTAATACACTGTCTAGGTTTGTGTTGAGCTTTACGTATTTGAAAACACAGTTGCCTCTCTCACTGTTTATAGTCTGACTTTGTATAGGAAAGACCTTCACTAACCAACATGGCTAGAGATTCTGGGAGCCTCTCAAACATTTCCCAGGGCTGCCAATTAGAGAGGTTTGTCAACTTTTCCCTTGGAGCTTGTAGTCTCTTTGTTCCTCTGGTGTCTGTCTGTGGTATCACAAGTTCTCTGGTGCTGCCACAAGTCACTGATTCTCTTTTGTTCTCTGTGGTCCCCAGGTGTCCAGCATATGCCAGTTCCACAAGTGCTCTGAGTCAGGCAAGAAAGAAACCAATCCCTCTGTGAGCCCCTTGAAAATCTGATTGCTGGATGCACATTCCACACTTTTCTTTCCCTCTCAAGAAAGAAGCCACAAGAGTCTTTCCCTATGATCCTGATGAGCTGTGCTCGTTTCTTTCATGATGTTACAAATTCTGTGATGTTGTCATAAATTGCTGAGCTCTCTTTGGTTCTCTGTGATGCCCAGATACTCAAGATATTCTGGCTCCTAATAAGCACCTCACATAGGTGAGACAGAAACAGTTTCTCAGGTAGCTGACCCCCAAAGCTGGAGTGTTGGACATACATTCCACTCTTCTCTTTCTATCCCAAGAGAGAATCCATGAGTTAGACTTTTCCTCTTGATTGCAACCTGTGCCAGCTTGGGGAAGGAGGTGATGTGGTTGAAATAAAATGCCTTTTCTTACCCATTTCAGTGTAGCTATTCTTGCTTATGAGAATGCTTTGCTTGAAATACTACAACTGTCTACTTTATAGGAATACTTATAAAAGCCTTTTGGATTATGTATATTGTTAAGTCAAGGAACAAGGTCTGGGGCTTCCTCCTCCACCATCATGCTGATGTCACTCTCTCATGCCTCTTAAATAATGAGAAAAGAAAAGCTGCTCATATAGCACTCTCATGCACAAAAGCACACACTTCGTATTCCCCGACTCTCCAACCTCTGGTCCCCTTATTTCCATAATCTTACCACTCAAGTGCCTTTACTTGACTATTGCCCAGCCAGTGAGCTCTGCTATTTCCTGAATAGGTACTAAAGTACCACCTCTAGAGTCAAACCATAGGGGTTTCCTCTCTGGGATTTGCATTAGAGGGCTGTACATATTACAAGCAAACCAAGAAAAGAGATTTAGTCAAGAGCACATGGGCACCTTTGTTTCTTAGGATCTGTTGTTGAGTGGCTGACACAAACCTTTAACCCTATGTATCTTCTTTTATGACTAACACCTTTCAGGTCTCAAAGAAAAACTTTTTTGCATGTCTAGTCCGTGAGATTTGAGCACAATATTTTTTCAAAGGGAACTGCTGTTTGAGGTGATAGCTCACTTCTTCATATGGCAACAAATTTCATTGTTAAGCCTTCCAGGAGAATATGACAAAGTGAGGAATTAAATGACTTTTACTTAAGGTTCAGAAAATATTATTTGCATTACATCCAATGACTTGGGACTTGGATTGCAAAATATTTGTAAGTATTTACAGCCCTCTTTTAGTGATGTCAGTTGCATAATACTGGTGGATCCTGAGATCTAAACAGTGGTTTTCAACCCTGGTGTACATTAGAATCACCAAGAGAGCTTAAAAAAACAACAAAACAAACAAATGTACTTTGGCCTCACCCCAGACCAATTGAATCAATCTCCAGGGATAGGGTCCATAAAATGCCCAATTTTTGGTAAAGCTTCTCAGATTATTTTAATGAGTAGCCAAAATAGAAACAATTGGCTGAAAGGAAAAACTGAAGAATTTGATTTTCAACTATGTCCCTGCTTCTGTCTCTCAAGTCACACTGATATTCTTGGTGTTCAGTGTCCATACCCATTCTACTGTGGTTCTCGTAGATTGCACAGTTACCCTTTCTGCTTCTTTTACAAACCATCTCAACCTTTATCATCCAGCTAGTAACTTAAAAAGTTTTATTTATTTGTTTTTAGCTCTGTCGGGGCTTAGTTGCAGGATGCGGGACCTTTCATTGTGGTACCTGTACTTCTCTCTAGCTGTGGCATGGAGACTCCAGAGAGAACAGGCTCAGTAGTTGTGGTACATGGACTTAGTTGCCCTGCAACATGTGGGACCTCAGTTCCTTGACCAGGGATTGAACCCACGTCCTTTGCATTGGAAGGTGGATTCTTAACCAGTGGACCACCAGGAACATCCCATCCAGCTAATGACTAATTTTGTCTGCAGACCTTGCTTTCATTGCCCTACCTTTTAGTGACTGCTTCTTCTGTAATTTCCTCTAATTTTAACACATGTATACCCATCAACGAGAGCAGGAACAATGCTGTGTCCATCTCTATGTCACATCACAAGCAGTGTTTACCCATGGCAGGTTTTCTGGAAATGCTTGCTGTTGGTGACTGTGCTTTCCTTAGGGAAGGTGGACAGATTCTACTTTGCAGAGGTAGTGAGGAACTGGAGGAACACAAACTCCTTTTCTTTCAGTTTGAGGCATCTTTAGAGTGAAGGTGAAAGTCCAGGATTTGGGGAAGGATCCTGCCTGTATTGGTAGGGTTTTCCATTTTATCTGATTTCTTCTACTTCCACGCATGGTGAGGTGTTGGATCAGGCACAATGTTCGTTATAATGACAAACAGCTTAAGCCAAAATTCACTGCTATGGTAGGGGCCTGGACTAGGCCATAGCTTGGAAATACATCTCTTGTTTCTATATCTCCTTCGTATGCATGCTAAGTCACTTTAGTCATGTCCAACTCTGTGATCCTATGGGCCGTAGGCCCTCCTCTGTTCATGGGATTTCCCAGGCAAGAATACTGCAGGGGGTTGCTATCCCCTCCTCCAGGGGATCTTCCCAACCCAGGAATCAAACCCTTGTCTCCAACATCTCCTGCTTTGGCAGGTGGGTTCTTTACCACTAGCGCCTCTTGGGAAGAACTTAGATCATCTTTGGTGTCTCCTAAACAACCTTGATGTTGCCTGTCTTGGAAAAGGAATCTTAATGTGATTCACACTCTCATGTGAACCATTTTGATATTCATTCAACCATTCATATCTTCATAACTCATTTGTTGAGTACCTTGTGTGCCAATTCTGCTTCAGGCCCTGTGAAGCCTCAGTAGGGCCTGTCTGCCAACTAGGTACCAACAACTTTCAGAACTTGGATGTAGAGAGTAACAGTAATTCCTTAAAATTTTTTTCCCTACAGTTTATTTAGCTCAACTGTGCAGAGTAAGCACATTTAGAAAAATGAATCATACCTGAAATAGAACAACATAATCTTTGCAAGGGCTTCCCTGGTGGCTCAGATGGTAAAGAATCTGCCTGCAATACAGAAGACCTGAGTTCAGTCTCTGGGTTGAGAAGATCTACTGGAGAAGAGAATGGTTATCCACTCCAGTATAGCCTGGAGAATTCCATGGACAGAGGAGCCTGGCAGGCTCTAGTCATGGGGTCGCAGAATTGGAAAAGACTGAGTGACTAACACTTTTCAATCTTTGCAAGTGTTTATGAATGCAAGGTAAATAGATCTTATGAATGCAAGGTAAATTCATACAAACACAGAACTATAAATATAAGGCACATGCACATATGATGCGTCTTGATAATGCATTGCAGAACCTTATAATATGTCCGTTTCAAAACTAAATATTAAAATTCTCTTTAAAGATGCCAACAAGTTGCTAATTCATGGTGATTTCATCCCATTATAAAACTTACAATTCCAAGTACAACTGATACATAATTTTCAATGCTGATATTGAAGCCTCAAGTTAGGAATTGGATAATTACTGTGAAATTACATGGCTTTTGGTTTCTATACACAGTGACAATGGTGACAGGAAGAGGGTTGGGTTCATTTTGTACATTTATAAATTATTCACCTTTTATGCTGGAGTTCTTGATTTTGCATTCATATATTCAAGTAATATCTCATTTTGTAAGCATTTGCCCACGGCTGAAAAATAATAGAGTCTAATGAAAACAAAACCAAGTTATTGGCCTTTGCTTTACAATGTTCTTGAAAAGAGAATCTCATTTTAAAATTGTCATTTCTAATCTCCAGATCTTTTGGTGACCTAACAAATTCATTTGAATTTTGGAGGTTAAAATGTTTTGTTTGTTTGTTTTGAAGATTCTGGGACTGTGACTTAGGCATGATGCATATAATTCCAAGAAAATGTGAAAGGAGTTGGTTGTTGTTTAGTTGCTAACTCATGTCTGACTCTTTTGTGACCCCGTGGACTGTACACTCCTCTGTCAATGGGATTTTTTTAAGCAAGAATACAGGGGTGGATTGGTGTTTCCTTCTCCAGGGGATCTTCCTGACCCAGGGGTCTTCCCAACCCAGGGATCAAATCTGTGTCTCATGCATTGGAGGCAGATTCTTTATCAATGAGCTGTCACATAGAGCTATATTGGAAATATGAGCAAAGGAAATTTGTACCCAGCTTTTGATGCTATTGCTGACTTGTATAAAGGGTATTAGTAATTTTTGCTTGCTCATTACCTTTTCTACCTTCTGGGAGTCATTATCCTCCCATGATGTATTGCCCTGTTGGGAAAGTCAGCAAGATACTCTGCCATCCCCAGACAGAAGGTGAGAAGGCAGCTCACACTAATCCATTTCTGATCTATGCTTGGGAATTTGAATACTGACTGGGATGAAGAGATGAAAAGTGGAGCTGACTCATTGTGTAAGCAGTGCTTAAAAGAGACAACACTTCTACTTAGATTCACAGAAAATCTATGGTTTCTGATATTTGCAAAGTTTTGTTTTAATGTTTGCCTAGGACTCTGCTTTTTCATACTTTTAATATATTCCTTTTATCTGGGTGTAGGGGCAGAGTCTGATGTTATACCAAATTTATTTGTGATGTTTATAATCCAAGAACCCTAACAGAACTTGGAATTTCGGAGACAATCATAGACTCAGAGGTTTTACATCTAGAGCATACCCAGGAGATCATTTAGTCCAACCTTTTCCTTTTACAGATAAAGAAATAGAAGCCTAGAAAAGGGGTGACTTTTTCAAGGCCATATAGATATTTGTTGGTAGAACAGGAAATAGAATTAAATTTGTTCAGTTTTACCAATGTACATTGTTTGAGTTAGATCCATAAATTTTAAAGATATGAGAAAACTCAAAGGAAAACCTAGTCCATTTACTCAATTTAGATAATGCATTATTATCATTTTATAGGGGAGGTGGGATTCTAAACATTTGGAATTTGCCTAGTTTTGTAGATATCAGATCTTTTTTTTTTTTTAATCCATGCTTACTCAGATTTTTATTTGGGAACTATGTCACTCAAACTCTGACTCTACATGATTACAGTGGGACTGACCTTACTCCCAGGGACAGATACAAGAAAAAGGTCTAGTTAATCAAAATGCTGCATTTCTATGGCCACAATTATTACTGACCACTTAACTAAAGCTATGGCATGGAAGCCAATGAGCATCAGACTTGTGAGTTTTGCTAGAATTATTGAGAAAGAGAAGTTCTCTTTCCACTGGTCTATAAACCAGTGGCCCAACAGGAAATAAACGAGACATTTGAATAAGGTGATTCACAGAAGGTCCATTTACAAAGGAACTTTTAACAAAAGTACTATTAGAGATACTTTAGTATCCTGAGGCTAGTAAGAGCAGAAAGCTGTCTCCCTCAGTCAAGGGAGTAGAAGGAGCAGTTACATGCAATCAGACAGAGACAAGCAGAAGAAACCACTTTGTCTGGTCATGGACACAGACAATTCAATCTGACCTTTGAGGGGGGAAGCCGGCTGAATGAACACCTTGCACAGATTCTCTTTCCTCTCTCTTCCTTCCATAGTCTTTGTTGTTGTTTAGTCACTAAGTCATGTCCAGTTCTTTGCGATCACATGGACTGTAGCTCACCAGGTTCCTCTGTCCATGGGATTTCCCAGGCAAGAATACTGGAGTGGGTTGCCATTTCCTTCTCCAGTGGATCTTCTTGACCCGGGGATGGAACTCATGTCTCCTGCATTGGCAGACAGATTCAACAGACAATTCAATCTGACCTTTGAGGGGGGAAGCCGGCTGAATGAACACCTTGCACAGATTCTCTTTCCTCTCTCTTCCTTCCATAGTCTTTGTTGTTGTTTAGTCACTAAGTCATGTCCAGTTCTTTGCGATCACATGGACTGTAGCTCACCAGGTTCCTCTGTCCATGGGATTTCCCAGGCAAGAATACTGGAGTGGGTTGCCATTTCCTTCTCCAGTGGATCTTCTTGACCCGGGGATGGAACTCATGTCTCCTGCATTGGCAGACAGATTCTTTACCACTAAGCCACCAGGGAAGCCCTCTTCCGTAGCTGTGCTGTGCTGTGCTTAGTTGCTCAGTCGTTTCCAACTCTTTGCGACCCCATGGACTGCAGCCTGCCAGTCTCCTCTGTCCATGGGGAGTCTCCAGGCCAGAGTACTGGAGTGGGTTGCTGTACCCTCCTCCAGGGGATCTCCCCAACCCAGGGATCAAACCCAGGTCTCCTGCATTGCAGGCAGATTCTTTACTGTCTGAGCTACCAGGGAAGTCCAAGAATACTGGAGTGGGTAGATTATCCCTTCTCCAGGTGATAATCCCAACCCAGGAATTGAACCGAGGTCTCCTGCATTGCAGGCAGATTCTTTACCAGCTGAGCTAACCTACCAGGGAAGCCTCTCTATAGTCTGCTATTGGCCAATCTTTCTGAAATCTGGAGGACATAAAAATCTTTCATGTAGTCCATACAAGACAGTGTTCCAGGATGCAGAGCAGAATGGATGAGAGTGGAGAATGGGTATGAAGGGGCAAATGGAAAATGTATGGTGTAGCTGGAGACACTAAGCTGTTGTGATAACATTATTTTGGAGCAATCTCAGTTTTTCCAGCTTTATTGAGGTATAATTAACAAAACTGTGAGATACTTAGTGTACAATGCAATGATTTGATATACATACACATTGTGAAAGGATTTCTTGAATTTTTAATTTTCCTAATTTCTTGACAGGTTTTCTTGGCATTTAGAATTTGGAAAAGCATAATTTTATCAGAAAGTTCCAGAAAGGAATTCTAACATGGAAATAGTAGTATACACACCATGTCTACCAACTTGTTCTTGATTTGTTCCTATAGTCTAGGTGAAACAAATCTAAACTTCCTACAAAGCTAGCTTCTCATATAATTAAAGTCGTATCTCATGTACCTGCTTGTGTATTCTTTCCTAGGCAAAGCAGTCCTATTTCTACCCATATTCTTGGATGCTTCCAGTCTTTTCACCATCTTTCCCTAAAACTATTAAGAAGGAAGTATTGTTTTTATTGGTAAAGGATGCTCAGAGGAATTGAAGTTTAAGGCCCTCAGGTTCACTAGAATTTTCTCATATATATTGTCTCTATTTCAAGGGGTCTTATACTTTCCCATTCAGTACCTAACTTTAACACAGGACCCTATGAGCTTGTGATACATTTTGTGTTATAATTCAGCTACCTTTAGAATTAGATTTTTGGTTTGATTTTCTGAAATCTCTACCTGTGGCTATAAGAGATAGAGGTGTCTTTTAGTGTAGCCATGAAGATTTCTGGTTCCTTAATCAAACTTTGAGCTGGGAGTTTAAGGCATAAAGTTCATTTTCTCCTCATGTTCTCCTTTACTGTTAGGAACAACCTACCAACTCGTTGGCCTTTCCAGGTGGCTCAGTGGTAAAGAATCTGTCTGCAGTACGGGAGTCATGGGTTCAGTCCCTGGGTTGGGAAGGTCCCCTGGAGAAGGAAATGGCAACCCACTTCAGTATTCTAGCCTGGGAAATTCCCTGGACAGAGCAGCCTGGTGGGCTACAGTACATGGTGTCACAAAAGAATCAGACATGACTTAGTAACTAAACAACAACCACCAACTCATTGTTTTTTACTAAAATACTCTGACAGCAGCTAGTTGGCCATTCAAAGACTTCTCGTATATGGGCACTTGATTCTAGGTGCTACAAGATGATAATTTAGGAAAAGATTTTTCCACTTCATGCTGTGGGTGAGCAGTATTTCTTTTACCACTAACAACTGGGTCATTAATGCCTTTGGATCTAGTCAGGAGAACTAAGGTCTTAAGTTAGGGGAGGGAAATGTATAGGGTGAAAAATATAAGGAGTACTTGCACAACCCTGTTATGTGAATGTTCTTCATATTTACATCCTAGATAACTTTCTTGCCTCATCCTGGTCCCTGGACTCCAAAGAACCAATTCCAGATTTTGTTTCCCTGAAACCACCTCAGCTTTCTATTACTTCACAGCAGATACCCACACAGTTAGTCATTATTTATTTGTGATTCTGTAGACTGGAAATTTGGACTAGGCTAATCCATATGATATTGGGCTCACTCATGCATATAAAGTTGGTTGGTTTGTTTTCTAGAGGGTCGTTGGCCTAGGTGGCCTCACTTACATATTTGGGATTTAAATGGGACTCAACTGGCATGGCTACAGCGGTTGGGGTGGCTGACCTTGTCTACTTCTGCATGGCCTCTCTCATCCCCAAGGAGACTACCCTGGGCTTTTTCATAAGTGGCAATGAGAGAGGCCAAGAGAATAAGGATGGAAGTGGCACATGCAGAAGGGTGAGAGGAGAAGCACTAAGAAAGCATATAATGCCACTTCTCCTGCTTTCTATTGTCAAAGCAAGCCACTTGGCCACCCCAGTTGAAAAAAGTGAGGGAATTGACTCTTTGCTGTCATGATAGGAACTTCAAAGGAATCCATAGTCATTTTTACCCCTTTTACTCCCCCCTAGTTTATCCCCTGGTAATACTTATTTACATTTGTCCCACATACAAAATACATTTATCCTCTCATTATGGGATAAGATCCCCCAATGTCTCATTTCACTATGGCAAAGTCCTGAAGTCATTATCTCACTATTGCAGATCCATCAGATCTAGGTGGAGATGAAGTTCCTCTAATGCAGCTTCTTAGAGGTAGCTGCTCTTGATTCAGAGAACTATTAATTAAAAAGACAAGATATCTATCTCTCACACACACAGGATACAATGAGGAGTTAGAGAAACGATAGCTTTAAAAAACATATTCAAAAAGGGGAGGCTTGCAAGGATAGTAAAAAATTTTCATGGAAATTCAGAAGTCTAGCAGAGTGCATACTCTCAGAGGCCCCTGCTCTGCTGATGCAGTATGTTCACTGACAAGGGTTCAGTTCTGAATCTGTCCTGACTATCTTCTGTTTTGGTAGAACTCTCTGAGATCTTTCTCCTCCTTCTTCTTTTCTTTTTTAAAATAAGAACTGGCTTGTGTTTACAACTGAGTACATTGTCAACCTACTTTCTGCCTAAAGTTTGGTACCCAGAGGAATTTTTTCATTTTGAATGGTTTATGCTCCTTTTTGTCCAATTTGGCAGTGCTTTTGTTAGTACAAGTTTCTTAAAAATTTTGTGGGTTTCCATGTATATCCCTTGGGTTCAGTTTATGTCTAAAATCCATATCTTATTGAGAAATACCTTTCTTTTGATAAATACTTATCAATCTGCAAGTCAGACAGGTAATACGTTTAAGATTTTTGAGTCCTCTTTACTTACAAAATCCATGTCACTAATTTAAAATTTCCTGAGGTCTTAACATAGCTTCTTATGGTCACATGTTTAATTTAATCAGTACTAAGAGACTAATTCTTAATTTAAGAAGTTTTTCCTGGCTACAGAGACTAAGGAATATAAAATTAACTGTATTTTCTAATTCAGCAAACCCTAAGTTGCATATGTATCACACACACACACACAGTTGTGCTCATAACAGTCTGATTTGCATATGTAGTTTTAACAATTCTGCTTGAAAGTGGGTCATTTCTCTTTTTAGCTCATATTTCTCTTCCTGCAACTTGTATGTAGATAAAAGATGACAAATGACACTTTCAACATCCTGCTTGGAAATGTTTTAGGTAGATCAACAAGGTTATCCAGTACATTTTCTATCTTCCAAATCACCATAAGTGACAGTTTTGCCGGTTGTTTTACCACCATATAATACTGATTGCCCTTTATCTGGCCTCAGATTTACTCACTGATCTTTTAGCCTCTACAAACATTGTCCTAGTTGCCCTTCCAACCTCTTTGCTGCTATCTCAAAGAAAATGCTATATATTGTAGATTTTATGCTGTGGTAGCTTTTGACTTCCAATCAGAATTTTCTGTATCCCTTAAGGATCAGTCCGGGAAGCAGAATTCCTGTGAGTGTTCAGATAAGGGACTGAGTAGAGAAATTAGACCTGATACAATTGTGGAAGGAGCTAATGAAGTGATGGGCAAAAAGAGGGTTGGAGTATCTGAGAAATATGTTGCTAGCAATATTTTTTAAGTATTGATACAAAAGAGAAATATGTTGCTAACAATCTTTTTTAATTGTTGATATAAAAGAACAAGTTGGAGCTTCCCAGGGGTACTTGAGAAATCATGCATGACCGCTGGAGTGAGACCTCAAGGGAGCAACTTGTGAGGAATGAAATCAATTAGAAGTTGTCTTTGCATATTTACTGCCATGAAATGTCTGATGGTGACCCTGGGACAAGCTGTTGTTCAGCAGAGCCCAAGGTCCAGAAGAAGAGCTTGACATGTAGAGAAGTGAGGACAAGCTGAACCACTGGGAACCTCTGTGTTTGTCACTGATCACAATAAGACCTTTAGAGGGTGATGGCCACGCTTCTACTTCTGCTCCTCAAATCTCACACACCTTCCTCTTTTGGCTGATGCTAACTCAGAATCACATATGGAAGGGAATTCTGGGAAACCAAGTTCCCAGTTTAACCAAGTTGCAGTTGAGCAATCCAGCATAAAAGCCTTCCTATCTTATGTCATCAACAGTTCCTACTTGCATACTCAATGAGAAAATTTTGAATTTCCCCTTTTCTTTTTGTCCAACTGCATCATCTTTTCCCCCTTTTTGATTACCTAGNCACATCATCATGATTATCTGGGTCATGAAGATCTTTTTTGTACAGTTCTTCCGTGTATTCTTGCCACCTCTTCTTAATATCTTCTGCTTCTGTTAGGTCCAGACCATTTCTGTCCTTTATCGAGCCCATCTTTGCATGAAATGTTCCCTTGGTATCTCTAATTTTCTTGAAGAGATCTCTAGTCTTTCCCATTCTGTTCTTTTCCTCTATTTCTTTGCATTGATCGCTGAAGAAGGCTTTCTTATCTCTTCTTGCTATTCTTTGGAACTCTGCATTCAGATGCTTATATCTTTCCTTTTCTCCTTTGCTTTTCACCTCTCTTCTTTTCACAGCTATTTGTAAGGCCTCCCCAGACAGCCATTTTGCTTTTGCTATTATACTAGGTAGTGTATTTGTGTATTGAGGTGAAATAAGGGGAAGAGCTAACCATGGTGCTAACAGGTCTTGGGGGGTTTGTAGCGAACACCCAAAAGAAGGGTTTCAAATAGAAAAGGAGAGTACAATAAAAGATGTTGGATTGCAAGACTGTTAGCTTTTGAGAGCTTGTTTGTGTGCCAGGAATAGTGTTAGGCACAACACATCCATTATTTTTCATGATCATTGCATTTGCCCTGAAAAACAGGTGGTTAGGTTTTTTACCAATGAAGAATGAGAGGCTGTGAGAGATTCAGTGGGTGAATGGGTCAGGTGATGGATGGCGGAGCAGGATTTGGAACTTAATCACCTGGCTCAGCATCCATGTTCTTTCTGCCACACCATTGGCTTCTCCAGAAACTAGAGGACATCAATCTAGATGACCTAGTCTGAGGCCCTTCTGCCTGAAGCACACCTCCTATTTCCCCACAGGTCCTTCTGTGCCTGAGCATGGGAGGAGTACCACAGTGCTGTGGATAGTGAAGATTTGGAGGTCATCGTGTAAGATCATGGTGACCAGCCACAGCAACCTCTTCCTCCCCCATCAGCCTATTCCATAAAAACTTAGGCAGAGAAAACTCTTCATTTTTGCTTTGGTGCCTACGTCACGTAATTTGTGTTCACTTCAGTCATGTTAAGTCTACAAATCTGGGCTCTGGGACAAAGGAAGCAGAAACTAGTGTGTGTGACTCCAAGTGAGACAGGCCTGGGTTCAAACCTTGGCTCTGCCGCTACTCATGAGCTGGGCTTGTGCAGGCTCTAGGTCTCAGTTTACTTACCTGTGGCATGGGGATAACACCTTACTTGTAAGATTATGGCATGTGATGTTGAATATAGCTTCCCTATTTGATGAATACTTAAAATGAGAGTCATTCCATAAACTCATTTATTTAAAAGAGAAAAAAAAATCATCACTTTTCTTCATCCCTATTGGTACCCAGATCCTTCAATGTCTATTACTCCCATTCTTCCTCCTCATGGCCACAGACATCTCATTTGCTCTCAAACCATCCTCCACTACTGACAATTATAATTCCTTTTTTTTAGGAGAATCAAAATCTTTTAGTTTTGTTCCATGACTTGATAATTCAACTGTATTTTTATTCCTTCCAAAGCAGATAGGCATAGATAATGATTGCAATAGGTAAATAGGTGCTTTTTCTTTTAAAAATCTTATACCCATACAATATTGTAAAGTAATTAACCTCCAATTAAAATAAATAAATTTATATTAAAAATCTTATATCATCTTTAGGATCAAATTCCTTCCAAATTTAATTTGATTAACTTCTGAATAAGAAATACCATTTTAAAGTAAAATTATTGCATTCCAGAGAGTATTATAGTTTATTTGCCATGTGGGATCTGAGTTTCTGAGCAAGAATTGAACCTGTGCCCTGCTACAGTGGAAGCTCAGAATCCTAGCTACTGGATTGCCAGAGAAGTATTATAAACAGCTAAAAAACAAGAAAGGGAAATCATATTGATTTAAACCATGCTAGAATAAATATTTTGCACATCACCAATAGCCAATAATGGTTTCCCTGATAGCTCAGTCTGCAAAGAATCTGCCTACAATGCAGGAGACCCCGGTTCAATTCCTGGGTCAGGAAGATCTCCTGGAGAAGGGAAAGGCTACCCACTGCAGTATTCTGGCCTGGAGAATTCCATGGACTGTATAGGCCATGGGGTCGCAAAGAGACACGACTGAGACAGGTTCACTTTCACTTTTGATAGCCAATAATATTTGGAAGATTTGGAGCTGATGTGGTTTGCATTACACATATACACGTTAAAATACCTCATGAACAAAGTCAAGCTTTACCTCAAACAGATGCTAAGAAATACGAAAATATGTAGAGTTTTGCTGTCTTTAAGATCATTATCTAAAAACTGCTTGGTTTTTGTTTTTCCAGAGAGCACAGTCAGTGGAACTGGAAAAAACTGAAAATTATATTCAGTCCTGCAAAGACAAGGAAAACGCCAAGTCTCTGGACAAACCTGAGGAGTAAGCACACTGTTGGCCCCATCGGCAGCATGCAGGCCGTGGGGGCTCTCTCCATTGGGAAGATGAAGCATCCTCTGTGCATCAGTGTCAGGAACGGTGTGAGGATGAGCGTGTTCATGTGAATTGTCTTTTTCCTTTTAGTTCAGTTCAGTTCAGTTGCTCAGTTGTGTCCGACTCTTTGCGACTCCATGAACTGCAGTATGCCAGGCATCCCTGTCCATCACCAACTCCCAGAGTCCACCCAAACCTATGTCCATTGTGTCAGTGGTGCCATCCAACCATCTCATCCTCCGTCGTCCCCTTCTCCTCCTGCCCTCAATCTTTCCCAGCATCAGAGTCTTTTCCAGTGAGTCAGCTCTTCGCATGAGGTGGCCAAAGTACTGGAGTTTCAGCTTCAGCATCAGTCCTTCCAATGAACACCCAGGACTGATCTCCTTTAGGATGGACTGGTTGGATCTCCTTGCAGTCCAAGGGACTCTCAAGAGTCTTCTCCAACACCACAGTTCAAAAGCATCAATTCTTCGGTGCTCAGCCTTCTTCACAGTCCAACTCTCACATCCATACATGACCACTGGAAAAACCATAGCCTTGACTAGACGGACCTCTGTTGACAAAGTAATGTCTCTGCTTTTGAATATGCTATCTAGGTTGGTCATAACTTTCCTTCCAAGGAGTAAGCATCTTTTAATTTTATGGCTGCAGTCACCATCTGCAGTGATTTTGGAGCCCAGAAAAATAGTCAACCCCTGTCTCCACTGTTTCCCCATCTATTTGCCATGAAGTGATGGGACTGGATGCCATGATCTTAGTTTCTGAATGTTGAGCTTTAAGCCAACTTTTTTACTCTCCTCTTTCACTTTCATCAAGAGGCTCTTTAGTTCCCCTTTACTTTCTGCCATAAGGGTGGTGTCATCTGCATATCTGAGATTATTGATATTTCTCCTGGCAATCTTGTTTCCAGCTTTTTCCTCTTAACTTGGCATTATTTCCTTAGGTTCCTTTATGAACTGTCACTAATCCCCAACTTTTCAGAGCGAGTGTTTTGGCATCCTTTTTCAGTCCACATTTTCAGAAAGCATTTGCTCAATTCCGTGCAAACCCTGGAGCTGTTACAGAAGTTGTGTGAGGTGGGTGCTTGGGTTCTGATACTTAATTGTGCTCAGTCATGTTCATATTTCAGACAAGTTGTCTTTAATTTACAGTAAATACTGCCAACTGAGTACCATCTGAATGCATTTTCTTTATTTTCCTCCATTTTGCAGTGAGCCCCTCAACAAATTGTTAGTGACTGCAACCAAATGCTTCAGGAATAGCTATATGACTCAACAGAAGAGAAATATTCTTCTGGCATTTCTGGCTCTTGACCTGTCTTGGTGCAGGTTGGTGTGTGTGTGTGTGTGTGTTTCTCTGGGTGTGAGTTGACAATTATAATTCTGATAGGTCCTTCTCCATATGTTCTCTGCTTTCTCCTCCCAGCTTTGTTTGTCCCTCCAAGTGGATTCTTTTGTTCTTAGCCCCTCTGTCTTTCATCTATCTCTATTGATACCCCACACCTACCCTGTGTACTCTGCAAAAGGGGCCTTTCTAACGCAGACTCCTTATATGTGGTCATAGAGACAGTCGTGTTGTGTTTGCCCTGAGCTTATCTCCAGCTCCATTCAGCATCTATCCTGCTCCAGGAATTCTTGAGGCCAAAACATTTGGCTGTGGAAGTGACTCCCCATGGCGTCCATGGAGGTGCATCTGGATTCTGCAGTCAGCAGCCTTTGAAGCCCTATAGTTGCATCTGGTTGAAAATGTTTTTGGCCAACAAGGAGCTCAATTTCTATGCACTTTTTTTCCAATCTATCTTTCAATCTGTTAAAAGCATCCAGATTTCTTGGGGTCCATTTAGAATGGAAAACTATAACCACTTGGGGCCTCTGATAGTAAAAAGCTTTGCTGGCTCCCCATTGCCTATGGAATAAATGCTGAAGCCCTCTGCAGGCAATCAAGACCCTCTGAGTCCAGCCTCACAAACAGCCTTTAATCAGTTTTCTTAATCTGGGGTTTGGGAATCCACTGAAGCTCCAAGCAGTATAGTTTGCATATACTTCTTTCTTTCTTTTTTTTTTCCTGGAAAGTTAGTCCAAAGCTTTCATTAGTTTTTCAAAGAAGTCCAAATCAAAATGATTAAGTATCCATCAGTCTGTTAGACTTGCCCTTAAATCATGCAACTGGCACATAAAACTCACTTTTATTGACTTAGTTTTGAACTTCTTGCCTGGCTGTGCCCCTACTTATTACTTTCTTTAGCCCATATCTTGGGGTCGCTATGAGTCGGACACGACTGAGCGACTTCACTTTCACTTTTCACTTTCATGCATTGGAGAAGGAAATGGCAACCCACTCCAGTGTTCTTGCCTGGAGAATCCCAGGGACGAGGGAGCCTGATGGGCTGCCGCCTATGGGGTCGCACAGAGTCGGACACGACTGAAGTGACTTAGCAGCAGCAGCAGCAGCCCATATCTTGTACTTTCTTTCACTTTCATATTTATTGGCTTATCTCCTCTGTTTCTTTTTATAGCATTTTCCTGCTCATCTAAGCTGAGCACTGGTTTTATTTTCTTGATAATGACTTAGTCTATCACTAATGATGATTTCCTGATAGTGTCTCAATTTGGCTTCCTCTCAGAAGAAGACCATGAGACTAAGTCAGATGTAAATGGTGTATTTTCAGGATGATCCTACAAAACCTCAGCAAGGGAGTGGAGAAGTAAGACGGGTTAGAGAAGAAAGCTGGTAGAGAATTATTATGCAACATGTTTAAATTGTGGGCAGCTGGAGCCTAATTCTGCTGGGCTGCAATCCTCCAGTATTTCCATATATGGAGAGTGAAGAGGGTGTTTATGTACTATTAATCATTGCTTGGGGAAGGAGGAGAGAAGATATATAAATTCTCTACAACTCTAGTCTGCCTAGTATGCAGGCAGAGTAGGTTATAGCAGCTGGAGCATTCTAGGTAACCACAGTTGCAAGTTAGGCTGACTTGGACAGAAGTGGTAAAGGATGAAAGACAGGTGGGGTCCCAACACTGGGGCTTCAGCTCTACTTGATTCAGCTTCATCTTCTGATCACCTGGATTTTTTTTTTATAGCTCTGGGTAAACACATGTTCCAGTATAGCTCAGGCTCTGGGCCATCTCTCCTTACAGGAGGCATACCTCTTGGGTTTCCTGTACCATACTTCTCACTAATTCTAAAATATGAACAATGTGGTCTTGCTTCTGTCCGATTTTTCATCTTACTCTCTTTACCTAGTCTCCTGCTGAAGACTTAGT
The DNA here is from genome assembly GCA_006408695.1 of Aepyceros melampus. Taxonomy (NCBI): domain Eukaryota; kingdom Metazoa; phylum Chordata; class Mammalia; order Artiodactyla; family Bovidae; genus Aepyceros; species Aepyceros melampus. The sequence goes on along the minus strand of SJXQ01000579.1, from coordinate 123,195 downwards.
CGTAATTCAAGGCCAAGATGAAATGTTTTCACTTCCATGAAGCCTTCCCAGATCCACCAAAGTTAGAATCAAACTGCTCCTCTCATTCAGTCACTTAGCATTTCAAGTTTACTTCTAGGAAACCAGCAAAAAAGTCCCAAGTGGATGTACTTTCTTCTCTAGATAGTGGAGTCCTGAGATCAAAGGTGGGTTTAGTAACCTTTGTGTTTCAAAGAGGAATCAAATGCTTGGCACAGAGTAGGTATTTGAAAAAGATTTGTTGAGAAGAAGTTCACAGCATCCAAGAAGATAGTTCTTAACTATGTCATATCATTAAACATTGACTGCTTTATATGGCCTCTGAAATCTGACTCTCTATGTGGCTCATTTAAGAGACAAAATCCTTTTTTGTCTTGCATTGATGTCTGTCATATCTTCATCTTTAGTTGCTGCTCTGGAAGTGTCGCATAGTGCCTTAGGATTGCCCTAAGATAGTCCTTCAGAGAAGGATGTTGATTAAGCCTACAAATATTTACTGAGCACTAACTATATTCCAAGTACTGGAAATACCACCTGAATGTAGTTTCAAGGAACTCAGTCTTGTCTATCACTTCTTGGTCATGTGATCTTAACTGATCAAGGTCAGTTTTCTCAAAGAGGGTTAGATTCACTAGCTTTGTAGCAGCCCACTACTAACTCACTGATGCTGAGAGAGTTTTGATGAAAGTGATAGCCTTCTATGACTCCTTCATCCTCTGTTTCTTCTCTTTTATCAACACTAAACTGAACTCATACAGTTGAAAGCACCATGTCTAGCCTATATCTACCATATTGGAGAAGTGACTGTAACTTTTCCATGTACATGTAGAAGTCTTTTCTCTGTGACTAGATTGCAAACTCATTATGGAGATGTCCAAGTCTTCCTGCCGCAGAATGTGTGCACTGGATTGGATTTTTGTAAAGCAATGAGGGACTAATGAGTGTCTTTTGAGTACCTTCAGGCCTATCTCAATGATTCTTAGCTTTCCAGGCTCAATTCAAATGTGTCATTAGGAAACCTTTGGACATTCAATTTGGGCTAGGTGCCCATGAAGTGGGTCCTCTAGCATTTGATTCTTCTCACATCATGTTAAAATTATTAACTCTGTTTGCCTAATCAAGGCCTCCCTAGTGGCTCAGTCAGTAAAGAATCCACCTATGATGCAGGAGACCTGGGTTCGATCTCTGGGTTGGCAAGATCCCTTGGAGAAGCAAATGGCAAGACATGCCAGTATTCTTGCCTGGGAAATCCCATGGACAGAGGAACCTGGTGGCCTACAGTCCATGGTGTTGCAAGAGTCAGACACAACCTGGGGACTAAACCACCATCACCACATCTAATCAACTTTCAGCTCATCAAGCTCAGGAGTTGTACTTTGTTTGACTTCTTCTTGAATGGAATGCCTGAAGAAAAGGTTCTCAGTTGGTGTTTATGAAGGAAATTGAACTCAGTTGTACATGTTTTCCTGTGTTAGAGGGAGAATCTGTGGTAATTCCAAAGGCTGATGATTTTCTCAACTGTTCTTCTTCCAACTTCCCCTTCTTCCTTGGATTGTTCAGTGTTTACCTTCTTTGATTGATTTGTAGGACAGGCTAGGTTCAACTCTAATGAAGTAATTTTTATTTTTACACTATCTCTGTGGATTGCTCCTATAGATAATTCACTCAGGCTCTCACTTCATTTTTTGTTCCTTTATTCAGATATGGAAATGTTTTATGCCTCCCAGAGGGTGAGAAAGGCTCCAGGTTATTAAAGTTGGTCAACATAAAACTTTGGTGACTGTAATGGGCGTGAATATGCCGTGTTGTTTTCTGGGAGGGATTTGTAATTTTAGAAAACCATTCAATGTATGCTTAGTTCTTGATGTGTCCTTCATCATTTTTATGGCCTTTCCCAGATATTTTCTTTTATTTTAATTTACTATTCATTGATTTTTTTGCCCTCAAACATTTCAGTGCCATGTTATTGGAATGCAGCTTCAAGAGTTCAAGGGTGGGTCAGGGCTTTCCTTCTGTCAAAGAATGAGATTGATAGGGGTCCTTTCCACAGGGTAGCAAAGGGGTCCAGGGTTGAGGAGCAGGGCTGGGTTACCCAGGGCAGCCAGAAGCAAGATACCCAGTTGGGAGAAGCAGAGCAATCTATCTTCCAAGTAGCCTGTTTGTTAGGCTATGAAAACATGTGTGGTAAAAGCACAGTGCGAGTAAAAAGGTGAAGGGAGACAGGAAGTCATGGGTGAAAGAAGCCACCAACACTAGCCATTTAACTCGTGCCTCATATAGAGACAGGTGCAACATCTTAAAGATGCCAGTAGTTTAGATGGAAGATACAGACAAACGTCCCTCTTTATAGGATTTGCCCTTCACCCAGTAACATTTTGCCTCCACTCTGTAACACTCTCCAGCCCCTGGAAACTTCCCTGGAATGGGATTGTACCATCCATGGAGAGAGTAAATATCTCAGGCAGTCATGCCTTTTATGATTTTTCTCCAACATCTATTTCCCATTCACTTAGATTTTACTTAAAAAACCCCTCAACCCACAGACTTAACATGCCTGTATTTCTTCTGTGTGGTTGTGAGCCTTTGAGATAGCTATGAAAAGTCAAATAGAAAACACGTGCCTAAGCCCTGCAAACAAGAGACGGCAAGACCAAATTGATTCCAGTATCGTGCAAGAGACACTTCCATCAGAACTCAACCCTAAATGCTGCCTCTGCATCCGCCATCCCTGTTGTTGTGGCTTCGGCCCTCCAATACATATGCCATGTGTTATGGAGTTGTAGCACCAATGGGAAAGGTACTATTTCCATACAGTTCAGCTCACAGCACTTCAGCACTTCTTTCATGCTAATGCTGGAATAGCCACCCAAACAGTAAATCCATTCTTTCAACCCAGATGGACCACAATGCCGTATTACTTTTTTAAGATTAAAATCTTACAGAATGGTTGCTAAATAACAGTCAAGCCTTACACTCATTCATTACAATCTTGGTAAACTACCACAATCAGTTCTAACCAGCTATTTCTTTTTCCTTTTTTGGTCTCATTGTGCAATTTGCAGGATCTTAGTTCCCTGACCAGGGATCTAACCTGGGCCTCTGGAAACGGAAGTACAGAGTTCTAAGCATTGGACCTCTAAGGAATTCCCCCAAATAGCTATTCCATAAAAGATACAAATTGAAATCTAATTACTGAATACTGTAGATGGAAATCCAAGAACCTTGATTCAATGTGTCTCTTGACTTTATAATGGAAGTGAAACTCATTCATTACAATCTTGGTAAACTACCACAATCAGTTCTAACCAGCTATTTCTTTTTCCTTTTTTGGTCTCATTGTGCAATTTGCAGGATCTTAGTTCCCTGACCAGGGATCTAACCTGGGCCTCTGGAAATGGAAGTACAGAGTTCTAAGCATTAGACCTCTAAGGAATTCCCCCAAATAGCTATTCCATAAAAGATACAAATTGAAATCTAATTACTGAATACTGTAGATGGAAACCCAAGAACCTTGATTCAATGTGTCTCTTGACTTTATAATGGAAGTGAAAGAAATGGAAAATTCATGGCTGTCCATAGGAAGCGTAGCGTGTCAAGTGATTCAATGTACATGTTCTGCACACAGACAGTGTTGGGCTCTGTGAGGACAACAGGCATGTTTAGATGTTGCTTCTGGCCTCCAGGAGCTCACAGTCTAGTGAGGGAGATATTCAAGGGCACCATCTGTTGATACCACATGATGACTTCCACTCCTTTTGGAGGCATCACTGAAATATTTCTGCATTCCAGTTCCATTTATTGCAATGAGGTATTTCTTCTCAACTCAGAGTCACTACTGTAATTGAGCCATGAATTCCCAGGAACTTGAAATACGTTCAAGACATCAGTCCTGATTACTGTCACCCTGCAGAGAAAATGTAAGAGATTCTGAGCTGAGGCATGCATTGGTCCTGTTAACTGCTGTAGTTATTCTCAGAGGGAGTTGCCCCTCAGAATCAGGCTATTTCTTTGGATGTGGCCTGACCACTGCAGTAGGTGTTGTTACAGAGTCCCAGACCCAGTCACAGAGACCAAGTGTGCCTGTCTGCTGAAAGGTCTGGCAGTCAAGTGCAAGAAATACTAAAAATATAGGGACTTTCCTGGCAATCCGGTGGTTAAGAATCCATGCTTACGCTGCAGTGGGTACCGGCTCCATCCCTGGTTGGGGAACTAAGATTCATCATGGTCTGTGATGTGGCCAAAAAATAAAAACCAGAAACACTAAAATTATAAACTTGTCTTCACCCCTCTGCCATTGGTGGCTAAAAAGGCATAACACTGTCTTCAGTTTGGAGTTCACAGAACTGAGAAGGTGTTTTGACGTGTTTTCCATATTAATGTTTAAGACTTTCAGTTTTCTAGAATTGTAAGGATGGAATTTCTAGGAACTTTTTACAAAAATAGAAATACTGGAGAAGTTGCAAAATTGGAGGAGATAGCCCTAAGTTCAGCTTTGATCATGTTGATTCAGGGGCTCCCATGAACATTTGAGAGCAAATTTGGGGATGGCATTTAAATATAAAAGCCTGGAGTTATAAGATGTAAACTTGTATATCATCATATTATTATCAATCCCACATTGAGGATGAGGTTAAATAACTTGCTGGAATCTCTTCTTTATCTTACATGATCTCTCTGGCTAACTGTTTCTCTCTTTCAATCATTTCTGTGTGTCTCTGTGCCTAGAATTGAGTCTTGTTCCTAGAGATGCTCAATACAATTTTTTTCATATATCCCGAGGGTTCCCTAGATAGTCACCTCAGACCCAGTTAAAATCAGCTGGCGACTCTGGTCAGTGGAAGAGTGTTTTTGAAAATGTGAGCTTTTTGATGTCTGTACTCCCAGAGACAACAGATGAGGAAACGGAGTGGTGAGACTGCTAATTGCATTTACTGGACCACACGCCTTCCTGGGCTCTCAGAGGAATACACGCTTCTAAGAAATATGAGGTTTGTCTGAGGTCCAAGGGCACTTAGACAATGGAGAAAACAAGTCCCCCAGGTTGTAGTGAATGCCTCTACCCATCTCAAGACCTAACCTGCTATTGCCATACTATGAACAATCAGTGCTTCGGGATACTTGTGTTTAGATTTCATATATACAAATTTAAGACTTTTTTCTTAGTTTGGGTGAATAACTCCCTGTCCAGAGATTTTATGCTCCTAATGTGAAGTGGATATGGGCATCTGAATTTGGAAACTGAAGAGCAGGCTCTGTGTGGTGTTTCTGATCCAAGAAACATGTGACTTGGGCAAGTAACTGTAATTGTCTGAATTCTGTTTTCTTTACTCTTAACAGGGATTGACACTATCTACCTGCTAGGGTGGTCATGTGGGTTAAGTGAAATGGCCAGTGGGAAAGCAAAGGCTACACATTCATTTAAAAATATCTGGCAGATGTTAGCAAAGCCCAGTCTACCAAGGCTTCTTCCTGTCTTCAGTTGGAGACTGTCTTCCTATTTCACACTTTACCCCATCTTTGGATAAATTAAACTCAACTTTAGGCCATTCTTGTGGTAAGTAGAGAGGATAGAAAGCTTTATACAGAATATCCAAGAAATTTATAATCCAGGGATATATTTCCTAAAGCATCTTTTGAAAAGTTGGGCCCCATAGAGTATTAAGCATTTAATGAAGAAAAAATTATCTTGTGAAATATTTGAAAAATTCAGGGTTCAATAAAATCAAACATGCTCTTTATTATAAGACTTGTAGGGCTTTAATGTGCATTTATTAGGGTTTTCCTGTTGGCTCAGATGGTAAAAAAATCTGTCTGCAATGCGGGAGGCCTCGGTTCCATCCTTGGGTTAGGAAGATCTCCTGGAGAAGGGAATAACAACCCACTCCAGTTTCCTTGCCTGGAGAATTCCATGGATAGAGGAGCCTGACAGGCTACAATTCATGGAATCTCAAAGAGTTGGACATGACTGAGTGACTAATACTAACTAACTTTTAGCCCTGAACAAACATTTGTCAAATAAAGGTTATTCAACAAAAGTGTATTGTATATCTCCAAGGTACAGGTAGGATTTTCTGACTCCCAAGTGTCTCTCCTTGAAGCTTACATAAAAAATCTGTCTGCAATGCGGGAGGCCTCGGTTCCATCCTTGGGTTAGGAAGATCTCCTGGAGAAGGGAATAACAACCCACTCCAGTTTCCTTGCCTGGAGAATTCCATGGATAGAGGAGCCTGACAGGCTACAATTCATGGAATCTCAAAGAGTTGGACATGACTGAGTGACTAATACTAACTAACTTTTAGCCCTGAACAAACATTTGTCAAATAAAGGTTATTCAACAAAAGTGTATTGTATATCTCCAAGGTACAGGTAGGATTTTCTGACTCCCAAGTGTCTCTCCTTGAAGCTTACATCTGAACTATTTTATTGTGAAAATATTTTAGGAAGGAGGACAGAAAAAGAAATCAAAACATTCTTTTTATATTCCTCTTTTTTCTTTCAAGTTGTTCTTATCTAAGGTCTGGACTTCTGCCTCGGTTTCCCTGTGTTCATTCCTGTTTCCTGAAGACACGTAGACACAGCACTGTCTGCTGGTTGAAAAACTTTGACAATCCTTCTCATTCTTGCTAGGATTACCTTCTAGGAGCCGTGTCCTGTGTCAGACACCTCAAGGACAGACATTTTGCTTCCAGTGGACTGAAGTTCCAAACCATGAAGCTGGTATTCACCAGAGTTTGAGAATCTCTCATTCATTAGGTTGTATCTTAAATGTGGCCTTCCAGAAGCATGCTTGAGTTAGCTGGCCTCTTCTTGGCAATTATTATGAAACTGGTTGCCATTTACCAAGGAATTATGATGGGCCAAATCCTGGGTAAAAGTATTTGCAATACCTTATATTAGGTTGAACCACACAGAAATACTATTTTTGTAGGTCAAAACAGTTAAATACTGGCAATTGTGTGGTTCCACCTAATATCACTTAATTTTTACAACATTTCTATGAGTGAAACCTTAGCTGGGCTGGAACAAAACACATGGGCATTGTGGTGATTCAATGATCTGTGCCCTTTCAAATTTATCATCTTTAAATGTCTAGTAGTTATAGGATGGTTAAAGGAAAGTTGAAGGAAGTAGATAAAGGGGATTCCTGTTAACCATCCAAGCCATTCCTCCTTTACAAAATAATTAAGCTATAACCCAAGATTTCATAAATAATTCTGCTAAACAAAAGTCCTCCTGTTAACCAGACACACCTGTCTTTAGAAAGCAGCTTAGCAACTATTTAATATTGCCTCCCCCACAGCCTCCTCCACAGCCAATAATTGATTAAAATATTCCTTCTTGCCACATATTTTACTCTTTGTGAAAGAGGTTCTGAAAATACATTTTTCTCCTACCTCATTTCACCTTCATTAATGTTTTGATGTAATATCATGGCTATCTGCCTAGAGGAATTAAGATTCACCTGGCTCTGGTATAGTCTCCCATTTTTCAAGTGGGGAACTAAAAATTCAGTGGGTTAATGAATTTGTTAGAGTTCATACTCCAGCCAGTATGTGCTGGAACTTGGATTTGAACTCATATCTGGATGACTCCAAATCCAGTTGTCTTAACCATGCTACTGTCCAGCTCTGGCTGCCTCGAGCTATCGTTTCCCTAGTTAAGTTAGATAAAAATATGGTCTTAAGGATGTGGCCAGCCTGGGCTTAAATACTGCTTTGCCACTTACTAGCTGCATTGTGCATGCTCAGTCATTCAGTCATGTCCAACTCTTTGCAACCACATGGACAGTAGCCTGCCAGGCTTCTCTGGAATTTTCCTAGCATGAATACCAGGTTGCCATTTCCTACTGCATGNAAATTTAAAAGACTGAGAGACTGGCAAGACCATATATGACAATACAACTCTGACATCCATCTTATCCATGAACCAGATATGCAGGCTATAGTAGAATTGAAGCCATGAACATAAGCTGAATTAAGAACTATAATTAAAGATTTCCTTTAACTCAGACATGACTAGCAACTGCTCATAGAATAATTTAGGAGTTTTGAGTGCATACAACCCAGGGTTATCTGACCTACAGTCAACTTTAACACATAATGATTGGAAACTTAGATGCTAATCCTGAGTGGCAAAAGGAATTGCACAGAGCCATAAAAGGATCTACAGGTTCCCTCTTTCCAAAATAAATCCGAGATTCAAAGAAAGGCCTGGAAAGTCGAGCAGTATCCTAAAAGCCATATATGAAACATTTCCAATACATATAGATTGGATCATAATTTAATCAGGCAAACAGAAAAGATGAAACTATATGAGATTTTGCAATAGACTAGAAAATAACCTCTGATAATATTTGGCAGTTAAAAAGGCACTGACATAACAGAAGTCCTTTCATTGGAAAGCTAAAAAGGAAACCGAAATTAGAATGGAGGAGAGTCCTTGTACCTGAACTACAGCACCTGATAGAAGATTTTGAAAGGACTCTAAAGCAAAAATGAGACAAGAACACAAATAGATGTATGGCTCTGATGACCAAAAAATTGGGTGGCCCACTTCCTAACAGGCCATGTATTGACAAAGATGCCTGTAGAAACTGTAAACAGAAAGAGCAATAAAAAAAAAAAAAAAAAGATGGTCCCACCTTGGAAAAGAAATCACAGGTAAAGAAAAATTCCCCAGTTCAGATCAATGAGGGTGCTCCAAGGAATGAAAAAGTGCCCACTATTTTAATTATTTAAATTAATTATAAATATGGATGATCAGCCTCACTAATTCTTGGTAGTAATGCATGCTACTCTTTCTACATTAAGCTCTGCCATTTTTGATCAATCTCTTCACTGGAGTAAATATACCACAAAGGTGATGGTTGTTTCAAATAGCTTAGGTTCTCTGTCTCCTAGCCTTTAGTTACAACTCTTGGACTCTTGACTAAAACATATTCCTTTCTGCTTCAGAAATTTGGTTCACTCAAATTTATGAGACTGCCATTGAGAACTTTGGTCTATTATTATTTCATAATGGATCATACTCAAAGCAGAAACTAGTAATTCTTGGTAGTAATGCATGCTACTCTTTCTACATTAAGCTCTGCCATCTTTGATCAATCTCTTCACTGGAGTAAATATACCACAAAGGTGATGGTTGTTTCAAATAGCTTAGGTTCTCTGTCTCCTAGCCTTTAGTTACAACTCTTGGACTCTTGACTAAAACATATTCCTTCCTGCTTCAGAAATTTGGTTCACTCAAATTTATGAGACTGCCATTGAGAACTTTGGTCTATTATTATTTCATAATGGATCATACTCAAAGCAGAAACTAGTGGTTACCAAGAAGAATATGGTATCACTAACTTAAACTATCCTTCAGAGTATACCTCTCTACCTGAAGCAACATCAGCCTAGATGGCTGAAATTACAGTGTGTATCAGAGCTTGAAAACCAGCCAAAGACTGGAGGGTAAACATATATACAGATAGCAAGTATGTTTTGAAGTAAGATACACCTTTGAGATTCTTTGGAAACAAGAATTTCTCACCTCCTCTGGAACTTTTATCATAAATGATCTGCTTCAGAAATTTGGTTCACTCAAATTTATGAGACTGCCATTGAGAACTTTGTTCTATTATTATTTCATAATGGATCATACTCAAAGCAGAAACTAGTGGTTACCAAGAAGAATATGGTGTCACTAACTTAAACTATCCTTCAAAGTATACCTCTCTACCTGAGGCAACATCAGCCTAGATGGCTGAAATTACAGTGTGTATCAGAGCTTGAAAACTAGCCAAAGACTGGAGGGTAAACATATATACAGATAGCAAGTATGTTTTGAAGTAAGATACACCTTTGAGATTCTTTGGAAACAAGAATTTCTCACCTCCTCTGGAACTTTTATCATAAATGGACCTGTTAAGAAACTTTTAGATGCTATACATACTTCCTATTGAAAGATAGTCATTATAGAAGTTGAGGCTCATTTGAAAAGAGTGGGATTTCATGCAGCTTCCCCCCTCCATGAGGTTTAAATATGTTTTAGTTATTGTCTGTCTGTTTTCAGGTTGTGTTGATGTTGATTATTTCCTTGCCAAAAACTATATCTCTTACAGTTGCTAAAAAACTGCCTGACTTTTTATTTCCTAGCTGAGGTATATCAACTTTTATTTTATATTAGCTGATAGAGACACACAATTTATGGGAAACATGATCCTTAAATTGGAAGACATGAATAGACATTTTCCAAAGAAGACTACAGATGGCCAACAGACACATGAAAAAATGCTCAATATCGCTAACCATCAGAGAAATGCAAATCAAAACCACAGTGAGATACCATCTTACACCTGACAGAATGGCTGTCATCAAAAAGACCACAGACAACAAGTGTTGGCTAGGATGTGGAGAAAAGGGAACCCCTAGCACACTTTTGGTGGAAATATAAATTGGTGCAGCCACTATAGAAAACAGCGTATAGGTTCCTCAAGAAAAAAAAAAAAAAAAAGAGCTACATGACCCAGGCTTCCACTCCTGGGTATATAGCTAAAGAATATGAAAATATTAATTTGAAAAGATACATGCACCCCAAGATAGAGACACACAATTTATGGGAAACATGATCCTTAAATTGGAAGACATGAATAGACATTTTCCAAAGAAGACTACAGATGGCCAACAGACACATGAAAAAATGCTCAATATCGCTAACCATCAGAGAAATGCAAATCAAAACCACAGTGAGATACCATCTTACACCTGACAGAATGGCTGTCATCAAAAAGACCACAGACAACAAGTGTTGGCTAGGATGTGGAGAAAAGGGAACCCCTAGCACACTTTTGGTGGAAATATAAATTGGTGCAGCCACTATAGAAAACAGCGTATAGGTTCCTCAAGAAAAAAAAAAAAAAAAAGAGCTACCATGACCCAGGCTTCCACTCCTGGGTATATAGCTAAAGAATATGAAAATATTAATTTGAAAAGATACATGCACCCCAATGATCATAGCAGCATTATTTACAATAGCCAAGATATGGAAGCAGTGTAAGTATGTTCAACAGAAGAATGGATAAAGAAGTGATATATGTGTGTGTGTGTGTGTGTGTATACACATGATGGAATACTACTCAGCTATAAATAAGGATGAAATGTTGCCATTTGCAAAAACATGGGTAGACTTGGAGGATATTATGCTAAGTGAAGTAAGACAGAGAAAGACAAATACTGTATGTTATCACTTATAGGTAGAACTGAAAAAAAATTAAATGAATAAATATAATAAAAAGGAACAGACTCATAGATAGAGAAAACAAACTAGTAGTTACCAGTGGGGAGAAAGAAGGAGGAGGGGCAAGATAGGGATTGAGGATTAAGAGGCACAAGCTCAGTTCAGTTCAGTCGCGCAGTCGTGTCCGACTCTTTGCGACCCCATGAATCGCAGTACGCCAGGCCTCCCTGTCCATCACCAACTCCGGAGTTCACTCAGACTCACGTCCATTGAGTCTGTGACGCCATCCAGCCATCTCATCCTCGGTCGTCCCTTTCTCCTCCTGCCCCCAATCCCTCCCAGCATCAGGGTCTTTTCCAATGAGTCAACTCTTCGCATAAGGTGCCCAAAGTACTGGAACTTCAATTTTAGCATCATTCCTTCCAAAGAAATCCCAGGGTTGAGTGGTCTGGTATTCCCATCTCTTTCAGAATTTTCCACAGTTTACTGTGATCCACACAGTCAAAGGCTTTGGCATAGTCAATAAAGCAGAAATAGATGTTTTTCTGGAACTCTCTTGCTTTTTCCATGATCCAGCGGATGTTGGCAATTTGATCTCTGGTTCCTCTGCCTTTTCTAAAACCAGCTTGAACATCAGGGAGTTCACGGTTCACATATTGCTGAAGTCTGGCTTGGAGAATTTTGAGCATTACTTTACTAGCATGCGAGATGAAAAGGCACAAGCTACTGTGTATAAAATAAATGTGCTACAAGGATATATTGCACAGCACAAGGAATATAATAAACATTTTATAATCTCTTTAAATGGAGAATAATCTCTGAGCATATTGAATCACTATGTTGTACACATGAAATCAATACAATATTGTGAAACAACTATACTTTGATATAATTAGCATGGTTATAATATATATGTAGTAATAATAATAATTAGCATAATTATTAAAAAAATTTCACTAATACTTGGCCAAAGATATTTCCATCAGCCCTTATGGCCCTGGGGTCATAGTTCACTCCCCTGGGGTCACATCAGTTATTTTCTTAAGAACTGGTCAGTGGAAGGCTTATATATTAAGAGATTTTATCTCTACTACTAGACTCTTCCCTGTTGCACAAAGACATGGCAAACTATTGCAATGGACTCATGTACTATCCCTAGTTCTTTCCCATTGCTTAAAGCCTTTTCCCCAAAAAATCTACCTAAACAACCTTTTCATGATTTTCAACCAGGAAATTTTATACCTTGTAAAGACTTAAGAAAAACAAACACAAAAACAAAAACAACTGCATTTGAGCTTGATTGAAAGGTGCTTTAACAACAATACCGTGGAACATTTCTTGGGTTCTTGTTTCACAACTAAACAAGCAACACAGAATTCCACACAATTGGGAAGTCATTCAAATATAAAATCTCAAAAAGAGTTTTCATGGATTCTCCATAATAGTTGATCTTTGGAAGTAAATATCTGACCCAGGATCTTTAGAACAACCTGATGACATCAGATTATGCATAGCTTGCACCCAAGATACTGGACCAACATCTCTGTGTAATTCTGGTTTTGTTTTTCATCTGCTTATTTATAATCACTTGCCTATCATTTTTATAGAGTCATGATTTATAATGGCTCCTTTTCTTTTATCATTCCCCTTTATGATAATTGTTAGGTTAGAACATATTCATTGTAACACCATTCTTAGATTATCCTAAACAATAGCTCTATCTCCCACTGTAACAACGTTTGGATGTGCCATTAACCACCAGACTCTAATGATAAAAACTTTATAGCTATTCCAATCTCCTCAAAGAAACCATGAAGAATTGCAGCTAATATCATTTCCATTTGCATGGACAGGGACCCTTAAATGAACCAACCAGTGACTTCACTATGTGTCCTTTCCTAGCAAAAGGATAATTTATTACAATCTATTGATCAGAATTCAGATAATATAAATTTGAACTCAACAACTTTCTTAGAATGAGTGGTCTAATAAATACTCACAACTGGAAGAGGCTAAAAAAGATACAAATATGTAACCCAGCTCCAGTAAGGCCATGACCTCATGTCATGAAAACTTTTTCCCCTGGATGTCCTTGTGCCCCTATCATGAACCATGTGGCTAGGATTTCCTGGTTCCCTTTCTCTCAGACTAATATTTCATGCACTTTAGGAACAGCATGCCAAAACTTGTCATTACACAGGTATGTTAATTCTATAAATCACCAAAGCTGGAAATTTCAACTCAACTGTGAGCTTCAGAAGAAGCTACCCTTGATTACACAGGCACTCAGCTTGGGGGAATTAATCATTGTTTATGTGAACAATCAGAGAAATGTTCCCAATTGTGCAAATCCTACAAATGGGGAAAAAAAACCTGCAAGGAGCATATCACCAACTCAAGAAAAGATTATTAATGGTACTATTCTTGCTCTAGACTGATATGGATCAGTCTCAACTTGGATGAGTAGCGATGAGCAATAGCATTGCTCTAGATTTTCTGTTGATTAGTCATGGTGGTAGTGTTTGTATCATTACTAACAGTACTTGCTAACATAGGTCAATGAAACAGGCAAGATAGAGCAGACTCTACATCACCTGAAAGAAAAAGTGACTAGATCCTCTAAGGCCAACTGTTATGGCCTATGGGATTTATTCTTTTTGCCCATATCACACAATTGGAGTCTCTGGTTCCAACCATCTTAAAGGGACTATTCATTGTTTTTGCTTTGTCATAGTTATAATGCTGGTTTATTATGTTCTGTTCAGGGTTATAAATGGTTCTGTGCAGCATTTCTCTCTGTAGCAAGATGACTCAGCAATTAAAGGTCAGGAAGATCTTGGGATACAATTGACTATGGAGATAACTGGATAATCCCTCATTAGGAAGATATGGTTTTCCAGTCTTCCTTGAATTGATCAACCTCTTACAGGTGAGAGAATGATCAAAAAGGAGACTGAGGGATTGAATATACAAATAGAAAATGGTCTGGTCATATATGACAATAGAGCTCTGCTCCAAAGCTGTAAACGTGGATTTTGAACTTGAATAGCTTAGGTCAGAAGTCAATAATTTTTTTCTGTTAGGGCCAGATATGGTCTTTGTAGCAACTAAGCAGTCATAGGTAATAGTAAACAATGGGCATGGCTGTGTTCCAATAAAACTTTAATTACAAAAACAAATGGTGGGCTTATTTGGTCCACTGGCTAACCCTTGATTTACTTCTCTGTAGGTGAAAAATCTTCTCACTTATTTGACAAGAGGGGCAAATGGAGGGAAATTAACATTGATTGAGGTCATACTGTAAACTAGGCACTATACTCATGGCTTTTATTTATTTATGTTTGGCTGCACTGGTTCTTCATTGCTGCACGTGGGCTTTCTCCAGTTGCAGCAAATGGGGGCTACTCTTCATTGAGGTGCACAGGCTTCTCATTGCTGTGACTTCTCTTATTGTGGAGTACAGGTTGTAGGTGCTCAGGCTAGTAGTTGTGGCACACAGGCGTAATTGCTCTGTAACATGTGGGATCTTTGTAGACCAAGGATGGAACCCATATCCCCTTCATTAGTAGGTGGCTTTTTAACCACTGGACCAACAGGGAATTCCACTCATGGCTTTTATATTCATCATATCATTTAATACCCACAACTTAATCCCTGTGCTACAGGTCAGAAAATGGAGTTTCAGAAGGTGAAACAGATTATCCACTATCTTATGGCTGCTGGAAAGTAGGATCCAGGGAATTCAAAGTGCTGTTTATTTCCCATCATCACAACTCCCCTTATTTCCATGCAAAAGTAGCTAAACTTTTTTGAGAGGTATGTCCCCCCTCGCTCTCTCATTCTTATTTAATCACCACAAAAATCCCATGAAATATATTGTCCTCATTTCATAGAGGAGGATCACCAAGTTCACAAAACTGGAAATTGGCAAGTCCAGCATAAGAACCCTGATTTCCTAACTCCTAATTCTCTAACTAGGACCTTATTTCCTGGTCAATATTTGTTTAATTAACACAGGAGAATATTTTCCTCTCTCTGGACCTCTCTAAGTATAGCTACAAGATTTATTCTGACCAACAGAAGTAGCTGAGACTAGATTGATGGTTTTGGAGGGAATATCAAGTTCAATGCAATGAAATCCTGTTAAAGCAATATGGATAGGTGTCCAGGAAATATAAGAATCACTGGTGCTTTGTCAACAACTTGGCTATCAGGCTGAAGGCCACCTGGATTCCTTTTTAAGGAGTTTCCCAAATGAAAAATGTCTTCTCAGAACATCTGACTCCTAGAACGCCCAGAGTTCTGGGCTGGAAGAAGCCACTGTCTTTGGCTGACATGTCCCAAAATATAAATACAGAGGTTCAAGGGTAGGAAGTCCTTTTATGTTTTTAGATCTGTGTATTGAAAGAGAGAGAATTCAGAACTATTGCCACATGAAACTGTTGGAAGCTCTTTAGCCATTTTTCCATTGGCAGCCTCATTTTAAGCAGTTTCCTGGCATGATCAAGGAAAGCTTCTGAAAGAGAAGGGTCCCTGTCTCCCACTCAACTTCCTTGTGCCAACAGAAGTGTGGGGCGCCACAGAGCAGGTTTGAAGGGAAGCTTTCAGTCTGACAGTGAAAGTGCAAGTCACTCAGTTGTGTCTGACTCTTTGGGACCCCATGGATTATATAGTCCATGGAATTCTCTAGGCCAGAATACTGAAATGAGTAGCCTTTCCCTTCTCCAGGGGATCTTCCCCACTCAGGGATCAAACCCAGGTCTCCCACATTGCAGGTGGATTCTTTACCAGCTGAGTCCCAAGGGAAACCCAAGAATACTGGAGTGCGTAGCCTATCCCTTCTCTAGTGGATAAGGAAATTGTTATGTGAGCCTCAACACTGCTCAACTATGTAAGGGTCTGATCTTGCACCTTAGACACTGAGATGCCACGAAGGAGAGGGGAAGAAAAGAGAGGAGGAAAGAGTAAGGGGGTGAAGGGGGGAAGAGAGGAGAGGATAAGCGGATAGGAGGAAACAGAAAGAAGGAAAAGAAAGGGAAGAGGACATATGTACTCATGTTCCTAGGTCCTGGTTTGTACCTGTGCCTTAGATGCAAATAAGTCTGGGAAAGCGAGTACCTAGGAGTACAAGAGTACAAAAGGAAGCAATTTTATCCTATACAAGATGTGTGCTGATAGCAAATGTACATAACTATCGTCTCTTGCCTGCAAACAAACTCTTGGCTTCTGAGGAACCCTATAAGCATCATCCAAGGAGGACACCTGAGATCTGAAACTGCCTCTTCGTCTTGGATCCCTCAGAGCCCTCTCTCTCATAATGAGCTTGGTGTCTGAAATACAGAAACTTAGCATCTCTGTCACAGAGGCACCTGAACTGCCATCCATGTCAATGTTTTCAAACATGCTCTGGGAAGCCATAGAACTTCCTCAGATGTCCCACTGAAGAAGAGCCCATCCTCCCTGCCCTGCCCTCCGCTTCCCCTCCACACACAGCCTGTTTCAATTTGGAGCAGCTCAGCTTGAAATGTATTGCATATTGGGCTTTTGTTCTTTTGAAGGAAGATGACAAGACTCAAAAATGTTTGATAGTCACTGGTGCAGCCCAAGCCCCTCTGTGAGTCTCATTCATCTTTGTAACCCTGGTGCCCACCACAGACCCTGGTGCAATGGAGGTGCTTCATAAATATTTATGAATGAGAACAAATACATATTTCATTGATTCATCTAGTCACCAGAGAAACACTTGTTCATCTGCTGTTGGTTTGTGAGGAGCATTGGCCCACAACTTCTGTGACCCCACTGACTGCCAGTCTTTAGTTAGCCAGTGTATGGTGCTGAAAAGCATCTCTTTTTCTCCTCACCTTCTCTGTGGGCCCCATGTTGCATCCTGGGCCAAACTGGCCTGAGGGTTAAAAGTGAGGTCATATTAACAGGAACAGAAACATTATTTTTTTGGCTTTATTCCCAATATGTTATTGCACTTTTTCTGTCCTTTGCTGGCCTCATTTCTCTTTGAGACAAGCTCTAGTTGTAAGCTTTGTCTCTTTCCTAACACACAAGATAGAAGTGGTAGAAAGAGCCTTTTGCTGCAAAGAATGTATATCTGAGAGTGCTCCTAGCAAAAGAAACTACTCCTCAAGGGTCAGAGGTTTCTATTAAGAAAGGCTGCCTGCTAGCCAACTGTGTACTTGTGAGAAATTTAGAATGCTGGGGAGAAGATACTCAGAATAATTGATGCTGTTGTTTAAAAAGCACTTTGTGGTCAAGTCACAGCCAAATCTTTTCCCTTTAGGAAAAAGCTACAGCTTGTTGGTCATGTCTCTATTTGGCTCTGGTATTATTCTGTCAGCTCTTTTAGCTAGACTGTGCCCCTTTGCTTCATGAAACTAACATTTAATGCATCTCTCTTTTTTTTTGATTTGTATTTGAGTATAGTTGATTTACAATGTGTTAGTTTCAGGTATACAGTATAAACAGTCTCAATGATTCATTCACTCATTCATTCAACAAATATGTATTGAGTTTCTACTATGCACTGAGAGTACAAATTAAATGAAAGAATCAGGAATCTTTGTCCTTTCAGGATTTATTTTCTAGTAGTGGTAGCATTTTCATACTGTTCATGGGGTTTTCATGGTAAGGATACTGGAGTGGTTTGCCATTTCCTCCTCCAGGAGACAGAGGATGAGATTGTTGGATCGTATCACCAACTCAATGGGTATGAATTTGAGGAAACTCTGGGAGATAGTGAAGGACAGGGAATCCTGGTGTGCTGTATTCCATGGGGTCCCAAAGAGTCAGATATGACTTAGCAGCTGCACAACATCTGCTTGGTAAAATTTAAGTGAAAAGAGAGATACAACTGTAGAAATATATGATGTTATCAGATGATGATAAGAACTGAAGACAAAAAAATACAAGCAGGGAAGAGGGAGAAGTTTTGGGGAGCTGACAGTACCATTTTAGTTGCCATAACCCAGGTAGGAAAGACCTCATCACAAAGCTGATGGTAAATCTATGAGTTAGATGTTATTTCTGTCTTATAGATGAAGCATCTGGGCTCAGAGAGGTGAAGTGACTTGGCTGAGGTCTCACAGGGAGTTAATGACTAAGTAGGTATTTGGACCCAGATCTGGGTGACCTTGAATGTAGGCTGTTTCTGCAATGCTACTCTGCTTGTAGATTTTCGTTTGTAAAACATAGGGCTGGGCTAAGTCAGGACATATATAACCCTTTGTTCCGACTCTGACACGCCTAGTGCCAGTGATCTTCCCCAAAAGTGATAGAACACACAACTGTTGTCAATAATAGCAAAAATGTCTCATGTTATATTATCCACCTTCTTGCTCAGGTTGGAGTCATTATTTCTGGTTAGAGATTTGGCCTGAAAGTTAGATCTTTAACACATAGACACAGTACTGAAAAGTGAAAAAGACAGAGCCTTCCTGTTGCTGCATGATGCTGTTAAAATGTAGCAATGTGGGGACCTCCCTGTTGGTCCAGTGGTTAGCACTCTCCTCTTCCAATGCAGGGGGCACAGGTTTGATCCCTAGTCCAAGAACTAAGATCCACATGCCTCATGGTGAAGCCAAATGAAAAAAAAAATTGTAGCAGTGTGGGTGACATTGGTACTATTTATGATAATACATTATTTAGATCATTAAATAGTATTCAAGAAGATCCTAAAACAAATGTATGGTTACCAAGGGAGAAAGAGAAGAGAGGGAAAATTGGGAGATTGGGATTGACATATACACACTGCTATATATAAAATAGATAATGAATGAGAACCTACTGTATAGCCCAGAGAACTCTACTCAATACTCTGTAATGACCTATATGAGAATAAAATCTTAAAAAGAGTGGATCCACATATATGTATTGGAGTAGGAAATGGCAACCCACTCCAGTATTCTTGCCTAGAGATCCCATTGATAGAGGAGCCTGGTGGGCTTCAGTCCATGGGGTCACAAAGAGTCAGACACGACTGAGCAGCTGAACACTCACACACACACACACACACACACACATATGTATAACTGGTTCACCTTTCTGTACCATAGATATTAACACAACATTGTAAGTCAACTATACTCTAATAAAAATTAATTAAAAAAAAAGATAATTCTAGAAATATAATGTGGAAGAAATCTAAAAAATCGGATACTGGAGAATTCTGGGGGGGTGAGCATATAACCAGACTGAGTATGGTGTGCTAGAGTCGAGAGTCAATGAATTTCATGGGGTCTGATGTAAGAGGCACATTGCTACTTGAAGTGCCTTGAGGGCAGAGCCTCCAGGATTATAAACTGGATGTTGTAGCTAAGTTCCCACCCTGAGTGCAGGGGCTGCCTTCTCATTCTCTTGAATCTGCAAGGCTAGGCATAGCAGTTAATAGATTTGTCAATAAGTGTTTGTTGAATGAGTAAATGTATGATGCCAAGGAGATCTGAAGCCATAGAAGTCAAGAATGGATACTGGAATTGGGAATATGCGTTGCTTTTTCCATATCCCCCCATCTATACTTGAGCGTCACTTCTGCTCTGAGCATCACCTCTGTATTAGTTCTATAGAGTTGTGGTGAGAAATGCACAGACTGGGTGGCTTAAACGACAGAAATTAATTTTCCTGCAGGTCTGGAGGCCAGGAGTCCAAGATCAAGGTGTTGGCCCTGTTGATTTCATCAGAGGCCTTTCTCCTAAGTTTGTAGATAGCTGTCTTCTCACTCAGTCTTCACATGGTCTTTCCTCTGAGCTGTCTGCATCTCAATCTTTTTTCTTCTGTGGAGACTAGCAATAATGTATTAAGACCCATTCACATGACTTCACATAACTTTAATGGCCCTGTCTCCAACTGTAGCACAATCTGAGGTACTGGGCTTTAGGACTTTAACATGAGAATTTCATTGTTGTTCAGTGGCTAAGCTATGTCCAACTCTTTGTGGATTATGGGGGAACATAATCCAGCCCATAAGAACCTCTTAAACAAATTATTTACACATAAACCCTTTTCCTAGCTCTGCTTTGGCAAGGGAACATAGGCTATGCTATGAAGCTACTCTTTCTTTCTTTGCCCCCTCTTATCTCCATGTACATGTCTATATATTATTTACCCATCTATCAATCAGTCAATCAATCTATCATATATCTGTCTATCCACATAACATCTTACTGGTTGTTCTATTTTCGTTTTTATTGCTATTGGGGTGGTGGTAGAAATGCGTGTGAGTGTGAAATTACATCCAAATACAAAATCTGGTCATTTCTTCAAGAAATTCTGTTAAGAAAATTGTAATGGTATCTGAGAAGAAATAAACTTCTTTCATGCCTGACATTTAAGCAGCCTTAATTGTCTAGTGCTTTTGACAATGCTCTGCTGATAACATGAATTACATGCTTTGTAAGCACCATAAAAGGCTATACAAACCCCTTTTGAGCTTTCTTATGGCTAAGTAGTTATGCCTTGATTGATGGAAGAGTAAGCACACCTTGATTGCTTATGTAATTTTGAATTAATTATATTACTTCCAGATTCGTTTGTTATTAAGGAGGGTGCTTATCAACTGGTTCTAATTAATGTATAACAATTTTATAATAGAGGCTTTAAACATTTAGATGATATTACAGTTCCCAAGGTTCAGTTCATTCATTCATTCATTCAACAATGTTAAGCGAAGTTTCAATATATGGAAAGTACTTTGGGAGTTGGTGTGATAATGCAGAGAATGTGTAACACTTGGTGTCTGCATCCTACGGTGGAAATGACGATCATAGAGTAAAACGGAAATGTAGGGAGTAGTTGTCCTAGCTTTCTGTTGTCATCTTCATTTATTTCAATCCAACTGGGAAGAGAAAACAAGTTTGA
This sequence comes from Aepyceros melampus, assembly GCA_006408695.1. Classification (NCBI taxonomy): domain Eukaryota; kingdom Metazoa; phylum Chordata; class Mammalia; order Artiodactyla; family Bovidae; genus Aepyceros; species Aepyceros melampus. The sequence goes on along the minus strand of SJXQ01000579.1, from coordinate 102,093 downwards.
GGGAACTGGTTATACGCAGGATAGAAAAGATGGGAAGCCAGCAGCACAGAAGGCAACACACAGATTTGCAACAGCAAGAAGCCCCTAACCCTACCAGCTTAGAGAGGCCAAGAAACGGGAGGGTTTCTGGAGCCTAGAGGTGGGTTTCACTGGGAGAATTTGATGATGACTGGTCTATCAGATGGGATCTGTATCTGTGGAAGTGATGAGGCTCTTGAGCATAGAGAAGGGGTGTGGGATGCTCTGGCTTCCCCTCTTCTCTTGCTCCTTCAGTCCCCTCAGAACCTCTCCTGGGAGTTGCAGGCTGTGGAGATGAGCCCCTGTTGTGATATAGCGCAGGGCACAGGGGAGGACTGCATCTGGCCTTGGCCTTGCACAGAACTCCAAGATTTATCAGTGTCTAAAGGCAATGGCACCCCACTCCAGTACTCTTGCCTGGAAAATCCCATGGACGGAGGAGCCTGGTAGGCTGCAGTCCATGGGGTCGCTAAGAATCGGACACGACTGAGCGACTTCACTTTCAGTTTTCACTTTCATGCATTGGAGAAGGAAATGACAACCCACTCCAGTGTTCTTGCCTGGAGAATCGGGACGGGGGAGCCTGGTGGGCTGCCGTCTATGGGGTCACACAGAGTCAGACACGACTGAAGTGACGCAGCAGCAGCAGCAGCAGCAGCAGCAGTGCACCGTACCCTTAAGTGTAGACAGTGCTCAAATCACTAGTAAACACATATTAGCTTGCTGTTTGCCAAGGGAACTCTTAGTAGTATGATCTGTGTGTGCGTCTGGGGTGTATACCTGACTGGTTGGAAGAGGAATGGGGTGGACTGTTTGCCTGGAAGAAAAGGAAAAGACAGATTCCTTCAAGTAGGAGGATCAGTAGGAGATGGTTAGTGATAAACTGTCTGCCATCAAGGTAAGATATTTGATAAAGGGGGACAAAAGACTGGAGCTTATTTTAAGATTGAGTGGAGGTAGAGATCCCATAATATATAGAGTGTAAAAATATAGTCTCCTTGAGAAGCACTTAGCAGTGGTTAATCCATTAACTAATTAATTCAATAAACATCATTAAAAGCCAACTATGGACCATATGCTATTGATAATAACATGTGCAAAAATAGACTTGCTTCTGGCCTTTTGGATTTTATAGTCAGTGGGTAAGAAAGATGCTTATTTTTTAATAAATGATAAGTGCAGTAAAGGAAGAGAGTAGAGAGCTATAATGGTATATTGTCAGGGATACTTGTCTAGCCTGGGGGATTAGGGAAGACTTCCTAAAAGTTTAGTGATCTGAGATTCTTCAGCATCAGAGGAGTGGGACTAAAAAACCAAGCAAACCAGCCAACAACAACAACAAAAAAAACAAAGAGAGGGAGTGGGGAAGAGTGTTCAAGGAAGAAAAGAGCCAGGCAGAGGCCCTAGGGTGGGAGGGAACGTTCTGGTAAATGTTTTTTGGTGTGAAGTAGAATCTTTTGGTGGAGTTTTCAAAGAAGTTAATCAACTACAGCCAAGACAACTCACACATCACACCTTTCCTTAACCTTCTGTTCCTAAAATCACAAGATGTACAGCATTTAATTGCTTGGGTTCAATCAGTGAGAGCTTCTTTGGGAGAGAAAAGAACAGCAAGAGACAGGGCGATTTGGTGAGTAGAACCTATCATGCCAACAGGTAACCATATATTTCAGCATCTGGTTAAGGACCACAGTGAGGGGTCTCTGTGGCTAGGAGAGTTGGAGGTCAGGGAAGAAAGTGGTGTGTATGGGGCTTGCTGTTGTCATGTCTCCAGACAGCCAGCTGGAATTCCCTACTCTGCAGAAGGGAGTCTGACTGAAGAGGAGAATTCTTAGCAGACAGTAGGTAATCCCTCCATCAGCTGTCAGTGAGCAACTCTCAGGAAGGAGCAAGGACACCGGGGAACCATTGATGATTTGTACCAGACGATTCAAGTGTGTTGTCTCAGTCTTCACATGAACTGCGTGAAACAGTATCATGATTCCCATTTTACAGACAAGGAAACTAAGATTTACTGATTTGGATTATGTGTCCATGTGTGCATATTTAGGGAATGACTGTGTTAGAACTCATTTCTGTCTCACCACTCAATGTTCCTACTGTAGCCCTAGGCTTTTCCCCCACTCTGGGGTATGTATGTGTGTGGTTGGGTGTGGGTATGGGTATGTGTCTTGCTTTATTCCCTATATTAGAGTATATGTTCTTAATAAGGGAAGGAGATAAAAGAGTGGGTGGAAAAAGTAATTTTTTGAAAAATCTGCTCTTCACCAAGAGATATGCTTGCTAATTACATAGAATATTTCACTTAATGTTTACCACAAACTGCATGCTACATGTTATTCCCTGCGTTTTAAGATGAGGAAAATGAGTCATTTGTGTCTAAGATCTCTCATCTACCAAGGCAGTGGAGCTGAAATTGGATTGCAGGCATGCTTGAGTCCAGAGTCCATGCTCTATCTAGCTCATTTCCTGTGCCATGTCATGAGCTTTCTAATGTTCAATAAATATTTATTCATTTATTTACTGTTAAAACAAACATTGTTTGTGCACCACTTTTGTGCTGGGCACTCTACTAAGCACAGAGAGTGGAAAAGAATTCTATTAATTTCTTTTGCTCTTGTAGCCAATACCAGGCTGGGTGATAGTTGGTTGTTCTCATACAGTTTCTTGGGTTTTACTTAATGGATATTAGAATTGAGCAGGATCTTAGTCGATGTTTTCATGCTTTAAAACATCCTTGTAGTGAAGGTACAAAAGTTCCAAGTAAAACATTAGCTAGCAGAACCCAGCAGCATATAAAGAATACTACACCATGAGGAAGAAGAGTTACTCCAGGAATATAAAGATAAATTAATAAATAGCTGATTAATTAATAATCCATATTAATGGATATAATGAGATATAATTTCTATGATTTTATTCCAGAGATAATGAAAGGCAACTGATTAGTGTGCAACATTCCATATCTTTTACATGTATACAAATTATATATGCATATGTAATACATTATATACATGTATGAAAGCAAGCACCTACTTGTCTACACGTACACAACAAACACACATATGCTTCTGAAATTCCATAAAAGAAGAGCTGAACAAACAGAAGGGCATATACTAAGTTCTTAGATAGGGAGAGTCAATCTTTAAATATGCAAATTTTGTACATTAATTTATTTGTTTTTCTTTAATTAATTTTTATTTGTTTGTTTTGCTTTACAATACTGTATTCATTTTGCTATACATTGACATGAATCAGCCACGAGTGTACATGAACTCCAAAATAACATTTATTTTAACTGGAGGCTACTTTACAATATTGTAGTGATTTTGTGCATTAATTTATAATGAATACAATTCTATTAGAAATAACAAAATAATTTGTAAAAGTTCTTTTGGAAAGAGAAACAAATCAGAATAGTCATAAAACACAGAACAATGAGGGAGCACTTGTTCTAGAAAACCTTAAAGCATATCATAAATCTTTAACAAATCAGTGAGGTATTGGCTAGTAAATAAGAACCAATGGAAAATAATACAATAGGACTTCCTGGTGGCTCAGAGGTTAAAGCGTCTGCCTCCAATGCAGGAGACCCAGGTTCGATCCTTGGGTCCAGAAGATCCACTGGAGAAGGAAACGGCAACCCACTCCAGTACTCTTGCCTGGAGAATCCCATGGATGGAGGAGCCTGGTAGGCTACAGTCCAAGGGGTCGCAAAGAGTCGAACACGACTGAGCGACTGCACTTTCACTTTCACTTTCTTTAAAGATATATGGATTTCAAATATATATAGAAATTAGAGTATAATAAAGTTAGCAATCAACTTAGAGAGAGTGTATACGTGTGGAGAGGAAAAGAAGCAGACCAGTGCATACGGCAGCAGGGCTTCCCAAGTGGCAGTAGTGGCAAAGAACCCACCTGCCAGTGCAGGAGACTAAGAGAGCGGGTTCCATCCCTGCGTCAGGAAGACCCCCTGGAGGAGGACATGGCAACCCACTCCGGAATTCTGGCCTGGAAAACCCCATGGACAGAGGAGCCTGGCGGGCTACATTCCACGGGGTCACAAAGAGTCAGACACAACTGAAACGACTTAGCACGCACACACAGTATTAACTGGGTAGCCATTTGGAATATAATTGGATTCACATTCATATTGCGCTTGAAGATAAATTCCAAATGGGTCAAAAATTTAAAAGTAAAATATGAAATCATAAAAATAGTAGATGAAGACACGTGAGAGTTATTTTATTACCTAGAAATGGAAAATCATTTCAATTATTATACAAAATGAAACAGCCAGAAGCAAAAAAAAAAAACCTCATTTCATGTATTTAAAAAATCTGTTTGCAAAAATGGTCTAAGCAGAGTCAAAAGACAAATGACCCTTGGCAAATATCTGTAACTTGTTTCCGATGAATGGCTAATATCTTTAATATATAAATAGGTCTTTCAAATCAATATAGAAAAGATCATCAAGCCACTGGGAAAATGAGAAAAGGATATGCATAACAGATTAGAGAAAAGGAAAATCCCAAACTAAAGACTCTATAAGAGTCAATTGACTTTTTGCATAATAAGAAAATTTAAATTATTCTCATATACCATTTTCATCTACCAAACTGGCAAACATTCAAACATTTGATGATACCTTATGTTGCCAAGACTGTGTGTGGAAACACTTTATATGCTGCTGAAGAGAGGTAAATTGGTATAGTTTATATTAATATCAAACAAAATTACAAGCACATCTCTTCTTTGACCCTACAATCCCACTTCCAGAAAATTATACTATGGAAATGTTTTCCTATGTGAAAATTGACATAAGCAGTATTATTCTTCATGCAAGGAATTGGAAATCACCTAAATATTCATCAATAGAAGATTGGTTAAATGGAATCGTACAGCTGAAGCTTTTAAAGAACTGAAATGGAAAGATCTCCAAGTTACATTTTCGAGTGAAAATCAAGATGTAGAACAGTGTGTATGGCATGGGAGTAATGGAAAAAAGAATAAATATTCATATTTGCTCCTATATTAATTGAAATATGTCTGAAAGGACACAGATGACTTAATGACAGTGATAAATTTTCCTGTTCTTGTTTGGCTTTTTCATTTGAAGAGAGGTCAACTGGGTAGCTGTAGGATTTGAACAGGAGAAAGACTTTTTATTTGACACAATTTTTAACTATTTGAATTTTGAATCATATCTAACATAAAAATATATAAATTAATATTTGTAAAATTTAAAAATATATAAAAATTATTTTAAGAAACCAAATGCCTACAAGATAGATTAATAAACAAGTCACACATTTTCAGTTTCTTTTTCTGAATGAAGTTGGGAGAGCCAGACTTAGAGACCCATCCAATGAATCTCTTTACTTTTCAATAACCTTTACAGTATCATTTGGGAATCCTGTTACTACATGAAGAGTTTGAAAACCAACTTTTAAAACCCAAAAGTTAGTGCATATAGAGCATCTTTTTAAAGCCTGGCCTATAGTGATTAGCTTGGCAAATGTAAAGTGTCATTTTTATGTCCATATTTTGTAGATGGGCAAACTGAATCATGCAGAAATACTCAATGAAATTTAAAAATCCTCTTTTTTTTTTCCTTTTTTATATGGTGCTTATCGCTATCTTGACACACCTCATTCTGTGGTGTTGTCAATGGTTAATAGAGGTCATATTTTCGCTGGAAGCTTATGGGTGTGCTGCTGCTGCTGCTGCTAAGTCGCTTCACTCGTGTCCGACTCTGTGCGACCCCATAGACGGCAGCCCACGAGGCTCCCCTGTCCCTGGGGTTCTCCAGGCGAGAACACTGGAGTGGGTTGCCATTTCCTGAGGGTAAGATATCAGCATGGGTAACCTGTCCTACTGCGGGCCTGAGGTCCTCCATCTCCTGCTATTGTTCAGTTGTTAAACTGTGTCTGACTCTCTGCAACCCCATGGACTGCAGCACGCCAGGCTCTTCTGTCCTCCACTACCTCCTGGAATTTGCTCAAATTCTTGTCCATTGAATCAGTGATACTCTCTAACCATCTCATCCTCTGCTGCCCGCCCCCTTCTTTTGCCTTCAATCTTTCCCAGCATCAGGGTCTTTTCCAATGAGCTGGCTCTTCGCATCAGATAGCCAAAGTACTGGAGCTTCAACATCAATCCTTCCAATGAATATTCAGGGTTGATTTCCTTTAGGATTGATTGGTTTGATCTCCTCACTGTCCAAGGGACTCTCAAGAGTCTTCTTCAGAACCACAATTTGAAAGCATTGATTCACTGGTGCTCAGTCTTCTTTATGGTTCAACTCTCACATCCAAACATGAGTACTGGAGGCAGAATGAATTTCAAATCACAACCTATGGAGGAAAAATGCCATCATGGAAAGCATGCAGAACTTGGAGTCAAAAGATCTAGTTTAGATTCATGATTTATCCACAGAGTAGCTTAGTAGACCCTGGGCAGTTCTTTATAGCAGTATCAATCATTGACCACATCCCTGTAACATCTGTCCTTCTATCCTGATATGTGTGTGTGCATGTGTGTGTGTTAGTCACTCAGTTATGTCTGACTCTTTGTGACCCCATAGACTGTGGCCCACCAGACTCTTCTGTCCATGGAATTCTCCAGGCAAGAATACTGGAGTGGGTAACCATTCCCTTCTCTGGGGGATCTTCCTGAGCCAGGGATAGAATCCAGGTCTCCTGCATTGCAGGCAGATTCTTGACTATCTGAGCCACCAGGGAAGCCCTCCTATCCTCAGAGGCTGCTCTAAAGCTTGACAAATCTAACTGGATTTGAAAGCATTTCAAAACTGAAAAGTAGCACAGAGGTGTGCAGCATAATAGATGACAATTTCATCATAATGTCAGTACCATTCATTCTCTGATAAGTGGCAGAGGATTTGTGGCTGGTGAGGACAGTGTTAAATTTACAGAGCAACCCAAGGAGAGACTCGCTTGTCATAAGGGGAGACCCACGACTGATGGTAGGCACTTAACAGCATGTTCCAATTACAGCATTTAAATCTAATTGCATACTCTGTTAATCTCTGTCAGTGCAGCATCATTTAATATCATCTCGGCAGCCTCTAATATTGTGAGCAATGTGAGCTGAGCTGAGACTATTGAAAAAGTTCAGTCCCAGGTCTTCATATCCCCTTTAATTCTCTCTGTCAATTATGCCTCCGCCAAGAGTTCAAATAAAGGTCTTGGGATCCGGGGTTGGAGCTACCTTTTTGAAGCAAAGCCTCTTATAAATATACAGATTATATCAGGAGCCTCCAACTCCTTGCCCTGGTTGTGTTTGATGGGTTAGTTGCAGTGACTAGTCCCTAGGGTATAACTTACTATAGCCTCTTTCAAACAAATATTGTAAATACAATCTGTTCCATGAATTATAGGTCTGGAAATAACGTGATATCACTTGCACATATATTTTCTCCCCTCCCCAATCCCCCTGGCTCAAGTAAGGTCGATGTGAAAACTCCTCCTGACTCTTACTTAGCTCAACTTTTTTTTGCACATAGAGAGCTTTTTATCTTTATTTTTATTATAACTTTTAGTTAATTGACATGAAACCTCTGGTCATGGACTTAGATTTTAAAATAAAATTCTTGAATCAGAGAAATCAAATGTAGGAACAACACCAACTTTATTTAAATCCAACTTTTATCAGAAATCATTTATTCAATCAATAAATACCAAATGAATGATGTCACTTGTGCCATGCCTGTGTTGGCTCTCTGACTGAGAAGTTACATTCTATCTAAAGAAAGAGAAGTGAAGTCACTCAGTCGTGTCTACTCTTTGTGACCCTGTGGACTGTAGCCCTCCATGCTCCTCCATCCATGGGATTCTCCAGGCAAGAATACTGGAGTGGGTTGCCATTTCCTTCTCAAGGGGATCTTCTGACCCAGGGATCGAACCCAGATCTGCAGGCAGACGCTTTAACCTCTGTTGAGCTCCAAATCCAGGTCCATGTTTTATAAGCCATATGCTTAGGTAATTTTGTAAGCTTCTCTAAATCTGAACTTACTTTCCTGTAGCATTCTAATACTTTTGCCTCTCTTGAAGTACCGCTTGGGGGATTAAATGAGATAATATATGTAAAGTACCAGGTAGAGTTTCGCACACTTTTTACAGCTGTTTAGTTTTTGCTAATAGTTATGAATAGTTATGATTTGTCAGTCAAAGGGCTAAGACTCTTTCATGAAGTATTCTTTTGTAATGTTTTGGGCAGCCTTATAGTTCGATACCTTTATTATCCCAATTTTACAGTTGAAGATTGAACCCCAGATTGAAACCTGGGGAAATGAATTTTGTCCATGGTGACCCACCTGGAACATGGAGAGTAGAAATTTAAGCCTATGAAATGAGAAACCACAGGTGTGTTCTCTGACTACAGTAGGATCGATGCCATGTCTTCAAGGACTTCTCTTCAAATCTCGCTGGGGAGATGAGACTTACCTAAAACTATAATTGGTTAGCCAAACACAGCCATGTGTGATTAAGCATCCAAAATGACTCCACCTGCTTTATTTGGAAGGTGCTGAGACAAAGCAGCTAGAGAACACGCTGAGCTGCTCAAAGAGACTGGAAACCACATAATGGAAATGAGAGGGAATAGGTTTCTCTCTCAAGGAGTTATCCAGGGCTGTGTGGTTCTATGATGTCTAGTTTCATCTTCCATCCTCAGACAAGTGTTTGCTCCTAGGCAGCTGCTCCAGTTGTCACTAGTCTTAGGTTCCTCCGACCTGGGTGGACTTGTGGGACAGTGTAGTGATTAAGACTTCTGTCACTTTTGCCTGTGGGAACTTGGGCAGGATATTTACTCTCTGTGCTGCAGGTTTCTCTCCTGAAAAATAAGCACAATAATAGAGTTACTGATAACTTGAGCATGTTTAGAACAGTGCTTGGCACATAGTATTACATATGTATGTGTGACTATTATATGTATATGGTGGGGTCTCAGTATTTGTCCATCAGTTGGTTCCTGGAGATGGGTGTCCCTCTTTCTGGAGATGCCTAAGTTTCCTAGGCATCTTTCTGGAGATGCCTAAGAAATTACTCATTGGAAATCAATGAAGATTATAATCACCTGGAATTCTTGCTGTGGAAATGGGAACCCAGACAGAGACCAAGGGAGATGGAAACAAAAAGATCAGCCCACAGCACAGAGTGTAGGGCAGTTCTTGCCAAACAGACTGGAAATCACACAATAGAAATAAGATGGAATATGTCTCTTGAGGAGTTATCCAGGGCTGTCTGGTCCTGTGATGTCTGATTGCATGTGCCACCCCATGTCTGCAGGGAAAGGGATGGAAAGCAGTCTGGGTGAGTGATGGGAGTAGTGCCCCACCTGTGCCCTCTAGTAGTACTGAAGGATTGTTCCATCCTCTCCTTTCCTTCCCCAGTCTTTAAGAGGAAATGAGCTCCAGTTTTAGTCAAGGACACACCATGAGCCATGGAACTAGGCAGAAATGCTCTACTATTCTAGGCAGTCTTTCTTTGGGAGGTCTTGTCCAAGATCATTGCAAACATATTAAAATGCAGTCACATTCCTTGTTTCCTATAATTAAGAATAACCATAAGAGTATAATTGTAATCTAGTGGCTGAAAAAATGTTACATTTATATAGCTACTTAGTTCAACATTATTTTGCTTTGCAGTTTTTGTTCTTTGTTTTGGATCCTGTATTATTTTATCTGCATGCAGGTCTAAAAATCCTGAGCTCCCAGTACTGAATAGATGAAGTAGTCTTGGCATTAGTGGCTGGGAGCAGATGATTTATTCAAAATGAGAAACTGGTTGAAATGATGATTTTTGCTTTCCACTGATTTATTTTTGGAAATTTTACTCAAAACTTCTGTGGTTGGAACTTCTTAGGCATGGAAGGGGAGAAAGAGGTCACAAGCTCTTGTGTATTTTTTTCTTTGGGAATCGTTCTTCACTAGGGTAGTGAGATTTGATAGTCTGGGGCCTCCTCTCACTAAAGAGTAGGGTTCTACCTCCACAGGCATCTCAGGGTCAGGATGGGGCTGAGTGAAAGGAACCTGGAAATGACTGCTTCGATCTGATGCTTGAGTGGAAAAGGATTCTGGAAATGTCCAACCCAGATCATTAGGCCTGGGGAGAAGGCCTTAATAGTGGTGTGGCCTTCAGTAAGGGCTAGTGAGATAATGGATAGGGGAAGTTGGAAGCTATGGGACCAGGGATCCAAGTCAAACATTTGGTAAACCCCAGGGCCCCCCATTGATATGATGAGCAGAAGGTTTTGCAAATATATCTTTCTTTGTTCCATGGGGGCTGAGAATCTTCTGGAGGGTCAGTGTGAGTCACTTAATTCCTAGCATCCTAGAATCAATAACCTTTCCTAGAGCCAGAGTTGGGAGAATCTCCATGAGCCAGCCACTCTTCTTACTTTAATAGACCAAGAGCCTAGTAAAATGCCTTAAAATTTAAAACTTCCCCTTTAGGTTGTTTTGGTGAACTTTTACCTGTTCCTTGGCAATGATGAACAATACATTCCCTTATAATAAAAATGGCCAGTGAGCTTGCCTTCCAAGCAGTAACATATATTGTAAAAGATCCTTAATAATATAACCTGAAGGAAATGTACTTATGGGAAGGCAAAGGTAGGTCCATGGATGAGGGCAGATTTGAGATGGGGCAAAAGTAAGCGGTCAAGAACACAAGGTTTTGAGTTAAACCAACCTAAGTTTGAATTTTATTTTGGATGTTATTAACTGTGTGATTTGAGGAAATAATTTAACTTTTTTGAAACTCAATGTCACCATTTGTAAAAAAAAGAGTTAATTATTGCTGTGACATGACTCCTATAAGATGCTTATCATGGTGCTTGGTGCAAACAGATATGTAGCATGGGAAAGTAAAATAAGTCCAAAAATGTGGACTTCTTGATTCCTAGAACCTGTGAATATATTACCTTACATGGCCAGAGGGACAGAGGGATATATTAAATTAAAGAGCTTGAAATTGATAGATTATCCTGGATTATCTGGGTGGGCCTTGAATGTAGCCATAGGGATCCTTATAAGAGAATATAGATGTAAGGATGGAAGCAGAGGGAGTGAGAACATGCTGTGCTACTGGCTTTGAAGATGGAGGAAGGGGCCACAAGCCAAGGAATGTTGTCAGCAGCCTTTACAATCTGCAAAAGGCGAGAAAATGGATTCTCCCTCAGAGCCAACCTCCGAAAGAAATGCAGGCCTATCACAGCTCGATTTTAGCTTACTGAAATTTGATTTAGACTTATGACCTATACACTGTAACTAACTTTATTGTTTCTTTATAAATTTTTTTTATTTGGCTGCCCCAAGTCTTAGTTGCAGCATGTGGGGTCTGTCGGTTCAGTGTTGCATGTGGAATCATTTTAGTTGCTGCATCTGAACTCTTGGCTACTGCATGTGGAACCTAATTTTCTTCAACCAGGGATCGAACCTGGGCCCCCTGCATTTGGAGCTTGGAGTTTTAGCAACTGGATCACCAGGAAGTCCCCACATTGTGGTAAACTACTGTGTTTTGAGGTAGTTTATTACAGCAGTCACCGGAAACTAATATAGAGGTACTGAAAGCAGAGATGTAACATGGTAATTAAAAATCTTGATTTGAGAGTCAGATGTCTCTTTTACAATCATGGCCATATTTCTTAACAGTTCTACAACTTTGGGCAAGTTACTAACTGCTTCATGCCTCAGTTTTCTCATCTGTAAAGTGAGACAATTATACCTACTTCATAGATTCAGAGTGGGGTGTTGTGAAATTATATACACATTGTTTGGAGTCAATAGTGAGCAATCCATGAATGTAAGCTACGGTTTTTATTTAGATAATTAAGTTTTTTCCTTCTCTCTGCTCTCTGATCACATTGGTGAGTATAACTGAATATGTTGAGAATTAGATGGGATTTTGTGATCTGGCCTGGACAAAATTTTCCTATTTCTAATGTTATTTTTACAGGCAAATATGATCTCAAGTGAAAAAGCCAGTCCTTCACACATTTTGGAATTGCCAAATGATTTTAATTCTGAGTACAGTCTTGTCTCTCTCAGAACAAAAATTCTTGTTTGATCAGTCATTAAAAGGGTTAAGAGCTTGCATCTTTTCCATCTCCCTGCCACCCCCTTGCCCCAACCCCACCAATAAAAATCATGTTTTGTGCACCCTCTCTTTGGCGCAAGTATTATTCTCTGCTCTGTGATTTGGAGTCAGCCTGTCTGTCCCCTGACTGAGCAGGAGCAACCGAACAGCTGTGAAAACAATGCAGAAGCTGAGGAGAGCTGTGATTAGCTGGGGAGCTGGGGAATCTGGGGCCCGCCAGGCCTGTGTCCCACGTCAGCACACAGTCTGCAGAACCTGGGTATCACATGGCTGGGCTCCGCCTCGGCAGGCCCATCCCCAAGCTGGGGCTCACCATTACTGGTGCCGCTCTTATTCTCTGGCACCTTCACTTCAGATAGAGTGTTTATTCCCCGTATTATTCCCTGCACATCCTTGGGACCATTGCATAATCATAGTGTTGCTAGGCAGACCTCTAGCCTCCTCTCATCCTGGGTCCCAGCAAATTCTGTCCAAGCAAATTCAGAGGAGCGTACTTACAGCTGGTGGTGTCCACTGCACTAGCTCTTCTCTATGGCCCAAAGTTTCCCTGCCAGAAATCCCCCAGGTTCTTCCTTGTGCATTTGATTTTCTAGATGTGGATATTTAAGCGAGTTTACAGATCCCTCTGGCCCCCAACTCTTCCCCCTGCTACTGTGTCCATTACTCCGCAGAGTGTGCATAGGAAACATGTAATTTAATCAAGTGTGTGTTGTGTTAAGTCACTTCAGTCATGTCCAACTCTTTGTGACCCCATGGACTGTAGCCCACTTGTCTCCTCTGTCCATGGGATTTTCCAGGCAAGAACACGAGGGTGGGTTGCCATTTCCTTCTCCGGGGGATCTTCCTGACCCAGGGAATTGAACCCATGTCTCTTGTGTCTCCTGCAATGGCAAGCATGTCTTTACCACTAGTGCCACCTGGCAAACTTAATCATATTCCTTTGCAAGTAATCAATCCAAGATTACTGGAGAACAAAGAATTTTGCTTACTGTCCCAGAGAAACGCCTGGTGATCTGCCAGCAGAACTTGCTGCTTTCACTCTACTTTTTCAAACTTTCACCTGCCAGCAGCTCTCATGTGCCCACCCTCTCCTGGTTCCCTTCATCTAAGTGACAGTCTTACCCTCTTCTTCCTTATGTTTCCCTTCCTAATGACAACGGTACTGCATTCATCTTTCTAACCCCAGCAACCAGCACAGAACCTGACACACACAGGGTTCAGGAAGCATCTGGAAGGTGAAGAAATGCTGAAACCATTTAAATATACTCTTTCCTTGTTTTCTCCTTTGAAATATGATTAAAAAATCTGTTACTATGCTGAGTTAGGTTTAATATTTTCCCTTCTGGATTTAGTCACCACTGTAATTATTCATAGTTCTCAATTGATCACAATAATTTACATATATTATGAATGTTGATAATTATTAGACCTCAAATTAGAATTTCATTGAAAACACATCTCTCAATAATGGACTTATTCATGTAGTTTATGTATCAGCAGAGGACTACTAGTTATTTTAATGACTGCTGCTGCTGCTGCTAAGTCGCTTCAGTCCTGTCTGACTCTGTATGACCCCACAGATGGCAGCCCACCAGACTCCCCTGTCCCTGGGATTCTCCAGGCAAGAACACTGGAGTGGGTTGCCATTTCCTTCTATAATGCATGAAAGAGAAAAGTGAAAGTGAAGTTGCTCAGTAATGTCCGACTCTTAGCGACCCCATGGACTGCAGCCTACCAGGCTTCTCCTTCCATGGGATTTTCTAGGCAAGACTACTGGAGTGAGGTGCCATTGCCTTCTCCGATGTTAATGGCAGAGGCTTCTATATTAATTCTATTCTATTTTTTGTTTTTTAAATATTTAACTATTATTGGCTATTTCAAATATGCACTAACTAGAGAGACTAGTAAAATAAATTGTCCTTACCATTTGCCCATTTTTTATGTTTGCCTATAAACTGCACTTTCTTCTGCGTGTAAGTTATTTAGCATGTGTAGGTCTTTGCTTCGGAGAAGGCAATGGCACCCCACTCCAGTACTCTTGCCTGGAAAATCTTATGGATGGAGGAGGCTGGTAGGCTGCAGTCCATGGAGTCGCTAAGAGTCGAATATGACTGAGCGACTTCACTTTCACTTTTCACTTTCATGCATTGGAGAAGGAAATGGCAACCCACTCCAGTGTTCTTGCCTGGAGAATCCCAGGGACGGGGGAGCCTGGTGGGCTGCCGTCTATGGAGTCGCACAGAGTCGGACACAACTGAAGTGACTTAGCAGCAGCAGCAGGTCTTTGCTTAGTCCACTTTACTGAGTGAATGGTGTGTCTGTCCTTATTTGACTTCAGTTGTTATACATAAAATACTACTCTCATTTTTATTAGTCTTTTGAAATGCTGACTACACATTCTGTGTGGCATCACTACTTCTTGAGAGCCATCCATGGCAGATTCACTGATTAATCAGAGTATTGTTTTCTGCTGATATTTAATGCATCTCAAAAATCCTTCTTAACATGGTGCTCCAGGCAATTACTATCAACCAACAGAGTGGCATGAGAACTGAAATCAATTTTAGTCCTTGTGTGTTTATTTTAAAGAATAATTTCTTTCTTATATTTGCAAATATGGTACATAACACAAAAATCAAGCAGTATTGAAAAGTTCATAGAAGAAAGTAAATTTTTCCACTAATTTCTCTACCCACATATTATCATTGTAAGTTTGAAAGTGTATTTAATATTATTTTCTACATTTCTTTTCGGGAACAAAGGAATGTGGCAGAAATAATTATATAACAGTGTGGTCATTAAAATGCACATCACTTTTAATAGAGAGTATGTTTATTTTTTTCTCAAATCTAATGGAAGAAAAAAACAAGGTATTGCTAAACCTCAGACTGTTACTTAACAGGATATTTATTCTTAAAAAAATCCTTCTAAACTTAAGAAAACATTATGAGATACATTAGTGGGATGAGGAAAAATTGCTTTTAAATTAGATGCTCCAAATTGGGCCTTATCTATAAGTGCCTTTTTTGAAATATAAGACTTGTGGGTCATCTATGTCTTCACAGCCCTTCCTCATGCCTTCCATTTTTCCTTAGTGAAATTATTTTACATTGTTGGAATTCCTAATATTAATATCTAACTTGTAAACATAATTCCCAGTCATCTAATCTTAATTCAGTACTCAAATCCATTTAGCGCTTACCACTAGCCTTTTCACCATGGCTTTGCGTTTGCGAAATTCTTTTATTTTGAGGCATCATTGATTTGCAACATTTTGTTATCGGGCACCTTTTTCACCAAAAGCTCATAGGTTTTGTGTTTATAAATTTTTAATGCACTTGAGAATGTTCTCATCTTTATACTTGAAGGGTAGTAATTAAATTGTCTTTATGGTTCTGTGATTCAGACAACCAAATGATGCTACTATTTCTTTGCAGAATGACTTAAAAACAGTCCATATCTCTAGCATTTAGGTGCTCCCTGAAAACCTGCCTGAGACCTGGTAGGATAAACCTTTTGCTCACAGACAGCATGGCTGCACTCTGGAGGCCCCCTTTGCCTTCTCTATGTCACTTTGTCTCTTTCCAATCCTTTTCTGCTCTTGGCCCAGCCGAATACCTTTTCCTTGTTTACCATGCGGATCATAATTCTGGCCTTGGTCCATCCTCTGTGAGATTTAATTTCTTTAACACCTGCTCTGGAAAGATCTTGTTTTTCACAAAATTTCCTCTTCCTTACTCACAAGGAAAATGCATTCTGTCCTTGGCACCCCTGAAAATTGAAGTAAATGATTTTTCTAAGTCTTCCTGCAGGTTTTGCTACTTATTCCTTAACGTTTTCCATGTCATCTCTCTTGTTTCGTAGCCCAGTGTTTCCTCAGTTCGGGATATAGTTGCTTGCTTTGAGCAGTTCTTAATTGTATCTAAAAATGAGGTATTTATTAGAGACCCATTATCCCACAGTTTAAGATGCTGACAAGTTCAAAGTCTGATAACTGATTAGCAATGTCTAACTTGGTTTCTGCCTTCATCTCTTGACCACTAAACTAAACAGCAGAGGCCACTGTAATAACCCTTGTTATTAGCACAGTACAAACACAAAATCTCACTAATTGTGGTTGATGCCTTGTTTGTGATTCTAATAGGGAAGACACATAAGCAAAAAATATAGTATGAGTTTTGCTTTAACTGGGTGAGAGGAGGGATGATGGGAGAAGATGGCCTAAATCTGTGGAGGCTTCAGGGAAGATTTTACAAAGGATTTGGCTTTTGAAGGAAGATTTGAAGATCAAGTTCGAGTTTGTCAGGAACTCAAGCCCTTGGGGAGAGCTCAGAAGAGAACGACAGGATGTGCAGTGAAGTGGCAGCAAGGAAAAGTACGGTGGGCTGTGGGAACTGGGAGAATGTTAGGATGGCCTGGAGGGAGGAAAGTTGGAATCTGTGGTTGATGAGGTACATAAAGCTCTGCTTCTCCGAGACACGAGTTCTGATGTTATCATGTAGGTGAAGGAAAGTCAGGGAATTCCACTTTTGAAAGGCAGAACTTTACTGTAATCAGATCTGTGTGTCAAGGGGGTTGGTTCTGGCAGGGACTGGTGGCCGTTGTCAGAGGCTGAGACTAGAGGTGGTGAGACAAAGCCTACTGTAGGTGCACAGGTGAGAGACAGCAGGCTTGACTTGGGTATGACCCACTAAGAAGGCAGTAGATGTGAGGGTGAAGGGGGGGCCTCTGTGAGAGGTTTCTTAGATGATCTCAAAGCCAGAGAGCAAATCCTCAGAACAAAGATCAACAGGTCTGGGTGCACCTGACCTGGTGGCACCTTGCCTCTATCTATTATTGCCAACGTGATCATGAGAGAGATGCTGAACCATCTTGGACTTGGTTTACTCATCAATATATATGCAAATGAAAATGCTTGGTGTGAATATTATTTGTAATAATATTTTCCCTTGGGAGAATACATGGTGCCCTGTGACCCTGCAAAATAGTTAGTTGTACCCATTCCTACCCTCCTTGCCCTGTTGGGTTGTTTGACTCTGGGAATAGTGATGCTGTCAACTCTGAACAGTTTGATGAAAATTCTACATTTTGGGCTTCTCTGGTGGCTCAGACAGTCAAGAATCTGCCTGCAGTGCAGGAGATCTGGGTTCAATCCCTGGGCCTGGAAGATCCCCTGGAGAAGGGAATGGCTACCCATTCCAGTATTCTAGTCTGGATAATTCCATGGACAGAGGAGCCTGGCAGGCTACAATCCATGGGGTCACAAAGAGTTGGACACAACTGAGCAATTAACACCCTAACACCTACTTTGCATAACTGAATAGTTCAGAGGGTGAGTCAGGAATATGAAATCAATCAAAGCCCAGTTGAGTTCATTTTGTATAAGACATCTTTTTAGTTATAGGATGAACAGTTATTTCAAACAAATAACCTCTGTTTGCAGATTCTTGGGACTGGATCTATATGGAAGGTAGGGTAGGGAGGAAGCATATTGCTACTTCTACTATCACTAATCTTAATCTATGATGAATGGAATATTTAACATGTACCAGGAACAAATATTTTAATTATATAATATCACTTAAGTCACACAATAAACTTATGAAGTAGGACTTCTTCATCTGTTTTACAGATAAGAGTATTAAAACTAAAACACTGAAACTAGCTTGCTCAAGGTCACTTAACTAGAAAATATTAACTCTGGTTTTTCAGTTAGCTTTTGCTGAATAACAACCCCTCTGAAACAGTGTGGCTTCCAAGAACTATCATTTATTATTCCTCATGAGTCAAGGGGTCTGTTGGGTGTTTTGAAGATCTGGGTCAGGCTTGGCTGGTGTCAACTGGGTTTACTCCTGCATCTGTGGTCAGATAGAGGGCAGGCTAGTCTTGAATGGCCTCCCTCAAGAGCCTTCTCTGGCTGTTGGCTGACTGACAACTAGAGAAGTGAGAGTGACTGGACCTCATTAACTAACAGGCCAGCCTGGCTTATTCACATGGCACAGGGTGAAGTTCCAAGACCAAAAACACATGTGAGCAGACACTTGCAGCCCCAGCTTAGACTATTGCTTCTGTTACAGTCTTTTGGCCAAAGTAACAGAAGGCCAATACAAATACAAAGGATGGAAAAGTAAGTTCTGCCTCTTAGTTGAAGAAGTGAAAAGAATTGTGGCCATTTGTGTTACATGCCATGCAAGCCTAAGTGTGGTTTTGGACCCCAACACCCAAAATACTACAGTGAAGGATATTATTTTTAATCCTTATTTGTATCAATAGATGAGCAAACTGAGGTTCAAAAATATTAAGCAACTTGCTCAAAGTTCCTTGACTAGTGAGTAGCTAAACCTAGGTGTGAAGTCTGACTCCAAAGCCAGTGAGTTTGTATTGGACCTAGATGGTGACACTTGGGTTCAAGTCTGTGAGAGGTGGAGCCATTTGTTCCTAGGGGTGGAAGAGCCCTCAGAGGTTGTCTGGTCCATTTACTGATAGACTTTTGAATTTCCGTGCTTCACTATAATTTCAAACAGTATTTTGGCACTACCACAGATTTCTCAACTTGCTATTTTTTTTTTCTTGCCAAGTCAGGCACTGTAAAAACCATCTATCATCTTCATTTTATAGAAAAACAATGAAACTTCAACACCAAAAGATGTAATTTTATAATTGAGTTATTGTTTAAATTGAATTAATTTAGCTTTGTGAAAACTTATTATTTTGTCTTTGAAGTGAAGTGAAGTTGCTCAGTTGTGTCCGACTCTGCAACCCCATGGACTGTAGCCTACCAGGCTCCTCCTTCCATGGGATTTCCCAGGCAATAGTACTGGAGTGGGGTGCCATTTCCTTCTTCAGGGCATCTTCCCGACCCAGGGATCAAACCTGGGTCTCCTGCATTGTAGACAGATGCTTTACCATCTGAGCCACTAGGGAAGTCCTACTTTGTCTTTATTATTTGCTTATTTTTTGGTGGGCCAGGGATGTCTTTAGATTGGCTGAAGGACCTCCATATAGATGATACTAATTTATCCCTGTCTTTCACTTGTTGGCACTCAAATACCCTCTAAAACATTCCTAACTAGTGGTATTCAATCATTGCTTGCATACTCCTAGAGACAGGGAGCTCACTATTATCTGAAGCATAGATAGCATTTAGATAGCTGAATGAAAAAAATAATATTCTTTTATTTTATAGAACACTAATCCTTCTCCCAGTGACAACTACCCATCAGCTGAAGTTCATCTCTTGGTGTTCAATTAGAAAAACTGAATGCACTAAGGTGTTTGAAAACAGCTAAAGCTCCCCTGAGTCATTATGAGCCCTAGTCTCTTTGGTCTCCACTGAGACAATGCTGTCTTTGTACCATCTATTCTCATCTTCCTCTCAGGCTTCATCCAGTTTGACTACATCTGCCTTCAGGTAGATGTAGAAGTCCTTTTCTCTGTGTTTGGCCTGATTAGCTTCAGTAGATTCAGTTCTGTTCAGTTCAGTCGCTCAGTCGTGTCTGACTCTTTGCGACCCCATGAATCGCAACACGCCAGGCCTCCCTGTACATCACCAACTCCCGGAGTTCACTCAGATTCACTCCACTGAGTCAGTGATGCCATCCAGCCATCTCATCCTCGGTCGTCCCCTTCTCCTCCTGCCCCCAATCCCTCCCAGCATCAGGGTCTTTTCCAATGAGTCAACTCTTCGCATAAGGTGGCCAAAGTACTGGAGTTTCAGCTTTAGCATCATTCCTTCCAAAGAAATCCGAGGGCTGATCTCCTTCAAAGTGGACTGGTTGGATCTCCTTGCAGTCCAAGGGACTCTCAAGAGTCTTCTCCAACACCATGGTTCCAAAGCATCAATTCTTCGGCACTCAGCCTTCTTCACAGTCCAACTCTTACATCCATACATGACTACTGGAAATATGATTCTTCTGTTAATGAGGTTTAAGATCATATTTGCCTTAGCAGGAGATCATATCAAGCTGTTGACTCAAGGCTCAAGTTTAACCCTCAATTACTATGTGAATAAAATGTGAACATAATAGAGCTGTTTTGAAGTCTCAATAAATATCAACAAAATCCAATACAACTTCAACAATGTTGAGAGTATCTATCATGAACTAGAACCTGTGAGAGATGCTGGGAATATAAAGAAGAAAAGAATAGTGTCTGTTTTCAAGGAAGTCAAAGTCCAAAAAGTAAAACAGACATGCAAAAACAATAATACAGCATTATCAATTTTCTTCTTCTCTCTCTCTCTCTCGCTTTTTTTTTTTTTTTTGTGGTGGGTACCAACTGAGATGGGAGAATGGGAAAAGTAGTATCAATGCCTCCTGGGGTTCAAGGATGGCTTTATAGAGGATGTAGCATCAGAACCAAGACCTGGAGAGTTTTAAGAGTTGACAGGTGGACCTGGTCTTTCTATATTTGGGGCAGGTATTAAATCCTGGAGGTTAAGGAACATGGACTTTGGGACCAGACCATTAGTATTCTAGTCATGACATTGCTACTTCTCACAGTATATATCAGCTTCTTTCTCAAGGACATTATTGCTCTCTCCCCAGTGTTGTTGTAAGGATCAAATGAGACAATATCCACAAAGTTCTTGGCATAATTCTGATACATAAGTGGAGTGTGTGTGTGTGTGTGTGTGTGTGTGTGTGTATGTGTGCACTCAGTCACACAGTCATGTCTGATTCTTTGTGGACCCATGGAATGTAGACCCCCAAGTTCCTATGCTCATGAAATTTTCCAGGCAAGAATATTGGAGTGGGATACCATTTCCTACTCCAGGGGGTCTTCCCAGCCCAGGGAGTAAGCCAGAGTCTCTTGCATCTCCTGCATTGGCAGGTAGATTCTTTACCACTTGTGCCACCTGGGAAGTCATAGGTGGTAGCTATTCTTATTCAAAATGATCCAAGATGACTCAGGTCCAAGCCTGATCAACTACACCATTTAATTTCCTTTTATTACAGTCTTCCTGATACAGTGAAGAGTACACCTAGGATACATCCTTTCTTGCCAGACTCATGGGAGAATGACTTTAAGAAGAACACATGGGTAGGCCAAGAAGTTGCTGCACCCAGAAGTGTAATATTCACTGGAGGAGGAGACAGTCTGAGACAACCATGTTCACATTTCTCTTATGAAACGTCATCATTAGAAATCCAACCCAACAACAACAAAAAATTTTAACTGAAAATAACTTCAAGCATAAAGAAAAATTGTAAGAATAAGAATAGTACAAGGATAGTCATATGCCCTTTAGCAAGATTCTTCTATTGTTGACATTCTGCACCATTTGCTTTATCATTTCCTCTCTTTACCTTTGTGCTTACATATGGACACACACACAGTGTAAATAGACATACACACACACACACACACACACACACACACACACATATATATATGTATAATATTTTTCTGAACCATTCAAAGGTAAGTTGCATATATTATAGACTTTACCCTAAACATAGCAGTGTCTATTTTCTAGGGACAATGGTATTTCCTTACATAACTGCAACATAGTTATCAACTTTAGTAAACACTGACAAAAATACTTTGATATAATTTATTGCCTTTATTCCAACTTTGTCAGTTGACCCAAAAATATCCTTTACAGCATTTAAAAACTTGAAGTATAGTTGATTTACATTGTTGTGTTAGTTTCAGGAGTACTGCAAAGAGATTCAGTTTTATAGATATACATATACATATATTCTTTTCAATTATAGGTTGTTACAAGATAGTGATCCTTTACATTTTTAAGCCTCTATTATAGAATCCAAAAGTCAACACTATATAAAAAATTACACTTAGAGGAATTCACTCTCTCACCTCCCTTTATCTCTGTTTCCTTAATCCTATAGGTATCCAGTTTAGTTGTTTTCTTATTTATCCTTTTTTTTGGTGGGGGGTGGTAAAAATAAGCAGAGATTTGTATGTTTTCTTATTTCCTCTTTTTATTTTACATAAAAGCTAGCATGCTATATATGTTATTTTGCGTCCTGATTTTGTCAATTAATAATACTCCCTATAAATTATTCCTTCAATATATAGTGATCATCATTTTTTTTACAACAGCATAGTATTCCATTGTGTAATACTATGGTTATTGAACCAGTCCTTTATATTTGGACATATAGGTATTTTCCAGTGTTTTACAAATCAAAATGATACTGCACTGAACAATCTTGTATATGTGTAGTTTTGTATTATTAGCGATTTATGTTCAGGGTGAATTCTTAGAGATGATATTTTGGGTAGAAGAGTAAATACATATGCAGTTTTACTATGTATTGACAAATTGTCCTCCACAGGGATTATGCTGGTTTTACATTCCCACTAGTGGGCGACTGCCTGGGAAACCCAACATTTTGACTTTTATTTTTCACAGGATGACAAATTAGAAGGGATTCAGGAGCCAGGACAGAATGAAGATCAAAGGTTAGGTACTGCACAAAGTGGGAAAAAGGATGCCCAGCACAAAAATCAATACACAAAGTGCTTTTTTTTCAGACCCTTGGACACCATCTGCTTAAGGGCAGGGCAGTCTTATTTAATTTTTCTCTTTAGGGCAAGGCATTTCTAGTAAGACATCTTAGCAAGATGCCTAGCACATTGTACATGATCTATAGATATTGACTGTTTAAGTGAATGAAAGAATAAACTGGGCAAAAACCTGGCATTGCCCCTGGGGATAAATAAACCTGGCTGGGAGATTATTTTGAAAGGATAAATCTCACCTCTTCTTCTCCCCTTCCATCCTAGACAGACGCTGCCTTGTACAGCGGCTCCTGGGGACTGAGCAGTTTGAAGTTTCCACAGATGAAAACATGTAGGCAGTCCTTGCATTAGGAGATGGGGCTGCACAGAGGCCTATTGTCTGCTGGGACACTGGGAGCTCTGTGGTGAACGGGGAGTGTCTTCCACTGCAGCCGGGTCTTTTCAGCCGGAGCATTGCCTTTTCTCTCTGGAATGTAATATTCTACCCGTGCCCTCGGAGTGGCATTATGCAGTAGCGGGGTCAGCAGTTGGGGGGGGGGCAGCCGGGGAAATTATCTCTGTCCAGGGAACCGAGTAAGTCAGAGGCAGCGTCAGAGGGCACGGCCAGGAGGGGACCGCTGAATGAGACTTTGTGCAAGTCTTGGTGGCGGTGGCTGGAGAGGCACCCTCCTCTTGCAGCTCACCTGGGGGCTGAACAAAGCTGCCTTTCAGGCCTCAGGGCCCACAGTAAACATCGCGCAGGTGATAGACCTGCTTCCTGCTCTGCAGAGGCCCAAGGATCGCATTTCTGGCTGGTGTTTCTTGTGCATTGCCGCTAGGGCTCGTCCTCCCTCCAGGATTATGAAACAGCAGAACTCGCCTGTGAGAAGAGGGGCCACCTGTTCTGAGGCCAGGAGGGTCACTTCAACTCTGAGGACTTTTTTTTTTTTTTTCTTTCCACAGTCACAGGGGAGCAGGCACAACTAATCTAGGTTTCTGCTGACTTTTGACCTGATCCGCACTAGTAAGCACTCTTTGTCCAGCTCTCAGGATTTGAAGAATTCCTGTTTCACTTGATCTTCATGTGGTTTGGGGAGGTCAATGGGACAATTTTTACACAAGAGAAAATGGAGCCATGATGAGTTGCTGTGAGCCCAGAGGGTGGAGTCTTCTGACTCTGGATTGAGAGTTCTTTGCAAGACATAATTATCCACAGTATCATGGGAACTAGAATGATCCTGGGGGGAAAATACTACACCACAACATGATTTTGGTATTTTTTTCTGGCTGTTTTCTCTCCAGACTTTAAAGAGCAAGGTCCCTTATATAAAAGCCCAAGCTCTGATCTGAATTTGCATTCCTTGTTTGCCTACTAAGTTGCTTCAGTCATGTCACACTCTTTAAGACCCTATCAACTGTAGTCCACCAGGCTCCTCTGCCCATGGGTTTCTCCAGGCAAGAATACTACAGGGGGTTTGCCATGCCCTCCTCCAGGGGATCTCCCCAACCCAGGGATCAAACCCATGTCTCTTATGTCTCCTGTATTGACAGGAGGGTTCTTTGTTACTAGTGCTACCTGGGAAGCCTGTTCCTTGTCTAAGAGATTGTTAATAGTTTTTATATGTCAGGGTTGAAAGCAGAAATTATGAAGCACTCATTATTCTATTTGGCTTATGAACTCAAGAATCGAGACTGGTGCTGTGATTCAAGAAACAAAAGGGGGTTTATTTAGAAGGGAAAGGGTAGGTTTTCCTTTTCTGACTGAGACAGGGTTAGTTAGCACTTGAGGTGCTTCTGTGAGTGAAAGAAATCCATGATCTGGACGGATGAGGCACCAAATAAGGGAAGATGGCTATAAGAGGATCGCTAACACTGAGGCTTTTGAAGCAGGTATTGGATCTGTGGCTGGGCTTGTGTTGGTTGGAGAGCTCTGCTGGGGAAGCATCTCCGAGCCCACCTGAAGCACCACCACCTGCCAAATGATAGAGGAGTGTCTGCCTGGCAATGTTGTGTACAGGATGCATGTAATTGTAAGGAGAGTGAACACCATGTAGCAGCCCCTCATTTTGTGCGTACCATATATACTGCCAAGACTGTTTTCAAAACCCTAGGCAGGGAAGGAAATCACCCTCAAAACTGGCTGAAATGGAATCCTCCCTGCCTGTGGCAAGTAGGGGCTCAGAGCCAAATTTAATTTGCTTAAGGTAAATGAAACAATTTACTCATTCATTCATTTATTCATTCAACAATATTTATTGAGTTGTCACTGTGAGTTGGTATGATCTTAAAGAATGTCAGTGTGTCCTTCTCTGGACAGCTTAGCAAAATTTGTGTAAAGTGGATTATTTTGATATTTGGCCTCTATAATGGTTCTGCTTTCTCTTCATGAATCATTTGTTGCAGTGTTTCCATAAATCCTTCTCTGCTTTCAAAATATGGCTCAAATACCTCCTTTTCCACAGATACTTTTTCTCCCACTTCACCCATAAATTAAGGTGTAGCTGGGTCTCGGCCTGAGCACTAGCCATGTCTACCCATGGATCTAGACATGTCTGAGGGTGTCTGGAAAACTACAGATTGAGACCTGATGGAACTCTCTTTTAGGGGATATTGAGAATTCTCCTGTGAAATAAATCATGTTTCCACTTGTGGGATCCAGACAGACACATCTCAGCATGTCTGGAGAACCAATTTGTGACCTCAGGTTTTAGGGAGGCATGGCAGATTCTCTAGGAAAAAAATTATCCTCTACCAAGAAGGAATCCCATCTAAAGCTCTTCCTTCACAGGTCAGAGAGAGAGAGAGAGTTCTGAATACAGAACAGTATTTGTCATTTGGAGTTGTCTCCTATCTTGCAAAGGCTGTCTTGGGAGCACAGAGCGGCCATATATAAAAGTAGAAATGACAACTTTGTTTAAACCTCTGCATTTAAACATTTTGGTACCACCTCTCATCCCTTCATTCCTGGAGATTTATACAAATGGAATAGAAATATTCTCCTTTTGACCATGAAATTGTACTGAAACTTTGGCATGTTGAAGTTTCTTGGTCATTGAGATCTGAGCCTTGGCAGAGCGGAGGTAAAACAGCCATTGACCTGGGTCTAGAGCTTGGTTGGGTGGCACAGAGCAGCAGTGAACACAGATCCGTCTTGGGTGGGTTAACTGCATGGGTGGGTTTGTTCAGGACTGAGATCTCCCTATGGGCTTCCAGAAGTTACTTGAAGAAGTCATGAAAGTGGTTAGTGCTGGCCTAATGGTGGCGAAAGTCACAAAACGTTTGGTTATTCAGGTCAACATGATCCAGAAGCAGAGAGTGCATGGAGGAATCGTGGAGACAAGGCTGAAGAGGGTGATGGGGAAGATCGTGTACAACCTTGTAAACTGCCCAAGACAGCTTGAATCGATTGTAAAGGCAGGTTAGATCGTGTTTTAGAAAGATCATTTTGGAGGCTACTTGATAACTGATTGGAAATGAGTAAAACTGAAGGAGGTGAAACTAAACATTTGATCTCATTGTCAGCATTTCTTGGGTTACTCCTGGCTTTGGGATACGCCCGGAACTGGAAGTGGTAACATTACCTCAACTAGGCCCTCTATTTGGATGGGCTAACTGTCCAGGGAATAAGGTGAAAACTTAGTCTTTATCTTGAATTCTCTTCTGATAATTCTGTTTTCCAGCCATCAAAGAATCCTTTAAATTAGAGACTTTTGTGAAGAATCCTTCATTTTATGAGCCTTCTCAATAATCAAAGCTTTTGTCTCAGGAACTAATTTTTACCTTTATTATAGACTTCCAGAAGATCTGATTATCTGGAGGGCAATAGTTAATAAAGAAACAATGAAAGAATCTGATCCCTCCAGTTGGATTCTCATTCCTTCCATGTTTTCTCCATTTTGCTCTAAAGTTACAGGAATATTCCATCTCTTAAAATTTATGTTTGCTTTTTAGTGCACCTAGTAATGTTTGGTAATAACATTACACCTACTAATGTTACAGTTGTCAGCTCTCTCTTGACTGAAATACATACCACACACACACACACACACACACACAAATACATACCACACATATTACTTACACACATACTCTGAAGTGTTTGACCATCTTCCATAAGAAACAGTGGTTCACTGTGGCAAAAGATCAGGACATTTAAAGAGGCAAGGAATGCAGTTTGAAAATGTCACATAGACATAAGGCTCTTTCTAGAAGAGCTGAGAATCACCAGCCCAACCAGATGGAGGCCCATTATCCTTTTGGGTCATTCACATCTACCTTCACGATCCACTTACACTGGCCTTTAAAAAAGGAAAATATTTATTGGATCGTATTCTCTGTACTTCTCATGGAAATTTGACACATGTGGCAATGGAAGAACATTAAGTGGAAATTCTAACACAAGGAATTGTTGTTAACAAATGTATAATGATGTTATTGCCATCCATTTGAAACATTATTGGGGTCATCAGAGGATGCTTTCACATGGTTCATGGTGAAGATCCACAGGGTCATGGGAGATGGGCTGAAGGGTCATATGGACTGAGTGGGGAGGCTGATTTTCAGGGTGACTGGAGTGACATAATGAGGGAATTGCTGGTAATTGATGAATTTCTTATAGTTCTTAGCTATTTACATCTTTTTATGACTGACAACTATTTTAAGACATTGAGTTGAAGTTGGGCCATTATAATATTAACTTTGAAAAAGATAATGAGCTCCTTAATGGTTTAGATATCAAACTATAAGAATATCATTAAATCATTACATGAATGGTGGTCATGTAATTCTCCAGACAAGACTGCTCGTGTAAAGAATTGCTCAAACCTTCCACAGTGCTTCAAATTCTCTTCTACCTAAACACCATCTTTCCTCAGAAATGGTTTAACATTTTGTGGTCAAGTCATAGTCGAAGACTATTCTTTTTCTACTCCTGGGAAAGAATCCCCTCTGTCTCATTTTTATTTGTACAAAAAATGGTTAAAATGGGAAAATGCCATTTTTTTTTACCCTGAATGGTGACTGCCAGCTATTAAAATGCTAATTCTCCCCCCAAATACAAAAAACCCAAATAGAAGAGCCAAAGACAGCCAGGAAATAAGAGAAATGAAATCTATGGAGTGATTAATCATTTGATTAACCAGGTAAGTCTCTGGCACATTGCTAATTAGCTCACTTACAAAGCCCTGGCCTGAGAAGCCCTGGTTTGATTAAAGAGGTGCCGAGCCATTCAAACCGTGATGCTTGAGCTCCTTTTATAAAACAAAATATGACGTTCATGCTAAGCTCATCTCTTTCATCCAGCTGTGATTTCTCAGGCCTCTGACACTCAGGCCTAGGCACATAAATCAATGAGTAGAAAGGTATCCTTATAAATGTTTGGAGACTAGGATCTATATTTTAGGACTCTTTTCTTTCTTTCTTTCTTTTTCTGATTTGAAAAGGGGTTGTTTACATTCCAAGATTGCAGGAACTACCTGTTGACTGTCTTAAAGCTGTAGCTTTTGCTGACCCTTTAGGTTACCTGGAGGCACCAGTAGAAGACTCTGCCTTAGGAGAAGGGTATAAATCTGTTCTACCTCTATTCTATTCCATTTCTCTGGGAGGATTTATGAGCTGGGATAAAGGATATTTGACATTAATAATAAAGATCTTATCAACTTTACTAGGGAGTCTACTTTTAAAATACACTCAAAGCTGATTTGTTAGTTAAGTATTTCTATTCTTAGTAATGTTAAAGGTTTTGTTTTCTCCCTAGATTAAATACTCATCTTCTCGGTGGTACTAAATTAGGGCCACCCTTACTATTTAAAGGATAAGGGTAAAATAGATACATTCTGATTTTACTTTGAATCTCCATATAGGATATATGCTTCTTTACACTTGTGTGTGCACTCACTCAGTCCTGTCTGACTCTTTTTGACCCCATGGACTATAGCCCAACAGGCTCCCTGTCTGTGGGATTCCCCAGGCGAGAATACTGAAATGGATTTCCATTCCCTCCTCCAAGCGATCTTCCCGACCCAGGGATAGAACCTGTGTCTCGTGCAATTGCAGCTGGATTCTTTACCCACTGAGCTATCGGGGAAGCCTCTTCTTTACCTGTAAGTTTGTTTAAAACAACTGAAGACTTTCTCAGGTACTCTTGCTAAACTCATGAGTTCAGTAGCTCCATTGCAGTTTTCATTGTGATTGTCATTTAGAGTCATTTTACCATGATTGTAAAGCAGAAAAACTGGCAGAAAAGTGTGGCTTAGTTAGCTAAAGTAGAGGGTTAGAGCAAAAGCCAAATTCTCCTCCTGTGATCCTCAGGTTGATAGTGGAATTCCATGGCTGGATGGTGTTTCCATTGTGGGTACCATATTCTGAATGGGCATTGACAAAAACAAAAACAAAACACTCACCAAGCAAAGCAAGTGAAGGCCAGAGAGGAGATGATTGCGTGGGGAAATCTTGTGCTGTGAGAAATAGCTAAGAAACCTGAGAAGACAGACGAGGATATGACACGGAGGAACATGGCACCTGTCTTCAAATAGCTGAAAGGTGTCATGTTGTACATAGTATGAAATATATTCACGTCCACATTGAACGCCCAACATGAGGTACAGTTCCTGGTAAAGAGCTATCATAATGATAATAGTAATCACCACTTTGAGTACGTACTGTGTGCCCATCATTGCAATAGTGTTTTGCTTGCTGTATTTCAGTCAGAAGTGGTTATTTTCCCCATTTTATAGCTGAGAAAACTCAGGCTTGGAAAGATCAAAAAACTTATCCAAAATCCATAGCAAATATCTAAGTTAGGATTCAAGCCAAACCTGTCTTCAGGCTCTGAGTTCTTTTCCTTATGGCACTCTGTGTCTCAAGAGACCTCTATGGATACTTCAGTGAGGATGATGTCACTGGGATCCATGGGTGGCCAAATTCTATCACTTTTATCTTTTCTCTGTGGATGAGGAATTGAGATTTGGGGAATGGAGTTTCCAGAGCCAGTGTTCCAGAGTCAAGATTGAAACCATGCCTGTTTTTGTACAAAATCCAACCTCTTGATCATTATGTTCTACTACCCCCCGGAGCAAACAAAAGTGAAAAGTGAAGTTGCTCAGTCACGTCCGACTCTCTGTGACCCCATGGACTATAGCCCACCAGGCTTCTCCATCCATGGGAACAAACAAACTCAATACATATTTGTTTCTAGTTTGCCCAGAGTGAAATATTGCTATTTCAAGTTTGAATCTCCACTGCTTCTGTCTTCTTCTGCATAACTTCTAAAAACTGAGGACTCTCTGTATCAGAATTTTGGTTTGCCCTCACCTGGTGCTCAATTCTTTCCTGGATCTTCCATCTGCCCTGCTCCAGCTGACCCTTCTCCCCAGTGGTGATGAGGATGGTATCATCAAGTTTATGAAGCGTTCTGTCACTGTCAAGATATCAGACACAGTACTTAGACTTATTTAAATATTTCTTATTTAAGTAACAAATTTATATATTTGAATATTCCTTATAACAATTTCAGGAATAGAATTATTTTTGCCTGCATTTCACAGATTAGCAATCAATGTCTCAGGGAGAATATGTAAAATTTTCCCAAGCTCACACAGCTAGTTAATTAATAGCCAACTCAGGATAATAATAAAAATCATAATACATATATTCTTTATACTGATTCATGCTAGGAATTCTGTTCACATGTCTCATCTTCACTTGTAATTTTTTTCCTCCTTGCCCTGCAAAGTGTATGAAGATCCCCTAGTTCACTAGGGGATCACTATACAAGTATCATCATCTTTATCCTCATCAATTTAGTAGCAAACTACAGAAAAATATAAACAAAATAATTATTCTGTTCTTAGAGACAGGAGTTGATTATAAAATAAGGAAACTGAAGCTTATAGGAACGAAGTGACTTTCTCAAGGTCATTCACTAGTGAGAAGGCTGTGCCTCGATTCCAGGAATTTAAAGGTTGGGTGGCATATATTTTTAAACAAGAGCTGATGGATAATTCAGATGTTAGTAGAGGAGAATAGACAAAGATTGAAAAATGTATTAGAAGTCTACAAAGTTAGTGAAGGTCATAGAAAAGTCATGGGAGGCTTAGTAAGGCATAATGAAAAGCTTTCAGTGATATTAAGGTATCTGTACAAGTGGACATAGTAGCCCTTTTTAGTTCAGAGGAGATTCAATTAAATGGCCCCTCTTGATTAAAGAAATGTAAAACTTAAGGAGAGTATGCACCTATGGTCCTAGCAGAAGAGCATAACTGGCACTTGGATGCATGTGAGCACACGTGTGTGACTTAGCAAAAGCTATGCCTCTTGGATCCTTTGACATATGGAGTCTCCAGGTGGGGAGAGATCAGTTTGCCTACTGAGACGGAGAAGTAAAATACCCAGGTACTTGCTTCATATGATGAGAAGAAGGTGGGAAACCTGACTGAAACCAAATAGTCTAGGATGGGCCTGACCAAGAGGTACTGATGAGAAAGGACATCAAAGACCCCAAAGAGTAACTGATTTGGAGCAAAATGAAGCTCAATGACTCTCAGATTCATATACCCAGACTCCTTCTCCTTTATAAAGCCCAGACTTGTATCCACTCTGACATTTCCATGTAAGAGGTCAAAAATAATCTCTTGATTCTTCGCCAAACCCTCTACTCGCTTCCCATGTTGTGAAGAGTAGGAGTGGAAGTCTTTACATGGCCTCCAAGGCCCTGTGTGATCTGGGCCCTGCTTCCCTCTCCTTCCTTATTTCCTCTCTTCCTGATTTAGTCCCTGGAGCTGTAGCCACGCTGGCTTCTGTGATGTTTCTCAGCTATGGCAGGCAGCTCTGATTTCAAGGCTTTTGGATTTGCTGTTCCCTCTGCCTCAACTTCTCTATCTTCGTATATTCTCCATGCTTGTCTTCTTCTTTCATTCTGATCCGAGGTACCACTTCACCCGCGAGGCCTTCTGTAAGCCACCCTTGAAATAGCCATGACTCTCCCTCACTACCTCCACCTTGAAATTTTTTCCCTACAGCTTGACTTGTTTCTCTTCCTTGTGCATATTGCCATCTGACGTTCTCTCTAGATATTTTGTTCGTTTGCTTGTTATCTGTCTTCTTAACCACAAATATGAGCTACCATGTCCCCTTTGTGTGGACCATACAGTGGGTACTTAATGGGCACTTGTAAATATTTTAAAATAAATGAATGAAATGGGGGCACCTGGGCATGTGGTCTTGGTCAACCTGAGTCTAAGCAACTGTGATGACTCCTGTCCTGGGAAGTGATGGGGGCTGGCAATGGACCCGTGTCTGTTAGGTCTTACAGGCCGAGACTGCAGTAGTGACAGTGTGGCAGGAGAGACCATGTCAGCAGAGGGCTGACTGTAGACCCTTCAGTGTCCTGACAATCTGCATTTGTAAGGAGAACTGAGTAAGCTCCCAGAGTCTTGGATAATTCCAAGTGCTATATTTTAAAATTTTTAATTAACATACGATTATGGTAAGGTAACATATGCACATGCTTTAATTTGCAAAAGTAGCATAAGATATATATGAGGGGTTTTCCTCTCACCTCTACCCTTAGTCACCTAGAACCACTCTTCAGGTGTAGCTAGTGCTATCAGTTTCTTGTGAGGTCTTCAGGAAATATCCTAGGTAAGTTTTAACAAATCCATGTAGAGAACTTTTTATTTTTTCTCTTTTGCTTATTTTGTGCAAAGTATAAAATGTTATATGCACTGTTCTGGATCTTGTTTATTTTTTTCTAAACTAAGGTATAGCATGTACAGTAAAGTGCAGAAATGTGTACATTGTGGATTTTCCTTCCAACATTTACCCAGGTAATCACCATCCGTATCAAGCATGTATGTCTGGCACCCTAGCACTTCCCTGTGTCTCTTCCCAGTCTCTGCTGAGGTTATTGCTAGCCTCATTTTTATCACCATCTGTTAGTTTCTTCTCGTCTTGAAGGTCATATGGATGCAATCATATCATGTGTGCTATTTGGTTTCTGACTGTTGCACTCATTGGTTTTGTATTTTTTAAAATATGGAAACATATCCTGATGATTGTATCTCATAAAGATAAAGGACATAGGTTTTTTTTTCTCATCCTCTTTTATTTATTTATTTTTAAATTTAAATTTATTTAATTGGAGGCTAATTACTTTACAGTATTGTATTGGTTTTGCCATACATCAACTTGAATCCGACATGAGTGTACACATGTTCCCCATCCTGAAACCCCCTCTCACCTCCCTCCCTGCACCTTCCCTCTGGGTCATCCCAGCGCACCAGCCCCAAGCATCCTGTATCCTGCATCGAACCTGGACTGGTCATTCATTTCTTATATGATATTATACATGTTTCAATGCCATTCTTCCAAATCATCCCACCCTCTCCCTCTCCCACAGAGTCCAAAAGACTGTTCTATATATCTGTGTCTCTTTGCTGTCTCGCATACAGGGTTATCATTACCATCTT
This sequence comes from Aepyceros melampus, assembly GCA_006408695.1. Taxonomy (NCBI): domain Eukaryota; kingdom Metazoa; phylum Chordata; class Mammalia; order Artiodactyla; family Bovidae; genus Aepyceros; species Aepyceros melampus. The sequence continues at coordinate 69,020 of SJXQ01000579.1, read as the reverse complement.
TCTAAATTCCATATATATATATGCGTTAGTATACTGTATTGGTGTTTTTCTTTCTGGCTTACTTCACTTTTTATAATAGGCTCCAGTTTCATCCACCTCATTAGAACTGATACAAATGTATTCTTTTTAATGGCTGAGTAATACTCCATTGTGTATGTATACCACAGTTTTCTTATCCATTCATCTGCTGATGGACATCTAGGTTGCTTCCATGTCCTGGCTATTATAAACAGTGCTGCGATGAACATTGGGGTACATGTGTTTCTTTCAATTCTGGTTTCCTCGGCGTGTATGCCCAGCAGTGGGATTGCTGGGTCATAAGGCAGTTCTATTTTCAGTTTTTTAAGGAATCTCCACACTGTTCTCCAGAGTGGCTGTACTAGTTTGCATTCCCACCAACAGTGTAAGAGGGTTCCCTTTTCTCCACACCCTCTCCAGCATTTATTGCTTGTTGACTTTTGGATCACAGCCATTCTGACTGGTGTGAAATGGTACCTCACTGTGGTTTTGATTTGCATTTCTCTGATAATGAGTGATGTTGAGCATCTTTTCATGTGTTTGTTAGCCATTCATATGTCTTCTTTGGAGAAATGTCTATTTAATTCTTTGGCCCATTTTTTGATTGGGTCATTTATTTTTCTGGAGTTGAGCTGCATAAGCTGCTTGTATATTTTTGAGATTAGTTGTTTGTCAGTTGCTTCATTTGCTNTTTTTTAAGGAATCTCCACACTGTTCTCCATAGTGGCTGTACTAATTTGCATTCCCACCAACAGTGTAAGAGGGTTCCCTTTTCTCCACACCCTCTCCAGCATTTATTGCTTGTTGACTTTTGGATCACAGCCATTCTGACTGGTGTGAAATGGTACCTCACTGTGGTTTTGATTTGCATTTCTCTGATAATGAGTGATGTTGAGCATCTTTTCATGTGTTTGTTAGCCATTCATATGTCTTCTTTGGAGAAATGTCTATTTAATTCTTTGGCCCATTTTTTGATTGGGTCATTTATTTTTCTGGAGTTGAGCTGCATAAGCTGCTTGTATATTTTTGAGATTAGTTGTTTGTCCATTGCTTCATTTGCTTTTATTTTCTCCCATTCTGAAGGCTGTCTTTTCACCTTGCTTATAGTTTCCTTTGTTGTGCAGAAGCTTTTAGTTTTATTTAGGTCCCATTTGTTTATTTTTGCTTTTATTTCCAATATTCTGGGAGGTGGGTCATAGAGGATCCTGCTGTGTTTTATGTCAGAGAGTGTTTTGCCTATGTTCTCCTCTAGGAGTTCTATAGTTTCTGGTCTTACATTTAGATCTTTAATCCATTTTGAGTTTATTTTTGTGTATGGTGTTAGAAAATGTTCTAGTTTCATTCTTTTACAAGTGGTTGACCAGTTTTTCCAGCACCACTTGTTAAAGAGATTGTCTTTTCTCCATTGTATATTCTTGCCTCCTTTGTCGAAGATAAGGTTTCCATAGGTGTGTGCATTTATCTCTGGGCTTTCTATTTTGTTTCATTGATCTCTATTTCTGTCTTTGTGTCCGTATCATACAGTCTTGATGACTGTGGGTTTGTAATAGAGCCTGAAGTCAGGCAGGTTGATTCCTCCAGTTCTATTCTTGTTTCTCAAGGTTGCTTTGGCTATTAGAGGTTTTTTGTATTTCCATACAAATTGTGAAATTATTTATTCTAGCTCTGTGAAAAATACCATTGGTAGCTTGATAGGAATTTCATTGACTCTATGATTGCTTTGGGTAGTATTCTCATTTTCACCATATTGATTCTTCCAATCCATGAACATGGTATATTTCTCCATCTATTAGTGTCCTCTTTGATTTCTTTCACCAGTGTTTTATAGTTTTCTATATATAGGTCTTTAGTTTCTTTAGGCAGATATATTCCTAAGTATTTTATTCTTTTCATTGCAATGGTGAATGGAATTGTTTCCTTAATTTCTTTATTTTCTCATTATTAGTGTATAGGAATGCAAGGGATTTTTGTGTATTGATTTTATATCCTGCAACTTTACTGTATTCATTGATTAGCTCTAGGAATTTTCTGGTGGAGTCTTTAGGGTTTTCTATGTAGAGGATCATTGAAACAGTAATCAGAAATCTTCCAGCAAACAAAAGCCCAGGCCCAGATGGCTTTATAGCTGAATTGTACCAAAAATTTAGAGAAGAGCTAACACCTATCCTACTCAAACTCTTCCAGAAAATTGCAGAGGAAGATAAACTTCCGAAATTTATGAGGCCACCATCACCCTAATACCAAAACCTGACAAAGATTCCACACAAAAAAAGAAAACTACAGGCCAATATCACTGATGAACCTAGATGCAAAGATCCTTAACAAAATTCTAGCAATCAGAATCCAGCAACACATTAAAAGTATCATACACCATGACCAAGTGGGCTCTATCCCAGGGATGCAAGGATTCTTTAATATCCACAAATCAACCAATGTAATACACCACATTAACAAATTTAAAAATAAAAGCCATGTGATTATCTCAATAGATGCAGAGAAAGCCTTTGACATAATTCAACATCCATTTATGTTAAAAACTCTCCAGAAAGCAGGAATAGAATGAACATACCTCAACATACTAAAGGCTATATATGACAACCCCACAGCAAACATTATCCTCAATGGTGAAAAATTGAAAGCAATTGCCCTAAAGTCAGGAACAAGACAAGGGTGCCCACTTTCACCACTACGATTCAACGTAGTTTTGGAAGTTTTGGCCACAGCAGTCAGACCAGAAAAGAAATAAAAGGAATCCAGATTGGAAAAGAAGAAGTAAAGCTCTCACTGTTTGCAGATGACATGATCCTCATTCTCTTTTAGAATGCACCATGCTTTAGTTAACTACTCTGTTCTGATGTACATGGAATTTGCAATAATATCAGCACAAGGAAATGTGCGGGTGTATCTGTTTGATGAATACAAGGAAGTGGAATTGCTAGGTCACAGGGTACATATGGAAAGGTGCTCCCCATTTGTCCTCCTGTACATCTGTGTGTTTCTGTGTGCTCAGTCATGTTGACTACTTGTAACCCCATGGATGGTAGTCCATGAGGCTCCTCTGTCCATGGAATTTTCCAGGCAAGAATACTGGATTGGGTTGCCATTTCCTCCTCTAGGGGATCTTCTCAACTCAGGGATCAAACCCTGTCTCTGATGTCTCCTGCATTGGCAGGTGAATTCTTTACCAATGCACCACCTGGGAAGCCCACTGTACATTTGTAGGAAAGTACAAAAATATCCCACTGACAATATCCAAGAGTGTTAGCTTCCTTCACCATCTACACATATTTTCAAAATATGGATCATTGCCAATTTTTAAGAGAAAAGTGGCTTCTCAGGATATCTTCTCATGATGAGTGATGTTGAATATTATTTATTATTTTAAAAACACACTTGTATTTTCCTGTAAACTATGTACATATAATTTGATAATTTTCAGTTAGATTAGTGATATTTTCTTTATTACTCTTCGATACTTTTTTTATGTATTAGGAAAGATATCTCTTTGATGTGATATGGATTGCAAACATATTTTCCCCAAATATTTCATTTGTCTTCTACTTTTTAATCATTCATAAATATTTTATTTTTATATGGTCAAGCTTATTGATTTGTTTAAATTTTCAGGGTTTTGTGTTATTCTTTAAAAAACCTTCCCTACTCTAAGATTGTTCAGATAAATCATACAGTTTTCCTCAGCTTTTTTTTTCTTCAGTTTCCTTTTACATTATTGAAACCTTTCATACTTCTAGAATTATTTTTTGTGTGAGGTATGAAATAGGATCTAAAATGTTTTTCAGATTGTACCTATCACATTAATTCTGTGTATTCACTGATAAAGTTTTCCCAGAGTTAAAATATCACTTAATCTAAATTCCTCTACACATTTGATTTCACAATTTGACATTTTTCTATTTATGTGTGTGTCAGCCTAAAGTATTGTAGGTTTAATATGAGGCTTATTAGAAAGGGTATGTCAATGTGGAGGTACTGTTTTTTCTTCTAATAATGGCAACAGACTCCAGAGAAATTATCTATGATAATAAAAGAGACATGAATATTTACATCTCAAATTTGGGGAGAAAAACTTAGTAGCTAGAAAAGAATAAAATATAGCCATGAGAGGGCTATAGTCCATAGGGTTGTAAAGAGTCAGACATACTGAGAGACTTTCACTTATGAACATGAGAGGGATCTTAGACTAAGATTGCAAAGTGCATTTCTGTCACTCAGCTGCAGTGGACACACACACTCAGCAGATTGCTTAATTGGAGCAGGCAGGACCATTTGCCCAGAACAGTGCAGCTAACATGAAAGTGACAGGTTAGGGTTTGATTGTGGAGCCTCTCCTTTTACTCCCAGTCATCTAAAAGTGATAAAATAAACAACAATGTCATAGCTCTACTTTCTTAATGTTTTATAACTCTATTTCACCTTGATTTATGACTAAATATTTTTGTTAAAAAACATTTGTTAAGGGACAAAAAGTGAAAGTGTTAGTTGCTCAGTTGTGTCTGACTCTTTGTGACTCCATGAACTGTTCCCCACCAGGCTCCTCCATCCATGGAACTTTCCAGGCAAGAATACTGGAGTGAGTTGCCATTCCCTTCTCCAGGGCATCTTCCCAAGCCAGAGATTGAACTTGGGTCTCCTGTTTTGTAGGCAGATTCTTTACTAGCCGAGCCACCATATTTATTGACTGTACATCTATTCCATTCAGTTCAGTCGCTCAGTTGTGTCCAACTCTTTGTAATCCCATGGACTACAACACGCCAGTCCCCCTGTCCATTGCCAACTCCCAGAGTTCACCCAAACTCATGTCCATTGACTCCGTGATGCCATCCAACCATCTCATCCTCTTTCGTCCCCTTCTCCTCCTGTCTTCAATCTTTCCCAGCATCAGGGTCTTTTCAAATGAGTCAGCTCTTCTCATCAGGTGGCAAGCTTCAGCATCAGTTCTTCCAATGAACACTCAGGACTGATCTCCTCTAGGATGGACTGGTTGGACCTCCTTGCAGTCCCTCCAAGGGACTCTCAAGAGTCTTCTCCAACACCACAGTTCAAAAGCATCAATTCTTTGGTGCTCAGCCTTCTTTATAGTCCAATTCTCACATCCATACGTGACTACTGGAAAAACCATAGCCTTGACGAGATGGACCTTTGTTGGCAAAGTAATGTCTCTGTTTTTGAATATACTATCTAGGTTGGTCATAACTTTCCTTCCAAGGAGTAAGCGTCTTTTAATTTCATGCCTGAAGTTACCATCTGCAGTGATTTTGGAGCCCCCCAAAATAAAGACAGCCACTGTTTCCACTGTTTCCCCATCTATTTCCCATGAAGTCATGGGACCAGATGTCATGATCTTAGTTTTCTGAATGTTGAGTTTTAAGCCAACTTATTCACTCTCCTCTTTCACTTTCATCAAGAGGCTCTTTAGTTCTTCTTCACTTTCTGCCATAAGAGTGGTGTTGTCTGCATATCTGAGGTTACTGATATTTCTCCTGGCAATCTTGATTCTACATTGTCCTTCATCCAGCACAGCGTTTCTCATGATGTACTCTGCATTTAAGTTAAATAAGCAGGGTATCAATATACATCCTTGATGTACTCCTTTCCTGATTTGGAACCAGTCTGTCGTTCCATGTCCAGTTCTAACTGTTGCTTCCTGACCTGCATACAGATTTCTCAAGAGGGAGGTCAGGTGGTCTAGTATTCCCATCTCTTTCAGAATTTTCCACAGTTTATTGTGATCCACACAAAGGCTTTGGCATAGTCAGTAAAGCAGAAATAGGTGTTTTTCTGAACTCTCTTGCTTTTTCAATGATCCAGCAGGTGTTAGCAATTTGATCTCTGGTTCCTCTGCCTTTTCTAAAACCAGCTTGAACATCTGGAAGTTCATGGTTCATGTATTGCTGAAGTCTGGCTTGGAGAATTTTGAGCAATACTTTACTAGAATTGTGAGTGCAATTGTGCAGTAGTTTGAGTATTCTTTGGCATTGCCTTTCTTTGGGATTGGGATGAAAACTGACCTTTTCCAGTCCGGTGGCCACTGCTGAGTTTTCCAAATTTGCTGGCATATTGAGTGCAGCTTTCACAGCATCATTTTCAGGATTTGAAATAGCTCAACTGGAATTCCATCACCTCCACTAGTTTTGTTTGTAGTGATGCTTTCTAAGGCTCACTTGACTTCACATTCCAGGATGTCTTGTTCTAGGTGAGTGATCACACCATCATGATTTATCTGGGTCATGAAGATCTTTATTGTACAGTTCTTCTGTGTATTCTTGCCACCTCTTCTTAATATCTTCTGCTTCTGTTAGGTCCATACCATTCCTGTCCTTATTGAGCCCATTTTTGCACAAAATGTTCCCTTGGTATCTAATTTTCTTGAAGAGATCTCTAGTCTTTCCCATTCTATTATTTCTCTCTATTTCTTTACATTGATTGCTGAGGAAGGCTTTCTTATTTCTCCTTGCTATTCTTTGGAACTCTGAATTCAAAAGGGTGTATCTTTCCTTTTCTCCTTTGCCTTTTGCTTCTCTTCTTTTCACAGCTATTTGTAAGGCCTCTTTAGACAGTTATTTTGCTTTTTTGTATTTCTTTTTCTTGGGGATGGTCTTGATCCCTGTCTCCTATACAGTGTCACAAACCTTAGTCCATAGCTCATCAGGCACTATATCAGATCTAGTCCCTTAAATCTACTTGTCATTTCCACTGTATAATCATAAGGGATTTGATTTAGGTCATACCTGAATGGTCTATTGGTTTCTCCCACTTTCTTCAATTTAAGTCTGAATTTGGCAATAAGGAGTTCATGATCTGACCACAGTCAGCTCCTGATCTTGTTTTTGCTGACTGTATAGAGCTTCTCCATCTTTGGCTGCAAAGAATATAGTCAATCTGATTTTGGTGTTGGCCATCCGGTGATGTCCATGTGTAGAATCTTCTCTTGTGTTGTTGGAAGAGGGTGTTTGCTATGACCAGTGAATTCTCTTGGCAGAACTCTATTAGCCTTTGCCCTGCTTCATTCTGTATTCCAAGGCCAAATTTTCCTGTTACTCCAGGTGTTTCTTGATTTCCTACTTTTGCATTCCAGTTCCCTATAATGAAAAGCTGAGTATGATGGTTTTGAACTGTGGTGTTGGAGAAGACTCTTGAGAGTCCCTTGGACTGCAAGGAGATCCAACCAGTCCATTCTAAGGAGATCAGCCCTGGGATTTCTTTGGAAGGACATCTTTTGGGTGTTAGTTCTAAAAGGTCTTGTAGGTCTTCATAGAACCATTCAACTTCAGCTCGTCAGCATTACTGGTTGGGGCATAGACTTAGATTACTGTGATATTGTATGGTTTGCCTTGGAAACAAACAGAGATCATTCTGTCATTTTTGAGACTGCATCCAAGTACTGCATTTCAGACTCTTTTGTTGACTATGATGGTTACTCCATTTCTTCTAAGTAATTTTTGCCCGCAGTAGTAGATATAATGGTCATCTGAGTTAAATTCACCCATTCCAGTCCATTTTAGTTCGCTGATTCCTAGAATGTCGACGTTCACTTTTGCCATCTCCTGTTTGACCACTTCTAATTTGCCTTGATTTGTGGACCTAACATTCCAGGTTCCAATGCAATATTGCTCTTTACAGCATCGGATCTTGCTTCTATCACCAGTCGCATCCACACTGGGTGTTGTTTTTGCTTTTGCTTTGTCCCTTCATTCTTTTTGGAGTTCTCTCTCCACTGATCTCCAGCAGCATATTAGATGGGCAAAATTTGAAACACTGACAACACAAAATTCTGACAAGGATGTGGAGCAATGGGAACTCTCATTCATTGCTGGTGAGAATGCAATGGTACAGTCATCTTGGAAGGCAGTTTTGCAGTTCCTTACAAAATTAAACATGTTCTTAGCACATGATCCAGCAATCATACTTTTTGGAGTTTACTCAAAAAAGTTGAAAATTCTTGTCTAAAGGAAAGCCTGCCCACAGATAATTATAGCAGCTTGATTCATAATTGCCAAAACTTGGAAGCAACTAAGATGTCCTTCAGTAGTTGAATGGATAAGTAAACTGTGGTATAACCAGACAACAGAATATTATTCAACACTAAAAAATTGAGGTATCAAGCTGTAAACATGCATGGAGGAAACTTACCTGTATACTTTCAAGTAAAAGAAGGCAAAAGAAGGCTATATACTGGGTGATTCCAACTATGTGATATTTTGGAAAAGGCAAAACTATGGATACAGTGTAGAAATCAATGGTTGCAAGGGTTAAGGGCTAGGGAGGCATTAATAGGATGAAAAATAAGACTTTTAGGGCAGTGGAAGTATTTTGTATGATGCTATCATGGTGTATACATGTCATTATATGTTTGCCAAAACCTGTAGACTGTACCACACCGTGAGTGGATCCTAGTGTAAACTGCAGACTTTAGGTCGTAACAATGTTCACTGGTTGTTAACAAATGTACCACTCCTGTGCAGGTTGTTGATGGTGAGAGAGCCTGTGGGGGTGTGGGGCAGGTGATATACGTGAAATCTCTTTACCTGCCTCTCAATATTGCTGTGTACCTCTAACTATGCTAAAAATAAAGTCTATTAAAGAATTAAAAAATTATTGAATAGTCATTGTATTTTAGATACTTTAAATGTAGTACTTGGGATTCAATGACAGTCCATTCCTTCACGGACCTTGGGGGTGCCAACCTAAAGGTTATGTGAGGCATGAGCAAAGAGTCCTAAAAATTTTCAGGGTCAGGGAGCAGTAAGAGTTGAATGGGCTTTGCTGGTAGTCAGGAGTGGATTTTCATTCTGATTGTGCAATTTATAGGCACAATTTGGGCAAATTTTCAAGCCTCAATTGCTCAGTGCAAGAAGGAGATAAAAATATTTCTCTTGTATAATTTCCTGAGGATTAATTGATAACTGTAAGGGGGAAGGTCGCACCTGACACATAGTAGGTGCTCACAAGATAGAGTGCCCTTTCTTTGCTTCTGTGTGCCATTCCACTTGGGCAAACAGAAGGGAAATGTGGCTCAGTGAGCGTTGGCTGATCCTTTACTAATGCATAGTGTGCATACCTCAGAGAGCATTTGCGTGGCTCTGGCAGTTCCCCCTATAATCTTCCCAAATTGCACATGTTCTTTGCAGACTATTAGACATAGACTAAACATTCATCCTCTGTGTCCATCTACCTTTTTCTTGGGCTTTTCATGTTTACTCTCTCCTCTTGCCCTCGGCTGAAAAATTGAGTTTGTAAGGAATTTCCCACATAAAATGCTCTTCTTTTTAACAAAGAAAATAGATGCTTTTGACAACTGCACATCATTATGATAGTTATACTACATATAATATTCCTAACATCTGCTCCTTTGTCAGCTTCCCAAGGCCTAACTGACAAATAACATAATGAACTGATACAAAATCCACTGTGTTGGTTTCATGCACAGCTCTGCTTTGGGGCGAAGGCACTGGAGGTCAGAGCTGAGTATTCGTTTTAGTATTAGCCTCAATGGAGATCGAATTATGTAAGCCAGACAGGAAATATGTGCCATTCTTGGAACCCAGGCTGGAATAGATTCCCTTATTCTTTGTTCCCACAGCTCCTTGGGTGTTTGCCCCTGGACAGGGATTAAATTCCGTGGGCTCTGGAATCTGACTGCCGGGTTCAGAGCCAAATACTGTCATGAGAGCATGGTGGCTCTGTGCTAAGTTGCTTATCTCTTTTGTGCCCTAGTTTTCTCATCTGTGACATGGGCTTTAATAATAGTACTCACGTCACAAGGTTGAGGTGAGGATTGAGTGAATAAATGCATAGGAAGCACTTGTGCTTGGTACTGCTGAAGTGCCTCCTATGCATGAATTCATTCAGTCCTCGCAATAACCATATAGTGGTTGCTATTATTAAAAGTGCTCAAAAATGCTTAGTATGTTTTCCTATGTCCAAGAAGTTAACATACCAAATTGTAGGTGTATGTTTACCTGTCTACCCCAATAACTGGTGAGGTCTTGATGACAGGAAATGTGTCTTGTTTGTTGAAGTTTCATCAGAATCTAGCACTGGGCGTGAACATAGTATGATGTTTAATATTTGTTTAAAAATAACACCATGGATGTCTCGATAGAAACATTTTTCTATTTACACCATACTACTTCAGGCCCCACACAATTTCTCAATCAATGGGTTAGAGTGGTGTATTGGGTTAGCCAAAAACTCCATTTGAGCTTTTCCATAAGACGTTATGGAAAATCCAAAAGAACTTTTTTGAGCAGTGACGATATTGTCATGCTGAAACTTCCCTTATTCAAAAGTGCCAGGTACTGAATGCAAAGGTTAAACAGTGTGAATGAAGAACTGCCTACCTAGAACAGCACTCCTAAGTCATGGTGGCACACCTAGGAGGGCCAACTAAATTGGAATTTCAGGGTCAGGAATGGTTCCTAGAGAAAGTGGCATCCAAGCTGGGATACAGAGGGCAAGTGAGAATTAATCAAGGGCCACTTGGGCATGGAGGGTCCTGGCCAGCATTTATACCACCCAGAGGAGAGAGAAGCTTGAACACTGAGGGATTTGCAACTCATTTGTTATGATTGCAGTTGAGTGAGAGAAAGGAGTGTCTCTAGATGAGAGGGTTTAGATCTAGAGGGTCTTGCTAGAAATGACAAGAATGGACTTTCTAATACGGGCAGTGGAAAAATCACTGAGGGAGTTTTAATGAGGGAGAGGGCATGAGAAAGTGTTGTTTACAGAAGAAGCTTTCTGACTACAGTGTGAAGAATAGGTAGGGAAAGAAAGATAAAAAGGCAATGAGGCCACATAGGCAAGTATTGCAATAAAGTTGCAAGAGATGATAATAACTCATGAACATGGTACTCATAGGGATGGAGAAGAGAAGATAGATTCTAGAGATATTTAGAGGCTTAATATATGAAGCTCTATGACTTATTGGATATAAGGAGTAAGAAAGAGGTGAGGCATACAGGTTTAAGCAATTGGATAATGTGGGTGTTATTAATTAAGAGGAGAGGAGTGTGTTTTTTGGGAAAGAACATAAATTCAGTTTAGGACATGGTCCATCCAATCAAGATGAAAATCAGGAGATAGTAACACCAAAGCCAAGGGAAGAAGGCTTTCCTAGGAGGAATGAGTAATCAAAATACAGATATTGCCAATAAGTCAAACAAATTAGAAAAGTGTACCAGGCAGATCCATGTTTAAGTTAGGATAAAAAATTGTAGCATTATTTAACAGGCTAAAGATGTAAAAGGGTAAGGTTTCCATGGAGAAGGGGTTCTAGTGAAGAGGTTTGGGAGAAAGAGGGGACAGTAAAAAAAAAAAACAAAAGGTCCATAGAAAGTTAAACAGCAATATCTTTAATATTTGTAGAATGCTTAATATGTACCTTGAAAAACGCTTTACCAGTTTACGAATTTAATACTCTCACTATCCCCTGAAATTGGCACGCTCATAAGGCCTCTTGTACAGATGAGAAAATTGAGGTTTCTAATGGGTTAAACAAATATCCATAAGATCATACAGCAAATGACAGAGCCAAAATTTGAACACAGACCTTGACTCAGAATCCAGTTCATGATTACCAGCTATGTTGCTATCTAGATGTCACATACAAAACACCATGAAGAGTAGGGTATAGGAGATAGTAGATGGCCACAGACCTGAATCTTTGAGAGTTTCACCCTATGGACTGCATTATTTGGGAACCGTTGCTGGTTGCCTTCTGATTAGGTTCAACCAATGGTAGACTGGTGACCATAAGGAGAGAAGTCTCTCCTGTTATGGTGCCCCAAATCTGGCAATAGCTGCAACCCTCCAGCCAGGCCTTCCACCTTTAGGGCTCCAGTCCTCATTCTCTTAGCTCTGGCAGAAACTGTTACTCTTTCTTTCATTTGTAAGTGGGGAGCAACTGCTTCCAGTCTTGCTGGCTTCTTGGTACCTCATCATCCTTTGTTTACTCCCTTAACTCTCCCTACACCTTTCTATGTAGGGATTCATTAGAATCAACTCATTTGAATTATCTGGAAATGAATTATGTTTTCTAGAATGATAGAGACAGTAGCTAAGGGGTTATGGGGACATGAAGACTGAAAGGTTTAACTGGTTGCAAAGCCTATATGCTCCATCACCATAAATAACAATGATGAGAGTTCTAACACACAATTGTTGGCACTTTATAATTTGCAAAGTGCTTGCACATAAATTATATCATTTGAGTCCAGAAAAAAAAATCCCAAATAGTAAATTCTATTATTTACCTTTTAGGCAGGCAAACTGAGGCTCAAAAAACTTAATTTGCCCAAGGTCTCCCAGGTGACAGAGCTGTGCTTCCAGAGTGAGGCCTCCTGAGACCACGACCAGCATTCTTTCTACTGTACCTCGTCTGCTTTTCATTAGTTAGTGAGATGACAGGATGCCTTTCCCGTATAAAGCCTCCTGCAGTGGGCAGGCAAAGAACGTCTAAATCGTGTCAGGCATCCCCAAGGGCTCCATGTGTTTCACACATAGCTAGTTTCACAAGAAACAGAACTTTCCTCCACCTCCTGGGACCTGTCTCACTGTGTGTAGGTTGATGAAGACTCATAAAGCATGCCAACTTTACGAACAGCATTGGGATAGTGTGGAAACTGATAAAAGGCCTCAAGGGACTGAAAATAACTGGACAAAGTACTAAAAATTACCCCACAATACCAACACATCATGCTGATGATTTCATTGAGCTTATTCCTTGGGTCTGCGGCCCTTTCCCGATATATCTGACATCTCCCATATGAATGCTACATATTTCTCAGGTTCTATACTGTAGATTCAGATTCCATAAACATCTTCTGAGGGCCTACTCTGTGCCAGATGTTTCCATATGCATGATTTCCTTTTAATTCCCTGCAGCCCAGACAGGTGAGGCCACATTTGCTGAGGTCCACAGGGCTGTTGAGTGAGAGGTAGAGTAAAACCCTGGTCTCCTGGTTCTTTTCATAGTCTATTTCCCTCAATTCTGCTGCCACAGGTTGAAAAGTCAGTCTTGTAATTTCTTCCCCTTTATTTTCCTTTCCTTAAGTCCAGTTAAAATTTAAAGTGAAATCAAGTCCATGGCATTGAATCTGTTAACTCAGTCTGGGGGTGTATGGAAAGGACTCTGCTAAATAAATAGGGAACAGAGCTGGTGACCTGAGGATTCATGTTTTTCCAAAACCAAGGCTTCTCTCATCCTTCCCTAGATGCCTATAGAGAAAGGAAGAGATCTAAACGTGTTTTTTTTTTTTTTTTGATTAAGAGGAAATTGGCCTGGAAAACCTCTCCCCTAAAAGTAGCCTTTGAGAGATTGTGTTCTGATCCAGTGCTCCAACCCAGGAATGACTATGACTGACAATTGATATATACTAGCTATTGTTCTTTTTAGTATTGTTTGTTGCTTAAAAATATCAACGTAGAGTACCAGTCTCAGGGTTTATATTTGTAAAAACTAATGATTCCAGATAGTCACTCTCAATGGAAGTCTTCAGTTTTCAAATGTGACAATAACAGCTTGAATTAGGTAGTGGCAATGGGATTATGCAGAGAAGGTGACTATTGAATAAACTCCTAGACCAGGGCTTCCCTGGTGGCTCAGACAGTAAAGCATCTGCCTGCAGTGTGGGAGATCCAGGTTTGATCCCTGGGTCAGGAAGATCCCCTGGAGAAGGAAACGGCCACCCACTCCAGTACTCTTGCCTGGAAAATTCCATGGGCGAAGATGCCTGGTAGGCTGCAGTCCATGGGGGTAGCAAAGAGTCAGACATGACTGAGCGATTTCACTTTCTTTCTTAGTATGAAGTCTTAGTAGAAGACTTTTCACTTTGACCCAAACTTCCTCTCTTGCCATGTAACTTGCTTATGATTCTCCCTCATGCAACCTGTGTTAAAGTCACACCAAATTGCTCAGACTTGTTGAATATATCTTACTTTCATGCCTCTGTGAGGTTTCTTGCAAAGAACTTCCATCCTTTTCCATGTGAGGAATGTCTGTGTTTATTTTAGGACCCAATTCAAAAATCATCTTTCTGGAACCTTCTATGACCTTCTCATCTCATCTCTTTGGTAGAGCTGATCACTTCTTTTGCTGTACTCTGTAAATAATGACGTTGTACCTTCGGTGCAGAGCCCATCCCTTTATAGAAAGAAAGCTGTCTATATTCCCAATGCTATGATAAACTCTCCTCAGGGAATGTGGCTGTACCAGAATGGGCACTCAGAGGAAGTTGAGGCCCGACTAAGGGGCTGAATTCTCATTCAGTGTTGAGGAGTCTGGGATTTGATCATTCTCTGATCCTTACAAAGCTTTCCAGATTGTGGTTACACAACAGCAATTTATATCTCTCCTTTCAGATAGGACCAAGCTTTGGCTGGGTGCCTAACAATATAGTGGACGTAAATTAACAGCAGAGCAATTTACAGTCTGTCATGTCTTATTGCTTAATGAATTTGTCAAAAATCATATTACTCTGAAAATTATGGCAAGCAGGGTCCATGGGACTTAGGTCTTTAAGAGCAAGGTTGATCCAGTCTCACTCATGCAAAACTGCCTTCCTATGTTCCTCTTGTGAATGTGGATACCAGAATCTCTGAGCACTTCTGTTTATTATCAAATCTCTGTTGACATTCACTTTGCATTAGGGCTACCATGGGTGACCTTGGCCAGTTTGCAAATCCCCAACCCCAGTCCACCTGCTGTCAGAGCCAAATAGGATTTAGGAGTCTACCTTAAACTCCTGATTCTACACTAATATGATGTCATCCCATCCTGTCACCCCAGACTTTATTACTTATTTTTCAAACAAAGCTAAAGCCCTGTCCTCTATTTTGAGGGCATCAAGCAGGACCCCTTTTTGCTCTGCACCAACTTCTCCCTCATCTTTCTTCCTTCCATTTCCTTCCTTTCCCCCTATTCATTTGTTCCCTAAACCTCTCCCAAGCTTTGTACCCCTCTGTTTCTCAATATGTCTGAGAACTCTTTGCTGTTTTACAGGATAAAGAATCAGATAGACTTGGATTTCCCTGAATGTTACTTTCCTCATTTGTAAAGTGAGATTAATAACAGCTAACCTACTGGGCTCATGTGAGTATTAGAGTGTCTGGTGCCCATCCATCCGTCCATCCACCCATCCATCCATCTATCCATTCATCCATTTAAAACACACTCATTCACTTTTAAAATATTGTATAAGTATCTAAAATGGGTCTGGTCTTATGCTTGTCATTTAGGATATGTATCTGAACTCTAGACTTCATTATCAAGGACCTTGGAGCCTATTGGAAGGATGTTCAAATAGCTAAGAAGTAAGGTGGGAAGCTCAGTGGTTAAGACATGCTCAGCCAGGACAACAGTTTCATAGCAATCTTCACAGGGCTCCCGAGAGGTGTGTGTAGAGCTGGCAGAGCTCTGTTCTTGGGGAACGCTGCCCTTAGGTTTGAGGCCACAGCTAATACTAAAAAATGATGGCACTGCTGGTTGCAAAGGCAGCATTGGCAATAGTGTCTCTGATCATTATCATCAACTTTCTCTGTCAGTTTCTCTCTATTCTTTTCTTTCCTGCTTCTCTTTCAATTTTTTTCTGCATGTTTCTCTTTTTCTCTCTCTCTGCTTTTTAAACTTTACATCTCTGCATTTCTTTTTTCATCCCCTGTATATTTTATAATTCTTTTGGAAGCATGTAACTATGGATGAACTGATTGCTGATTAAAACACAACTGGATCTTTTTATTACCTGCTTTCCTAAGGAAAAATTGCCCCAGTGGCATCTGACCATATGGAAGAGCCACAGCTGGGTTGCAAACTGGTGGGGGCTGTCCCATAGAGGTGCAAATGCCTCTAGGCCGCTCCTGGGCTCATCCCGTGATCTATTTGGTCAGCCAAATGGAAGCAGGCCAGCCATGTAACAGTTAACTGTGATTCCCCCCACCCCATTTCATTTCAAGCTCTTTGTTCCATGCAACCAAAAAACTAATGGCTGGCAAATTTATTATGACCTTTGTTTGGCTTGTGGAATAAACCGATTCTTCCCCTTTCTATGTTCTGACTCCCCCTTTTGTCTGCAATTTTATTTTACAGTTCTTTTTGTACACATCCAACACATGCTGAGGTTATTGAAAAGCACAAATTGCACAGAATTCAATTTGCATATCTATTGAGGGTCCAATCCCAGAGTCCTTAGTCAGGCAAAATGCCCATTGACTCTTACCTCCTTTATGCTGCTCCTTCTTGGCACCAAAACCTACAGGCTAGCCCTCTGCTGCTTCTAGCAGATCCAGCAAAAGGCCGTCACGAATGGAGTAAGCAGTCACACTGTAAAGCATAATGGGTTAGACTTTCGCAAAGTTGCGAAACATTACTCAGTATCTTCGTGGACACGGTGCAGAAGGAGAGATCAGAGGACATCAGAGTGGGACCAATTTAGCACTCGTGTGACTGAAGAAGTATAGGAGCTGGAGTCACTCAGGGTCGCATGTGAATCCCTGCTCTGCCAATCACTTGTCTTAAAAAAAAAAGAAACTTTTTTGTTTTGAGATACCAGTAGGTTCACCCGCAGTTGTCTGAGAATACAGATCTATCTCATGTACTCTCTGCCCCATCTTGACCTTGGATTGCTCAGACAGTAAAGAATCTGCCTGCAATGCAAGAGACCTGAGTTTGATTCCAGGGTTGAGAAGATACCCTGAAGAAGGGAATGGCTATCCACTCCAGTATTCTTGCCTGTGGAATCCCATCGACAGAGGAGCCTGGTGGGCTACAGTCCATGGGGTCACGAAAAGTCAGATATGACTGAGTGACTAACTTTTTTCTTTTCAAGTTACTTAATGTACCTAGGTCTCATTTTTCTCATCTGCAAAATGGGAATCATAATAGTATACACTACATGAGACTGTTTTGAAGATCATCTGAAATAATGCCCATAAGAATTCCTAACATAGCACTTGTACTCAGCCTGTTCTCAGTAAACAGATAATCTCCTTAGATGAAATGAGGGTAGCCAAATAATTCTAATTAATGGAGAATATTGACCTTGAGAGGCTTCCCTATGGCTTAGCAGTAAAAAATCTGACCACCAATGCAGGAGATGCAGGTTTGGTCCCTGGGCTGGGAAGATCTCCTGGAGTGGGAAATGGAAACCCACTCTAGTATTCTTGACTGGGAAATCTCATAGCCAAATAATTCTAATTAATGGAGGAATATTGACCTTGAGAGGCTTCCCTATGGCTTAGCAGTAAAAAATCTGACCACCAATGCAGGAGATGCAGGTTTGGTCCCTGGGCTGGGAAGATCTCCTGGAGTGGGAAATGGAAACCCACTCTAGTATTCTTGACTGGGAAATCTCATGGACAGAGAAGCCTGGTGGGCTATAGTCTATGGGGTTGCAAAGAGTCAGACAGGACCTAACCACTAAACAACAACAACATTGACTTGGAGAGTCTATAGCAGTATATATTCACTGTTTTAATGTAAAACCTATCAGGAAAAATAACATTTGTTTTTAAAGTTTTATTTAAGAAGAATTTTTTTTAATAGAAAAAACAAAATATATTAACATAAAATAAGCTGTCATCTTACTGTTAAAATTATTATCAATGTTTTATTGTGTTTCCCCCATAGTTATGCTTTAAACAAGAAAAAATATGATTATATCTCTCATATGTAGCACATTAGAGTCCTGTGTCTAATGCACTCAGTGCTCAGTCATGTCTGACTCTTAGCAACCCAATGGACTACAGCCAACCAGGCCCCTCTGTCCTTGGAATTTTCCAGGCAAGAATACTAGAAAGTATTGCCTTTTCTGAACTCATGTCTCTTGTGTCTCCTGTATTGGCAGGTGTATTCTTTACCATTTAGCCACCTGGGAAGCCCAGAAAAACCACTATTAAAAAAATGCAGCAGTCTGTTTTTGGGCTGTGTGATACTGAGCAGAAAGGAGTACCACATTTTATTCACTTTTTTGGGGTGCCCGGTGGCCCACTGTTGGGCAATAAATTTCTTTCCTTTCACTGCTCCTTCTCTTTCAACTTCTTTAATCCTTCTGCCTTCTCTTTTTCCTGTTCCTCCTTCTTAGTCTACTTACAAAGAGATTTGTATTAAGCATCCTTGTAATCCAGTCTTTTTCCTCATTTATGATTATTTCCTCAGCATCCATTTCTAGGAGTGAGTCTTGATGGCTCAAAAGGTCAGCACATTTTGTGCTTTTGATATATAGTAAACCATAATATGATCAGTTATTTAGATCAGTGATTCTTTAATCAGGGTGTATATCAAAAATAACCTGGGGAGCTTTTGAAGCCAATTCTTTCCCATGCTCGACCTCTGGAGGTTTTTATTCCAGGGATCTGGCACTTTTAAATGCTCCCAGAGGAATTTCATATGCACATCTGGTTGGGTATCACTGACTTGAGAGGAAGATAGAGGTAAAATTGTCAACAAAATTTTCAAGTGACAGGAGGCTGGAAAGAAGAACTAATTAATTGGGTAGTAGTATAAGTTTTCCTCAAGGTGTCCATATGCCGGAATAGTAAGGGAATGTGTTTAAGAGACAGTGTAAATGGAACACCTTCGGTAAGCCCCACACCATGTAGCTACAGCAAGCAGATTATCTGATGGTTGTCACAACACAGGAAGAATGTGTTCTCTTATTCTACAGTTGAGGGAATTGAAACTCAGGCCAGCATTTACAGAGGTGGTTTTGAATACAAGTCTTCTTATCTCCAAAGCCCATGCTTTGTGTTTTCTTCACCACAATTTCTCACTGGTGAATTTAAGAGGAATTGATGCAAAGTTATGAACTTGAACCCTCAAATCCAAATGCACAAAAACACCATTAGGAGATAAGACTTAACTACAACATCTGTGAGAAAGATTTAAAGCAGAATTTCTCAAAGTTACAGCCCCCAAATCACCCAAACTAGAATTATTGGTGGTGGGGGAGATTGTTAGAAAATGCAGATTTTTGGAGCCACATGATAGATCTGCTGAATTTGGATATTTAAGTTGAGATCCAGAAATCTAACAAGCATCCAGGTGATTTTTACCTGTACACTAAAGTCAGAGAACAATGGGCTAAGAGTTTAATTAAACTTGGGTTTAATATAGACCAAAATATTTATAAATATACTTCTGAAACATTTAATATGATATTTCTAAAAAGACAAATACATCCTGAAGTGAGCCAAATTTACATCAATCAAGGAGAAAACCTACCTGCATTGTTGAAGTCATTTTTGAACAACTAATTTTAAGGACATTAAAATTTGCAAGGTACCCACAGAAGAGTTAGAGAAGGAAATGGCAAACCACTGCAGTGTTCTTGCCTGGAGAATCCCATGGACAGAGAGGCCTGGCGGGTTATAGTCCATAGCGTTGCAGGAGTTGGACACGACTTAGCGATTAAACCACCCCCAGAGAAGAGCAGTCAGCTTGGTGGGTGCCCTTAATGCAGTTGAAGGATTGATGATTGCTCAGCCTGGAGGAGAGAAAACTTGATGATCAAATAGCATTGCTATCATCCAATTCTAGTTAAATAGTGCTCTTTGCAATTTAATGTAAACCAGAACTCAAGGTCTAGGAATATAAAAATTAGACATTAAACTCACATAACAAATCATAGATTCCTGCTTTTAATTATTATGCTAAACTACTCTTTAGTATTTTGACTGAATGAAGTAGTCAAA
Source organism: Aepyceros melampus (assembly GCA_006408695.1). Taxonomy (NCBI): domain Eukaryota; kingdom Metazoa; phylum Chordata; class Mammalia; order Artiodactyla; family Bovidae; genus Aepyceros; species Aepyceros melampus. The sequence continues at coordinate 49,298 of SJXQ01000579.1, read as the reverse complement.
GAGCCTATGGAAATAACTACTTTTTCTTGAGTCTAGTAAAGTTCTGCTTCCATCATGCTATCTATAAAGTTTATTGATAGTTTCTTTTAAAAGACTAGAATAAGGGCTGGACACTTATCCTAGGACCAAGAGTTTAAAAATTGTGTATAAGCTCTTCACTTAAAACTCAAAGGAAGATCAGTAAAATATTTAAGATAAAAAGGTGTATATCATAATAGAAAAGCTAATAAGTTGAAATTTATTAAAATTAAGAATTTATGTACATTAAAAGCCCATTAAGACAGTGAATATTCAAGTCACACACTTGGATAGAATTCTACAGAAATAATTTATATCCAGAAGACACTACCAGTTCTTACAGGTCAACCAAACAACAAAAGAAAAATACCACAATTTCAAAATGAGCTAGAGATTTGAACAGTTATTTCATAAGAAGGACAGACAAATGGTCAATAACCATTTGCAGAGTTATTCAACATTGTTACTTATCAGCAAAATGCAAATGAAAATCACAATAGTTATTTCAGCACACATCCATCTAATTGGCTAAAGTGAGCAATAAAAAATGTTGGTGACAATGTCAACCTCTTACACATTGCTGCTAAGAATGGGAATTGGTACAGATAAGTTGGAAAAATGACTGGCAGAATATACTAAGGATAAACTTATGTTTCCTTTAAGACCCTCTAGATAGATACTCCAAAAAGGTGAATGCACATGTGCACCAAAAGACAGGTACAAGAATGTTTTTATAGCAGTTTTATTCATTATAGCCAGATCAAATAACTCAAATGTCTAATGGCAATGGAAAAGATGAGTGAATTTATATGATGGAACAGTACACAGTAATAAAAAAGTGACATATTGCTGTACATAATAATATGGACAAATCTCTAGACATAATAATGAAAGGAAGAAGGTTGATTTAGAAGACTGCACACTTCATAGTTCCATTTAGTACAGGTCAAGAATAAACAAAACTAATGGATGGTGATAGCAGTCTGCAAGTGTTTATCTTTGTAGAGGGGTAGTGGATATTGATTGGGAAGTGTTTGGAGGGAAATTTTCAGTCTTGGAAGTGTTCTTTGTATTGAACTGTATTGTGATTACAAGGGTGTGCACACACACATATATTCTTTATATAGATGTAACCTAAGATTTACTATAAAATCTCAGTAATAATAAGAATTAAATGTAAAAGAAGGAAACCAGCACTTCTGAAACCCTAACATAAGCCACCCACTGTAATAGAGGCTTTTAAATGACATTGATAAAAATAAAAAGAAAAACTACCACCATTTATAAAGTGCTAGAGTCTTTAAGTTTGTTACCTCATCTTAAAACCACAATGATCCTATGAGATAGGCATTACTATTTTACAAATGAATAAACAAACTGAGGGAGGTTAAGTCACTGTCCTGTAATTTGTGAAGCTAGGGTTCAAAAGCAATTTTATTATATTCTAAATATTTGCCTGTAAGCTTTAAGTTTCTTGGAGGATGAAGACATATCTGTTTAATATCATGTGTATCTCTAGCGCCTGGCAAAGGGTCTTGCATAATATTAAATACAATAAATAGATAGATAGGGTGGATAATGGTTTAATGAATGAATAAACCATCATGTTCTTCCCCCTTACCACACTAGATATCTGCTGGTGACATCAGCATTAGTGAAGATCAAAATATATTTCTTCAGATTTTCCTGTAGCCTAAAAAGCAGCTCAGAGCAAGGAATTCTCATGGAAAGGGAATGTCATGGGAATCCCAGCCAATCATGAGGTGCCTTGAACTGAGGTGCCCTACCTTCCTCCAGCCCCACTCACCTTACTAAAAGGGCCTCCTGCAGATAAGCAATTACACCTGTTCTATATGGCCTTAGGGCTTGACTTGGACCAGGGCTGATACACAGATGGCAGGCACTGCGTCAGCTTGGCAGGTTAATATTTTGAATATCACCCTAACTTGAGACCAAAGAGCAATAAGCTCCATGGCAGGACTGATCACTGCTTAACACAGCGAAGAAACTCTGAACAGCTGAAGATGACACGAACTGCTTCCCGAAGTTGCCATGTTCCCACCAGTGGGGAATGTCAGGTTCTTTGGACATGTTCTTGCAGATGCTGTAAAGAAGAGTAGAATATCAATTGAGAGCATGGACAAGATTTGTGATTTTCAAACTATTTGTTTATTATTCATGGCAAAACTTTTTGAATGGAAATCTGAGGCAGAGGTTCAGTCCACGAGAGAGGTAAAAGACACTGAGATGGTAAGTTAGGCTGAGACTTCTTCCCTACCCCAGCAGACCCTGGCAGTGCAGCTGGAGACCCTAGGACTGGGGAGCTCATGTTCTGTTCAGCAGGGTAATTGAGATCTTCATCTCTGAGATCTCCGAGTCTGTGGAAGTCTCCCCACGTCCACAGGAGTGGGGAGGAAGGGCTGTCATGGTAAGATGGGACTAATGGCATCTCCCCTTCACTATTACAGGAAGCTGAAGTTTTCATCTGTTAGGTTGTCCTCACTGTTAAGTAATTTTGTGGTGCCAGAGAGGTGCCCTCACTACGGTCCCCTTTGGGAGGTACTGCCATGTTCATCACTTCTTTCCCTCTAATGTGAGACACTGGACAGAATCTGGGCTTCTGTATCAAGGGAATTGGGTTTGGCTCTAGGTTTGCAGTTGACCAAGTGGTGAAGGCAGGACCTGCAATCACTCTGGAGTGTTTCTTCATCTGCAAAGTGGTGATCACTGTGCCTGCTCTGCTTCATCATGATAAGCTGTTGTTGTTCAGACACTAAGACATGTCTGACAGGGCTGAGGGCCAAATTAAAAAAAGACATTGAAAATGGTATAACCATGAAATACAATATCAAGTCAAGAATTAATACCATTCCTTCAAGAGATTTTAAAATATGTATGCTTAAGCAGCTATATTGTTTGCAAACAGAAAAAGTACTGTGGGCTAACTTAAACTCAACAGTCACAGAACAGATTATGCTACGTACTGATACTGAAGCTGAAGCTCCAATACTTTGGCCACCTGATGCATAGAGATGACTCACTGGCAAAGACCCTGATGCTGGGAAAGATTGAGGGCAGGAGGAGAAGGGGATGATAAGAGGGTGAGAAGGTTGGATGGCATCATTGACTCAGTGGGCATAAGTCTGAGCATACTCCAGGAGATAGTGAAGGAGAGGGAAGCCTGGCATGCTACAGTCCGTGAGGTTACAAACAGACATGACTGAATGTTGAAGAGCAACAACACAGTAGGAAGGGTTGAGACACATTAACTAAACAATAAGTGCTTGCCCCTCTACACAAGCCCTGCTGATGCTGCTAAGTTGCTTCAGTCATGTCCGACTCTGTGCGACCCCATAGATGGCAGCCCAACAGGCTCTCCCGTCCCTGGGATTCTCCAGGCAAGAACACTGGAGTGGGTTGCCATTTCCTTCTCCAATGCATGAAAGTGAAAAGTGAAAGTGAAGATGCTCAGTCGTGTCCGACTCTTAGCGACCCGTGGACTGCAGCCTGCCAGCCTCCTCCATCCATGGGATTTTCCAGGCAAGAGTACTGGAGTGGGGTGCCATCGCCTTCTCCAACACAAGGCCTACTTTCCACTTTATAGGATTATCGTGAAGGATGCATGAGTGTGTAAGGAAGAATCATGAATTTGCCAAACAGTTTAAATGCTTTGATTATTATATTCCTACCAAAATCCTTGAGGAACAGCTACTGGCCACCCTTTATTTTACAGTTGAGGAAGCTGAGGTCCAGAAATTGTAAGCATCCTGCCCATAGTGATGACTGGTCACTCCAAATGACCTGAGGCAGTGGTGACAGGGGAGAGGATTGTGTTCTTCTTCTCTGATGTCATTGGTAAAAAAAAAAAAGATACCATAATTTAGGTCAGATGGAGAGTCAGGGAGGGTCTCAGGAGCAGAACAGTTGATAAGCACAGTGGGTCTGGGACGATCTTGAGGCTGGCTGGTCTTGTCTCTCATGTGTTTAACGGGGTTCCTGCTCTGAGTTATACACTCTGCTAGTTACTGGTGAGACAGCCAATAACACATGGTTCCTGCAATTACAATGCCCTCAGTACTGTGTAAACAGTTTACATTGACACGTTCTTGCTTTAGCTTCTGCTTCCTTCCACCTCCCTCCTTTTCCTCCCTCCGTTCTCATCCTGTAGACACACCACAGAGACAGTTTGACTATTGTTCCTTCTCTGCCTCATTCTCTCTCACCTCACCGTCTGCCTTCCTCTTCGTAGGAGTTTCTTCTGTGTTTACGGTTTGTCAAACTTTGTGCTGCATACTTTATGTAGACCATCTATTTTAGCCTTCATAACAACCTTACGGTAGGTTTAATTATTCTGTGTTTAAAATGGATCTAGCATGTTAGGTAATTTATTCAAAACAGCCCTCTGTGGCTGGTAAGTTTCTAAGCTGGCTGTTAAGACTGGGTCTTTGGACTTCAAGGACATCACACTTAAATGATACAATAACTGCCTTTATTCAGCCTGTGTATATATTTGCCATTGATGTTGATAATCACTTCATCAGACATTAAGAATAAAAACAACCTCTGTAAACCATATTTGAAGAGAGTTGATGTGCTATGCATGTGAGAATTATACGTAAAAGGTCACATGTCTTAGAATTATTTATTTCATATGCAGCAGTAGTAATGGCTACTTATAGGCTATCTTCATTAGGAGCCTGTAGAGTTAGAAAAATTGGATTTAAGTCTTGACTGTACCATTTAGTTGATCTGTGACCCTGGAAATTTAATTTTGGTAAGCCTCATCTGTATAATGGGATTGAACATATGGTAATTATAGCAATTTGAAGCATAGCATAATTTCTAAAAATAGTTAAGTGATCAATATAATAAAAATAATTACTATTGTTATTATTATGACTATGAGTCTTTTATGTTTTTCAGATACTCACAGAGGTCTTATAAACAATGCTGTCACTCTTCATTCTTTTCAACTCAATAAATGTAGAATGCATGGAAAGTTGGTGAGTTATTAAACACTGTTAGAAGGGAATATCTTTTCCTTACACTTTGACCTACTTATACTCTTAGTCCCTTTTCTTATGGAATTGCTGTATACTGAGAGAGATGTCAAGATGTTATGAAAAAACTATATAAGAATAACTGGGAGTTCTCCCTTTTTTCCCCAGTTAATTTCTCTTCTGCTTAACCACACTGTGTCACCTAAGCCTGCCTCCCACAGTTAATGAGTTATAACTGAACCTGTGCTGCCAGAGTTTTTGTTTTCAGTGCTAGGAAAGCCAGTTTGATCCTCTTATCTATCAGTTCAGGCACTAAAGTTGAACTTCTGACTGTCATCTGCCACTATTTTGGGCTTCCCTTGTGGCTCAGCTGGTAAAGAATCCGCCTGCAATGGGGGAGACCTCAGTTCAGTCCCTTGGTTGGCAAGATCCCCTGGAGAAGGGAAAGGCTACCCACTCCAGTATTATGGCATAGAGAATTCCATGGAGTATACAGTCCATGGGGTCGCAAAGAGTCAGACACGACTGAGCTACTTTCACAATGCCACTATTTTGCATATTTCTCAGTGTGTTCAAGACCCAGGAAGAGAAGAGGGTGCTACACACTGTGGTCTCCCCCAGAGACCCCCCAACAACCACATTTTGGTTAATTTTGGATAATTTATTAAACAAGTCATGAGACCTACAATGCAAGGGACTGTTAAGTTCAGGCTGAAAGGGATTACAGTGATGTGGGAAAGGCAGGACTTACCCATGGGAAGCCCAGGGTCCCAGATGACAATGGGAATGATGTGAATGAGTCAGTCCAACCAGGAAGAACAAAACCAGGAACTCTATGGGCTGGAGTTGGTGGGGAAGTGGGCCCTGAGATGTCCAGGTGTCTAGAAGGATGGAAAAGATTGGGTAGTTGAAGAATAGTTGGCGGGCCTTCCAGAGAGTAGGAGGTAGTGTTAACATCAGGAAAATAACCTGGCCTTAGAGTTTGAGACTTTTATTACTGCCCAAAGTGAATGTGGACTTGGTTCAGGGGGTCCTTACTTTTGTCATTTACTCACTGAATGACCTTGAGGAAGTAAATTTCCCTCTCTGAGCTATGGTTTCATCATCTAACAAATGAGGACAATCATTTTGCCTTTGCCTGGCAGTTGTGAGATCTTGTTGTTTTTCCGCCACTAAGAAAGTGAAAGTGAAAGTGAAAGTGAAGTCGCTCAGTCGTGTCCCACTCTTTGCAACCCAAAGCTCCTCTGTCCATGGGATTCTCCAGGCATGAATACTGGAGTGGGTTGCCATTTCCTTATCCAGGGGATCTTCTGGACCCTGGGATCGAACCCAGGTCTCCCACATTGCAGGCAGACGCTTCAACCTCTGCACCACCAGGGAAGGGCAGTTGTGAGATCTTGTTGTTTTTCTGCCACTAAGCTGTGTCCAACTCTTGGTGACTCCAGGAACTGCAGCACACCAGGCCTCCCTGTCTTTCACTATCTCCTGGAGTTTGCTGAAACTTATGTCCATAGAGTCAGTGATCCCATCCAACCATCTCATTTTCTGTCACCCCCTTCTCCTTTTGCCTTCAATCTTTCCCAGCATCAGGATCTTTTCCAATGAATTGGCTCTTCGCATCAGGTAGCCAAAGTATTGGAGCTTTAGCTTCAATGTCAGTCCTTCCAGTGAATATTCAGGGTTGATTTTCTTTAGGGTTGACTGGTTTGATCTTCTTGCAGTCCAAGGGACTCTCAAGAGTCTTCTCCAGCACCGCAATTCGAGAGCATCAATTCTTCAGTGCTCAGCCTTCTTTGTGGTCCAACTCTCATATCTGTACATGACTACTGGAAAAACCATGCTTTGATTAGACAGACCTTTTATGGCAAAGTGATATCTGTGCTTTTTAATATGCTGTCTAGGTTTGTCATAGCATTCCTTCTAAGAAGCAAGCATCTTTTTATTTTACGGCTACAGTCACTGTCCACAGTGATTTTGAAGCCCAAGAAAATAAAATCTGATACTGTTTCCACTTCTTCCCCTTCTATTTTCCATGAAGTGATAGGACCAGATACCATGATCTTAGTTTTTGAATGTTGAGTTTCAAGCCAGCTTTTTCATTCTCCTCTTTCAGGCTCATCAAGAGAGTCTTTAGTTCCTCTTCACTTTCTGCTATGTTAATGAGACTGGAAAGAAAGCATATAGTCCAGTGCCTGACACATATTAAAAAGCTTAATATATTTCTTTCTGATGACTGAAGAGTAAACTGAGTAGCATGTGAATGAAGTGATATGTCTGCAGTCAGTGACTGTTGTTTTTGCTTTCCATTAAATCATATTAGAATTCTTTGAACTCTGAAAGCAATATACCCTAGTTTTTAAATGGATATAGTCATTATTCAGTAGGCCAGAGTTCAACCTTTAACTTGTCACTGCAAAAGTCTTTAAGCTCTGGTGTTTCTTCAATTATTCATTTTCATTAAATTTTTAATAAAAGAAATGTAAATACAGAGCCAGCTTGACCAAATTATAGTGCTTATGTTTTGTACCAATTATTACATGTAGGTTTTAAATATTAAACAATAGGATTACAGAGAAGGACTTTAAGAAATCAGATCTTACTAGAGGTTTCATCTGCCTTGAGTTCTTCATATAGATTCTAGATCAAAGTCCGATTTTCTCTTAGCAGCTCATACTTTTGTGTGTTTTGGAATACTTTCAAATATGACTCTTGGGTCAAAATAACCGTAGCCTTCGACAATAGTTAGTTCACAGCTAGCAAAGTAAGAAACATTCCATAGGAAATGGAGACTGGCTCTTGGCATGCAACCAGAACCAGCTGTGCGCTTGAGGAGGCCACCTTCCATGTCACATGAGCCACGCAGTGATAGCGGTGGACAGTCCATGTCGCCCACTTGGTGGCCATTGCCACCACTGCCACACGAATGACTTCCAAAACTAGATCTGCAGCCTAGAACGCTCTTCTCTTCTCCACACCCACCTGCCCCTCTCTTTGATTGGCTTTGCCACCACGATGTTACATGTGCCTTGATAACATGTTCTGAAACAAACTTGGTCTTTCTCCCAGTGTCTGTTCTTTCTTCTGTTAGGATGTAAATGGCGTGACCATCCATTCACTACTCAACTAAGCTCTATTACTGGTATTAGTTAGTGGTTAAAAACATAGGCTCAAGGGGAAGACTATCCATTTATGGGATGTGGGCCTTGGGTAAAAGACTTATCCTGTCTGTGTCATATTCATCTCATCCATTGCATAGAATAAGATAGTAATTCTAACATTGTAGTTTTGGTGTGATGATTAAACAAGTTAATATTTTTGAGGGCTTAGAATAGGGCTTGACACATAGTAAATGCTATGTAAATGTTTGTTAAGTAAATAAATCACACATCACATTCCCTGAAAGGCTGTTAACTTCATACATTCCTCTCCATCTCCACGGAGGCTGCCTTCATTGACTCTAACTCCTCTGGCATCATATGGTGATTTTTGAGCTCCTGTCCCCCAGGCCTGGGCTCCTCCTGGCTATAGTCCCTTGAGTAACCAGAGTGACATTTACTGAATGCAGAGCTAATCATTTTTCTCCCCTCTCTATAGCTCTGAGTGACTTTTGATCATCTCACCCAGGCTGACTTGGCTCTGTGTAGCCTGGCTCCTGCCTGCATCTCCAGGAGCCATTGCCCTTTCTCATCATCTGGGGTTCTAAACGTTATCAACTGAGTCTGTTTCCTGAAGCCTGTCTTCATTTGTTCTGCTCCCTGTTGGGGGGAAGAGCCTCTCAGCTTTAGTCACCTTTAGATCCAACTTAAGCATTTCTTTTTCTCTGAAGACTCTCTGACCTTCCACCAGAAAGAATTCCTCCTCTCACATTTCCCCTCTATGCTGTTGCTGCTGCTAAGTTGCTTCAGTCATGTCCGACTCTGTGCGACCCCATAGATGGCAGCCCACCAGGCTCCCCTGTCCCTGGGATTCTCCAGGACAGAACACTGGAGTGGGTTGCCATTTCCTTCTCCAATGCATGAAAGTGAAAAGTGAAAGTGAAGTTGCTCAGTTGTGTTCAACTCCTCGCGACCTACCAGGACTGCAGCCTACCAGGCTCCTCCATCCGTGGGATTCTCCAGGTAAGAGTACTGGAGTGGGGTGCACCAACTTAAGCATTTCTTTTTCTCTGAAGACTCTCTGACCTTCCACCAGAAAGAATTCCTCCTCTCACATTTCCCCTCTATGCTGTTGCTGCTGCTAAGTTGCTTCAGTCATGTCCGACTCTGTGCGACCCCATAGATGGCAGCCCACCAGGCTCCCCTGTCCCTGGGATTCTCCAGGACAGAACACTGGAGTGGGTTGCCATTTCCTTCTCCAATGCATGAAAGTGAAAAGTGAAAGTGAAGTTGCTCAGTTGTGTTCAACTCCTCGCGACCTACCAGGACTGCAGCCTACCAGGCTCCTCCATCCGTGGGATTCTCCAGGTAAGAGTACTGGAGTGGGGTGCCATCATCGCCTTCTCCATTTCCCCTCCATAGATGGTGATTAATGCATAGTGCATTTATTTGTTTGCACATCTATCTTCCCAACCATAATGTGAACTCCTCTCTGTCTTTCTCACATTTAATTTTAGTTAACATTAACACAATTTTATTCCAGTGCCTTTCACCATATCTGCCACAGGGTAGATGTTCAACCAACGTGCATTGGTTGAATAACCAATAAATGAAATAGCATCTTATTGACCATCTAACCGAAATTCTAATTTTATAATTACAACTAGATCTCAAAGAAGTTAGTCACCTTGTTCTAGGTTACCAGTCTGGGCAGTGTTAGGATCTAGACTAAAATAAGCTTTTCAATTTTGAAAATTACCACATAGCCTCGATTATTAAGGCCCCTTTGGATCAATTACACCATTTAGAATTCTAAACTGAGGAAGCCAAGATCTCTTTAGCCCCGTTCTACTCGCATATCCCCAATTAGAGATACCTTGATACTCTACATCCAGACTCTGTGGACCAGAATGTTAGGTGAATTCCCATTTCTCTGAGGACTTTTAGGGTAGGAGTAAGATTTGCCTACTCTCCAGGCACCACAAGTGACCTTTACTCTTCACTGTTTTAGTTTGGGTTGAGGTTGTGTAGCTGACTACTTTTAAAATTTAAATGTGGGAACTCGCATAGGAAGAATTATTTTGTCTTTGACAAAATGTGTGTGTGTGTGTGTGTGTGTGTGGTGTGGTGAGCAAGGGGTGACAGGTTACTGGAAAGACTGGCTCAGAGATGAGAACATGGGGCTGCTTGAATTTTGCCTTCCAGTTGAAAAGTCATCAGAAAAGTGTAAGGTCAACTCTGCGTTCTGCCAAGTTTTGCCTTCAGTTCTACAGAATGAAATGAGGTAATGTACTTTATGAGCTGTGAAGAGCTGCAAAAATGTGAGGCATTTTTAGAAGTGTTGATTTATGGAAGAGAAAGGCATTTAGAAATGAGGTAGCCCTCCCACTTCCTTACTTCACAGAGAGGGGAAGTGACTCTCCCAAGGTCATTGCTAAGAAGCTAGAAGAGCTGGGCCTGCTTCCTTTTTGGCCCATAGCTCACCCCTCTCCCCAGGCACTCTCCTCTTTCACCAACTACTGTGGCACCTGACACTTTGGGGGCTCACTCGAATTTTCTGTGCTTTTGTAATTCCCAGTGCTGGGATATTATTTCTTTCGTGGCTGCTTAGGATACCTCCTCATCAGACACCCATCTAGTCTCCCAGTTCTGTACTCTGAAAGCCTGGTCACAATATAATCATCAAGTCAGAGGAGTTCAAAAAAAGCAGTTATCTTGGGGCCATATGACCTTTAAGCATCTATCTGGCTCTGAGGTTCTTGATTCAATGGCAGAGCGCCTATCCCATCTCCAGTTCTGGGTCCTGATCCCACACAGTGAAGAAGGGTTTTTCCTGTGGACCTCCAGAAGAATGCTGTTTTAATCAAGATTGGAATGACAAAGTGAAGGTTCTTTGAAATGTGAAAAGTCATAAGTGTGGTTTATATATGCTTCTGAGTATGGTTATGTAATTTTTATCTCCCTCCTCTTTTCCAACCATTGACAATTCTGTGAAAATCAATTCAATACACATATATTGAGCATACCTTCTGTATCCCAGTCTCTAAGCTAGATACTGGGGCAATAGATTAAAAGAAGAATAAAATTTGGACATTGTTCTCAATTTTCTCAGCTTAGTAGGGAAAGAGAGGCAGCAAAGGGAGCCTCCTCACCTCTCTCAGGTAGCTCTGAGCTGGTTTCAGTTCAGTTCAGTCACTCAGTCATGTTCGACTCTCTGTGACCCAATGAACACAGCATGCCAGGCCTCCCAGTCCATCACCAGCTCCCGGAGTTCACCCAAACTCATGTCCATCAAGTTGGTGATGCCATCTAGCCACCTCATCCTCTGTCATCCCCTTCTCCTGTCTCCAATCCCTTCCAGCATCAGAGTCTTTTCCAATGAGTCAACTCTTCGCATGAGGTGGCCAGAGTATTGGAGTTTCAGCTTTACCATCAGTCCTTCCAAAGAACACACAGGACTGATCTCCTTTAGGATGGACTGGTTAGATCTCCTTGCAGTCCAAGGGACTCTCAAGAGTCTTCTCCAATACCACAATTCAAAAGCATCAATTCTTCAGCGCTCAGCTTTCTTCACAGTCCAACTTTCACATCCATACATGACTACTGGAAAAACCATTGCCTTGACTAGACAGACCTTTGTTGACAAAGTAATGTCTCTGCTTTTTATTTTTATTTTTATTTATTTTTAATTTTTTTCCTTTTTTTTAAAATTAATTTTTATTTTTTTAGTTTGTTTTGCTTTACAATACTGTATTTGTTTTGCTACACATCGACATGGATCAGCCACGAGTGTACATGACCTCCCAATCCCGACCCCCACCTCCCCTCTCCCACCCCACACCTCTCTCTGGATTATCCCCGTGCATCAGTCCCAAGCATCCAGCATCCTGCATCAAACCTGGGCTGGCGATTCATTTCACTCACGATATCACACATGTTACACTGCCACTCTGCCATTCCATCCCACCCTCTCCCTCTCCCACAGAGTCCAAAAGGCCGTTCTATACATCTGTGTCTCTTTTGCTGTCTTGCGTACAGGTTTATCATTACCATCATTCTAAATTCCATATATATGTGTAAGTATACTGTATTGGTGTTTTTCTTTCTGGCTTACTTCACTCTGTATAATCGGCTCCAGCGTCATCCACCTCATTAGAACTGATTCAAATGTATTCTTTTTAATAGCTGAGTAATACTCCATTGTGTATATGTACCACAGCTTTCTTATCCATTCATCTGCTGATGGACATCTAGGTTGCTTCCATGTCCTGGCTATTATAAACAGTGCCGCAATGAACATTGGGGTACACGTGTCTCTTTCAATTCTGGTTTCCTTGGTGTGTATGCCCAGCAGTGGGATCGCTGGATCATAAGGCAGTTCTATTTGCAATTTTTTAAGGAATCTCCACACTGTTCTCCATAGTGGCTGTACTAATTTGCATTCCCACCAACAGTGTAAGAGGGTTCCCTTTTCTCCACACCCTCTCCAGCATTTATTGCTTGTTGACTTTTGGATCGCAGCCATTCTGACTGGTGTGAAATGGTACCTCATTGTGGTTTTGATTTGCATTTCTCTGATAATGAGTGATGTTGAGCATCTTTTCATGTGTTTGTTAGCCATTCGTATGTCTTCTTTGGAGAAATGTCTATTTAGTTCTTTGGCCCATTTTTTGATTGGGTCATTTATTTTTCTGGAGTTGAGCTGCATAAGCTGCTTGTATATTTTTGAGATTAGTTGTTTGTCAGTTGCTTCATTTGCTATTATTTTCTCCCATTCAGAAGGCTGTCTTTTCACCTTGCTTATAGTTTCCTTTGTTGTGCAGAAGCTTTTAATTTTAATTAGATCCCATTTGTTTATTTTTGCTTTTATTTCCAGTATTCTGGGAGGTGGATCATAGAGGATCCTGCTGTGATTTATGTCAGAGAGTGTTTTGCCTATGTTCTCCTCTAAGAGTTTTATAGTTTCTTGTCTTACGTTTAGATCTTTAATCCATTTTGAGTTTATTTTTGTGTATGGTGTTAGAAAGTGATCTAATTTCATTCTTTTACAAGTGGTTGACCAGTTTTCCCAGCACCACTTGTTAAAAAGATTGTCTTTAATCCACTGTATATTCTTGCCTCCTTTGTCGAAGATAAGCTGTCCATAGGTGTGTGGATTTATCTCTGGGCTTTCTATTTTGTTCCATTGATCTATATTTCTGTCTTTGTGTCAGTACCATACTGTCTTGATGACTGTGGCTTTGTAGTAAAGCCTGGAGTCAGGCAGGTTGATTCCTTCAGTTCCATTCTTCTTTCTCAAGATGGCTTTGGCTATTCGAGGTTTTTTGTGTTTCCATACAAATGTGAAATTATTTGTTCTAGCTCTGTGAAAAACACCGCTGGTATCTAGGTTGGTCATAACTTTCCTTCCAAGGAGTAAGTGTCTTTTAATTTCATGGTTTCAATCCCCATCTGCAGTGATTTTGGAGCCCCCCAAAATAAAGTCTGACACTGTTTGCACTGTTTCCCCATCTATTTCCCATGAAGTGATGGGACCAGATGCCATGATCTTCGTTTTCTGAATGTTGAGCTTTAAGCCAACTTTTCACTCTCCTCTTTCACTCTCATCAAGAGGTTTTTTAGTTCCTCTTCACTTTCTGCCATAAGGGTGGTGTCATCTGCATATCTGAGGTGATTGATATTTCTCCTGGCAATCTTGAATCCAGCTTGTGCTCCATCCAGCTTAGCATTTCTCATGATGTCCTCTGCATAGAAGTTAAATAAGCAGGGTGACAATATACAGCCTTGGCGTACTCCTTTTCCTATTTGGAACCAGTCTGTTTTTCTATGTCCAGTTCTAACTGTTGCTTCCTGACCTGCATGTAGGTTTCTCAAGGACCTGGTTTAGTGCCTCAATATGTCCTTGTCAAAATATCCCTAACAAAATATATTCATTATTCTTGCATCTAAAAATGAATTCCCATGTCCACACACTTATTTAGAGTTCCTTTGTAGGACTTACAGAGTACGAGTCTGTCAGAGTTCCAGAAAGAATAGATAGTGTACTCAGATTGAGAGATTATAGAACAATTGAATCAAAGATTCATTTACAAAGGTGGGGGTGGGTCTGTTGTATGGAAACCACAGGATAATTTAGGTCCTGGGGCTTGTAGAAACTGCCTATTTTTATCCTGGTATGTGAAGGATAAAAGGAGGGGGCCGCTACCAGGATCTAGAGATATGGAAAATGGAAAGAGAGGGCCACTTGGCAGGAGTTGTGCCCTTCTGCCAAGGGTGTGGCAGCCTGAGATGACTGCAGAGGGGGGAGCATAAACTGACTCTTGTGTCTGATCTATGATGTTCTTTGTTGTGGGCCCTAGCTAGAGTCAGCAAGGGAGCTCTCTTTTAGAGTCCAAACAGGCCAGGCTCCTAGGACATGAAGCTGGAGACAAGGGGTCATGAGTGGTTCTGGGGGAACAAATTGGAGATGGATAGTTCATTACATTAGATAAGGTAAGTCTTCAGTCTTACAAAGACACACAGTCAGGGACTCGTCTCTGATCCATGCACATACCCACACATATTCTCCAATGTCTCCAAGTTTATGAAAACTTGCTGGTGTCAGATACCAGCAAGATGTGTTTGAAACACATCATCCATTTTCTCATTTCACCTTCATAATCATGCCTCAAAGTAGATGAAGAGATGGGAAAAAATTGAGAGAAAATTTGTCTGACTCCAAAATACATGCTGCATACTGAGTTTCTAAGTAGTATGAGCATGTTGGTTTTGGACAGTGTCTTTGGAGACAAAGTCCCTTCTGTCTGGATGCCCTTCCACTCTCCTTGACCAGCTACGATTCTTCACTCGACCCAGGTCGGTTTTGTCTTCTAGGAAGCTTTTCTAGAAGTTCATCGCTGGTGGCGTGTCCCTCTTTCGTGCTCCCTCTGTGCGCTGACCTCACTTCCCAGGTGACACCAACCGTATTGAATTTAATCACTCTGATTGTTTTTCTTGTGAGACTGTTGGGTCTCTGGGATCAAGGCTCCTTTCTTTTCATTTACATGTCTGTGCAAAGCACAGTGTCAGCCGTGCACTAGGGCTCAGTAAATATTTCTTAACTGACTAAAAAATAAGGACTTTGTCTCTAACTAAAAAAGATCAGGTGCAGAGGAGCTAGGAAGATAAAGTACAGAATATCCTTAATTCCTCAATGTTTCAGGTACATTCAATACTCAGAAAACCTAGCAGGTTCTGTAACCAGACAGACCAAAGTGATGGTATGAAAATCCCACTGTTTTCACCCATGAGAACACCACTCTATTGCAGTTAATGGAAATAAGTGTACCATTTAATACTTTAAATCACAAAGCAACATAGCTGCTTCCTCTTTGTGGTGACCTGGTGCCTCATTATTTCCTCACTGGGGATGCCTGTACCTGATCTTGTTGATTCAGCATAGGCGGTGCATCATAAGGTGATTCAGCATAAGGTGAGCTTCAGAGAGGTGAGAGAGTGGAGGAAGGAGGGATCCAGAGTCATCTGAGGAGCAGTGAAGGACCACCCATGATTCCTCCCTCCTTATGCACATTCATCCATCCCAGCTCTTAGCACATTGCAGGGCTTTTCATGTGTCCCCACTGGATTGTGAGCATCCTGATGACTGGTATTGCATTGAACTCATCTCTGGGTCCTCAGGCTCTGCTATTGTGTGTTGGGGAAAGGAGATGCTCAGTGTATATGCTGTGTAAATGACAAATGAGTGAGAAAATCAATGGTTAGAGGGAGGCCAGAAAGAAGCCTCTACTAAAGATTCAGGAGAATGGCTGAAAGTGTGAGAGGGAGTTAAGACTCTGTGAAGAAGATAATGACTGAATCTGGGGGGATCCCCTTAACAGGGAGCCATTTGTTCTTCTCCCAGCACCCTTCTCTTTCTCTCTGACAGCCTCCTTACTCCTTGGTGCTGATGTCTACCAACATCAGATTTGGCACCGTAAGTACTGTAACTACTTGGTTCATTGGACTTTCACTTGCACAGCTGTACACGATTGTAGCTCAACAAATATTTTTTTTTTAAATAAAGTTAAAATCTCCCTCTTGGGGCCTTAATTCCTCCTCTCTGTGAGAGAAGTCTGTCCTACCTTCCCTGTCTCCATCTCCAATACTGAGTGTACACCCCAAACGACCTTGACCAGTGGCTCTTCTAATGCAAAATAGGAAGAAAACTAAGCTCTGATGGCATTACACTTTCCATTTTACAGACAAAGAAAATGAGGCCTAAAAGGGAAAAATACTTATCCCAAGTCATAAGAAGTAGCAGACAGCATCAGAAAATGAATCTCCTTTGTTTGCCATCATATGTTATAAAACCCAAGTTCAATTTTGTTTTAGTGGCTTTCAACCTTGTTTTTTTATTAAACTAGGGAGCTTTTTTTCAAAGAAAATCTTATCTAAAGCTCAGTATGTTAAACAGGTAAGATCAGTGCTGCTTTGGTTAGAGGAGCAACAGAGACTCCTCCAAAACTCAAATACAAATGGCTCCTAGGGAGCTTGCAAGAGCACAGTTGGAAAACCACTGATGTAACAGGATGCATGAATCTTTATTCAGAGTATTCTGGTGTGGCTAAAAAGAAGGTGAGACTGGGCTATTCTGCATAGTTTCTTGGGAGCCGATGTAATCGCAGTAGCAGATATGAAATAGCTATGCCCAATAGAGGGGAATCAAACCAACAAGGACCTGTTGTATAGCTCTGGGAACTCTGCTCAATGTTATGTGGCAGCCTGGATGGGAGGGGAGTTTGGGGGAGAACAGATACATGTATACGTATGGCTGAGTCCCTTTGCTGTCCACCTGAAACTATCACAACATTTGTCACGGCTTATGATAGTGAAAAGTGAGTGTTAATTGCTCAGTTATGTCCGATTCTTTTCACCCTCATGGATTGTGGACTACCAGGCTCCTCTGTCCATGGAATTCTTCAGGCAAGAATACTGGAGTGGGTAGCCATTCCTTTCTCCAGGGGATCTTCCCGACCCAAGGATTGAAACAGGTCCCCTGTGTTGCAGGTAGATTCTATACTATCTGAGCCATTGGGAAGCCCTTTGTTAACTGCTTATACTACAAATAAAAATAAAAAGTTATTTAAAAATAAATAAAATAAAAAAATTATTTAAGTAATTAAACCCCCCTCCAATGGTGATGGGGAGGCAGGACAACTTGGAACAGAGGTTCCAGGTCCAAGGCCCAGAGCTATGAGTTACTAAGGGCAAAAGTTCTCCTTTTTTCCTCCAATTCATTCTTGATTTCTTCAAGAAGATATAAGTGAAACTTCGTAATATCACTGGTGAAAAGCTATTCATCTGCTAATGCTGATTAATTCAGGAAATAAAAAATGTTTAAGTGCCACTTATTTTAAAAAATCCAAAGTGAAAATAACTTTATTGAGTTCTAAGAAAAATTATATTCTTATAGCCTATATTGCCTCCTTTATTAAATAGGAGACTTTCAATGAGAAACTTGAAAGCTCTTTAAACCACTAAAATTAAATCAGGCATACTTGAGAAATGGCAATATAGAGACAAGTTCGTAATATTCCATCCTGAAGTTGTAATTTAGCATTCACATTTGTTCATATGCATTATCTCTATTCATTAACGAAAAATCCTGCAATGGTGGTATAATGGATAGGAAGACTTGGAGAGATAAAGTGATTTTCTCTAAGTCATCTAGCAAGTTTACCACAGAGCTGGGACTCAAAGTAGTTAATTCCAGTTAATGAAATGTTTACTAACTTTATTAATGAAGGCAGATATAACATCTGTAATAAGCAAACCTCCAAAATTTAATGCTTAATGCTATAAAAGTTTTTTTTCCCCCCCTAATCTGAGAGCCCACCGTGTGTGCTTGTGGTTAGTGAGTCTCTTTTAGCAGTGATTCAGGGAGCCAGGCTCCTTCCATCTGTGGTTCTACAATTTTAAACACATGGCTTCCCAGTTACCTGGGGGGCCATCTCAGTTCCATTCAGCTGAAAGGGGAGAAGCACACAGAGGGTTGCATGAGAACAATTTAATGGAGCAGGTCTGGAAATGACACACCATTTTCCAGTAGTTAGAAGTCAATCACATGACCATTGCTAACCACAAGTAATGTGGGAAATACACCCTCACTCTGTGTCTAGTAAGGAAAGGAGCATGATGATCTGCCACACTGTTAAGGACTAGTGATGGGGGTCTTATCCATCTCTCAGGATTGCATACAAATTGTTCTCGCGTGTAAATAACGTGTTGAAAGGGCTTGTCTGGTGGCTCAGCAGTAAAGAATCTGCCTGAAGTACAAGAGATGAGGGATTGATCCCTATGTCAGGGAGAGATCCCCTGGAGGAGGAAACGGCAACCCACTCCAGTATTCTTGCCAGAAAAAGTCGCATGGACAGAGGAGCCTGGTGGGCTATGGTCCATGGGGTCTCAGAGAGTGGACATGACTGAAACGGCTGATCACTCGGGCACACCATGTGTTGGAAATCTTCCCATTGTCAAAATCTCTCTCTGCCATTGTTGAGGGGTCTTATTTCTGTTGGTGAGATAGAGTGTAAAATCCTAAGTCCTCTCCCTTCTTCTGGTGGCACTCCCCTCTTTTCACAGGGATCTAGTTGGGGTTGCTTTTCCTGTAGACACAGTTGTTTGATAAACGGGTAGGCACTACCACACTCTCAACCAAGCAGAATTCTCCATATAAGCCTTCCCCTGGAATTTTTTTCAAGTTATAAACTTACTTCTCTGGAGGTAGGACCTGTTGTTGGTGGCTGTGTTTCTCACCTTGCAGCAAAAGGCAGTCTGCAGTGATTGACAAGGAAACTAACAGTGCAAAACCAGGGAGGTACAGAAAAGAAATGAGACACTTCCTTCTGGTTCATATCCCTGAGTCCAACTGCTCCACAGCCCAACTACAAGCACACATATCTGCCATTTGGTCCAAAACTTCCATCCATGTGAAACAACCCCATTATCCTTCCAATAAATTCTCCCTTTGCTGACCTAGTGTGAGTTGGGTATATATCTAAGCTGTCACTAGAGGCCTGATCACCAGGCATGAGCCAGAAGGGAGCTGCTGTTTTCCAGAGCAGCTTTTTCATTCTAGTGGGCAGCAGTGAGCTCATTCCCATTCCTGCAGGCCTTTCAGCCTCAGCAGGGAAAGCCATTGTCCCTCCCACGGGCCTATCAGGAGGAAGTATACCTGACAATCCTAAGAAAGTGTTCTGTGCAATTGCCTGGGAGGCTTTCCTTTTTTCTTTCATCTGCTTTGTGCAACTGTAACGGACAAGTTTCCAAGTAGACTGAAGATCTGTGGAAGCTAGGTGGGCTGAGGGTGGAAAAAAAGTGATTTCTGAAGTGTCTCTTCTTACAGAGCAGCTTCCCCATCCTTTATCTCTTTTAAGCCTCTAAGGGGATAAATGACTCCATCACATATGAGCTTGGTAGTCTAGTGACCTTTAGGATTCTGTCTTCTCATTTGTGGAATTAGTGATTAGCAAGTATTACCTTGTATGAGTTTATTCAAAATACTCAGCACAGGGACAGGGACTTGCAATGTGCCAGTTTCTCCCTCTCATCGCACACTGCCTACCTCTACGCTCAGGGTTCTGAACAGTGGAGAGAGAGTAAGACAAGAGGGTTACAGTGGTTTTGTCTAAATTCTCTCATGAACCACCCCTATTTCCTCTAACCCGCTCTCCTGGGCCCTCCTTTCCTTCCTCCCTCCACAACGCCTCTTTTTCTCCTGTCCTCTCCTTGCAGTGTCCTTGTTTTCTCCCTAGAGCTCCTTCCCCTCCTCCCCCCGCCACTCCCCTCCTCCCACGCACCCGCCCCTGCTGCTAGTGTGGCTGGCTATTTTGAAGCTATTGATTTTGCTCTAGAAAAGATTGCTCAATTCATTTTCCCCACTGAGGCCCAGGGCCAGACCTCAGGGTAGGCCCCAGAATGACCAAGTGGATTATGCACACTGTTTCCCCTGAAGGGCAGCAACCACATTCCCTCTCCATGCCCAGGCCAGATAAGACAGTGAAGGTGAATGTGATTCATAAACTCCTAAGAGCCAAACAGAGCAGTGGACCCTGACCTCCGCATCTCCATATTTACAAGGTTAGCAAGGGACTGGCACCCAGTCGGTGTTGATAATGTTGGCTGAAATTAAATGACTCTCTTAGCTTCACAGCATTCAAAAGTGAAAAGAGTCTCTCCATTGACTTCTGATTGCCTGCAGCAGTGATTTGCAGCCCTGGATGCACACTGGAATCACCTGGGGAGATGTTAAAAACACTCATGACCATGTCTTACTCAAGACCAATTAGCTGAGAATTGCCCTGGGCATTGGCAGCTTGTCAGAGCTGGACTGGTGACTCTGATGGGCACCCGAGTGGGCCTCCAGGATGAGGCTAGTTTCCCTGGCCTGGCACTGCAGGCCTTCCGTGCCTCAGCGCCTGGCAGTCTCCAGCCTCACCTCCTCTCACTGTGTTCTAGGACTCAAGGTCTCAGCTACTCAACTTTCTCACTCTTCACTTTGGGCGTCATGTGCATTTGCCCATGCTGTTTGCCATTTCAAGACACCCCTCTCAGGACATCCCTTCCCTTGCGTCTCTTCCTTGCAATTTCCTCCTCTTCTTTTAAGACCGAGATCAAACACCATCTCAACTGAGTAGAGTTTTCCAGGCTTTTCAAGACTCTGGTACTCCAGATTGTCACTCTGCATTGCGTTCTCTCTTCTGATTGGGTTTTGCCTGATACCTCCAATCTCTGTCCTATTGCCCTGGATTTAGTTTCTTTCACAATAGCCCCTCCTGCCTGATAGCCCAGGCGGATCTGTCACCTGGCTTTGTGGTCCAGCTTCAGTCCCTGGACGTGGCTCATTGGGAATCTTCTTCAGCTCTAAGCTTTGAAGTCCAATGGCACTCCACTCCAGTACTCTTGCCTGAAAAATCCCATGGACAGAGGAGCCTGGAAGGCTGCAGCCCATGGGGTCGCTGAAGGTCGGACACGACCGAGCAACTTCACTTTCACTTTCATGCACTGGAGAAGGAAATTGCAGCCCACTCCAGTGTTCTTGCCTGGAGAATCCCAGGGATGGGGGAGCCTAGTGGGCTGCCGTCTATGGGGTCGCACAGAGTCGGACATGACTGAAGTGACTTCAGCAGCAGCAGCAGCAGCAGCAGCCCTCCTCTCCCCTCATCCCTTCTCTGCTTCCAAACTCCTGCCTGGATGCAGTGGCTGGGACCCTACAGCTCTGGGAGAGGTATTTGAATACAAATTGTGCTGGGTAACAATGGTCCAGATTTATTGAGTGTTTATCACACAGCCTGTTACAGTGCTTCACTGCATTATTTCACATAACCTTATACCAATGAATCACTGGGACTTAAAGACCTTAATGAACTGTTCAAAAGCAAACAGGCAGCTGGATTTCCCCGAGGCTGTCTCCCAAGTCCACAAGCTTCATGCCTGTGTGATACTTTAATGCTGCTTCTCTCTGCACTTGATTTTTAACTCGCCCTTAATGCTCTCAGTGCTGTATTGTAATTTATTGGTTTGTATGTCTTGTCTACCCCACTAAACTGTGACCTTCTCAAGGTGAGAGATTGAGTTGTTCAGGTCTATATTCTTAGCACTTAGCAAATTGCCTGGCATGGAACAGAGGCTCGGAAAATGCTTGTGGCCTGAATAAATAAATGACCATTATAGCCCAAAGGGAGACCGGTAGGGAAAAGGAGACAGAGCCATCTAAATCACAGTCTGAAAAAGCCCATTCTCCTATGGCCCCGATTAGGGAGATCTGTGCCAGGCAGGGAAGGCAGATGGGTGGACGAGTAGGGGCAACAAGCCCCAGGGCGTATTTCCCTGGTTTCCTTGAAATCCAGCGTCTGTCCTGTCCTGTCACCCAGCAGCCAGAGAACATTTGTTCCCCAAAGGGCCGGCACTGCGCCAGCAGCAGGTGGTGGCCTGTCCTCTGGGAGGGAGGGAGGCAGCCGGCGGGAGCACCGATGTGTGCTGGAGACAAGATGCTGTGAGTCTGCTGCGGCACGCTGGTGACAGCAGCTGGGCCAGGGCTGCAAGTCCCCATTCGGTAACCATTAAAAACCAGTTGCTGTCCCTTTCATAATAATAAATTAAAACATCACTCCATATTGTGCTATTTTCAGGGAGCAAAAAGAAAAAAACCCAAAAGACAAATAAAAAAAAGGAAGAAAACAATAGGAAACAACAATGTTGGACAATATGTAATCAGTTGGATTGTCTATAAAACTGATAGATTTCTAGGTTATTACAGAAAAGCTTCATGGCTGCTTTTAAGATGCAATATTTTCCTTTCTTTACAGAAAAAAAGAAACAACAACCTATAAGCAACCAACAGCATATACATTTGGAAATAAGAAGATGAGGAGAATAGAGACAAAATATTTCTGTCTGCTTATTTGGTTGCTCAAAGAACTTAACTGTTATTACTAAGCCGAGTCATCAGTATCCTTCTTCACAGCTGTATGAAAACATGCAGGTTTGATATCAGCCAGACCGAATAGAAGCCTGTGACATTGACCTTGATAGATCCATGTGTATTGGCCTTCTGCAGGCTACTTTTTACTTTAATGACCAGATACAGTGACCTGGAGCAGCACTCCCCTCTGTAATGGGCAATCCAGTGCCCTCAAGAAGATTGAGGAGGATTCATGACACTCACCCAGTGATCTCTTAGAGCCTCTTGCTGTGAATTTCAGCTTCTTGATTGACCAGCTCACATTGTTGTCTCTTGTGGCTGTCCTCCTGCCTCTCTCCCATCTGTCTCATTCATTGATGGGAGTTTTCTCCTTCATTCTCTAAAGCATCACTCACACAAGGAAGTTATATGCAACAGACTTTTACTAAAAATTTAAGGATGGCTCCAGGGATTAGAGCACAGAGCAGGAACCAACCTAAAATGCAAAACTAGATTACTAGACATCTTGAAAACTGCCAGCCCTCCTTCCTGCAGGGAAAGCCTCACTTGCTCTGTTTATGTTCAGGTCCTGCTTGCAAACATGTCTCATTAGACCACAGCTACAAACTTTCTATTCCTAATCATATCCTTTTTTATTTTTGTAAATTATTACCCACCCAAAACAATATAAGAGGCCTCGTTATGTACAAGTCTTGTTTTTTTTTTTTTTTAAACAGTGAACAGTCTCTAAATTTTATTCTCAAATAAATTATTGTTGTTCAGTCACTAAGTTGTGTCTGACTCTTTTGTGAACCCATGGACAATAATCTGCTAGGCTCCTCTGTCCTGGAATTTTCCAGGCAGGAGTACTGGACTGGGTGGCCATTTCCTTTTCCAGGGGATCTTCCCAATCCAGGGATCAAACCCATGTCTTCTGCCTTGACAAGTGGATTCTATACACTGAGCCACTGGGGAAACCCAAAGAAATAGGAATCTAGCTTTTATCATACTAAGAGAGAAAGTCTAATTGGATAAGTTTGATATCAATTCTTACTATAAAATATTGATACTACTCTTACTATTAAAACTACCATGACTGTAAATGGAAAAAATTGAAAAGTTTTTGCCACTTTAGCTTAGAGGCTCTGAGCTCATGCTCTGAGCCCTGATCCCAGCAGTCTGAGGAGGGTAGCAGGGTAGCACTGTGGCTATCACTGAAATGTCATGCATGATGCGCTTGGAGTGATTTCCTTAAAAGGGGCCCTGAGGATGGCAGATATTTAAATCTTCACCCTGTTCTCAGTAGAGTAAACCTGGGCTTTTGAGTGAAGTGGTGGACTGATATCCTGGCTGTGGGCTCAATAGTTGGCTTAAGAAGTGGAAGGAGGAGCATTACTTAGTGTCTAAAACGGCCTATTTCACATTTGAAATCATGCCAAACATAGATTATTTATGAGATTATTTGTGAGATCTTATTCTTGATGAATCAAAATAAGTTCTCCGAGGCAATGGCAGTAGACTGTGGCATTTTGCATTCTCTCTACAGAAACTTGCAGAATACATCCCCTGGAGAAGGAAATGGCAACCCACTCCAGTATTCTTACCTGGAGAATTTCATGGACAGAGGAGCCTGATGGGCTACAGTCCATGGGGTCAAAAAGAGTTGGACATTCCTGAGCAACTAACACTTTCTGGCACATACTGGGCACTCTTATTTGCTAACTCAGTAATGCAACAAATAGGGTTATTCCACCAAAGAATAACCCTGACGTAGGTTATTTCTGCACCCTGGAATGCCTCCTGTGAATATCTCTGTTAGGGACACACACACACATACACATCTTTCTAGCTTAACTTGGTTGATTTTTACGTGTCTAGTTCCTTGTTACCTATGTCATAATAATTGTTAAATGTACCCCTTGTACCCTCTGCTCTCATCTCATTTGCAATGGTATTGTTTAAATACATGTGTTCATGATTAGTTGTTGAAGCTCTTGATTTTTCTTCATACTTTTGGCTTCCCAAGGGAGGCCACATCTGTATTGTAACTGCTGTCTTTTCAGTGCATGACCCGAAGCCTGGGACCAAGTAGGCACTTCTGGCAGAAACAAAGTAGCTTTCACTGAACTTGTTTCCTCTTATTCTGGGCATGAGCCAGCCTACACTTCCTCATCTCACTTGCTGATAAGAATGGCAATCTGATGGAGTTCTGGCCAATGGAATGAGAGAAGTATGTACCCCTTCCCAGACTTGCCTTTTAAGACCCCAGTGTGAGAACATCCATGCTTTTTCCACTTACCACTGGCTTATGGGAAACAAGGGAAGCAATTTGGCAAGCTGCCTATGGAGGTTGGTGGGGGCCACAGAGGGAAGGAAACACCTGAGATTTGGGGGCTTTTCTCCTACAGTTAACAGCCTGGCCTGCACTAATCAATCAATTTTCAAAACTTGCCTAGTTCACAAAACCAACAATTTGTAAAGCACACCAAGGAAACCAGAATTGAAAGAGACACATGTACCCCAATGTTCATTGCAGCACTGTTTATAATAGCCAGGACATGGAAGCCACCTAGATGTCCATCAGCAGATGAATGGATAAGAAAGCTGTGGTACATATACACAATGGAGTACTACTCAGCCATTAAAAAGAATACATTTGAATCAGTTCTAATGAGGTGGATGAAACTGGAGCCTATTATACAGAGTGAAGTAAGCCAGAAAGAAAAACACCAATACAGTATACTAATGCATATATATGGAATTTAGAAAGATGGTAACGATAACCCTGTATGTGAGACAGCAAAAGAGACACAGATGTATAGAATAGTCTTTTGGACTCTGTGGGAGAGGGAGAGGGTGGGATGATTTGGGAGAATGGCATTGAAATATGTATAATATCATATATGAAATGAATCGTCAGTCCAGGTTTGATGCATGATACTGGATGCTTGGGGCTGGTGCACTGGGATGACCTAGAGGGATGATACAGGGAAGGAGGAGGGAGGGGGGTTCAGGATGGGGAACACGTGTACATCTGTGGCAGATTCATGTTGATGTATGGCAAAACCAACACAATATTGTAAAGTAATTAGCTTCCAATTAAAATAAATAAATTTATATTAAAAAATGTAAAGCTGCTATTTAATCTTTTTTATTTTCATCAGTGTCTACTGAACCCAGTTTGTAATCACTCCATATGGTTTTCTGCTTGATGCTACTGATGGCCCTCTAGGAGAGTCACCTGCAACAACTGTGTTCTTAAAAGCTGAAGGAGGAAGCATGGATTTCCAGTTCTGTGGCGACCTTGGTGGCAGGGCTAGGTTGTCATGGCACTCCACCTGTTTCCAGCCTCTCATGTTAGCATGACAGCTCCTGTTTTGTGGCTTCCTTGCTGCTGTGGAGATAGGGAACAACACAGAGCTCTGAGCTTCCGAGCGATGCTTATGTGCTGGCTCGCTGTGGCTCAGCTCCCCCCATGAGCTCCTTCCACCGTCCAGTGACTCACAACCCAGGTACTGCTGGGAGCTGGCTTCCTTGAGGTTGCCAAGGGGCTGGGTAATACAAGTTGTACTTCTGAGACAGTTGCCCCCGTGAGATGAACTGCACCAGTGGGATCATTCTTTCTTTTCCTCCATATTTGGCTTGCATGGAGAGGAAATACTTTCATAGGATCTCTCCAAAGACCAGGGATGGAGTTGGGAACCATAATATCTTCCTCACTCTTGACTTTCTTTCTTCCCATTCTCACTTCCCTTTTCCCCGCTTCTGCTTCCTCAAGACAG
The DNA here is from genome assembly GCA_006408695.1 of Aepyceros melampus. NCBI lineage: Eukaryota > Metazoa > Chordata > Mammalia > Artiodactyla > Bovidae > Aepyceros > Aepyceros melampus. The sequence continues at coordinate 22,963 of SJXQ01000579.1, read as the reverse complement.
TACTCTCTAATAAACCTTTCTAAGAAAGCTTTTATCTGGATCTGATATTTAAGGAATCCAGACTAAGATAAAAAACCTCATGTAGGCTAAGACTATGCAAGCCTACCTATATTGGGATATTTGAGCTTACTGAAAAAAAATGAATATAATTATGAGAATACTGGGATGAAAATGTTTAATATATTTATTTTTTCAAATTATGAGACTAATATATTTTTATAGAAAATTCAGAAGATAGGCTATTAAAATGGATTCATTTTCTCTCTCTCCACCTTTCCTCACTCACTCACAAATTCAAGCACTCATTCCTCTTATTAATGAAGGAAAAGTTTGAGAAATTCATTCCTAAAGAGGCATTATGTAATTTATTCATTTCCTTTTTCAGGGAGAAGCTCAGTCTCTTTAGAATACTAACCCCTAGAGCTGGAACTGAATCTGTCAGGTAAGAACAAGAGTGAGGGATTTCTTGAATCATGAGCATAGAACATGGGAATACAGATGTGGGAGCGTTGAATGAATTGTCTGGAGCATAGAGAGGTACCCAGTGGAGTAGGTGAGATTATTGGGCAGATGCAAAGATGAGCAAGAACCATGCCATCAAGGACTAGGGAAGCAGCGTTGGCACCCAGTGTCTTGGACTGGGAAGATGCTGACCAGTGGTGCAGAACTAGCCCTCCAAAAGTCTGTCTCCAGACTTGTTATCTTCAATCCATTCTATGTGATGCACTGCCCTAGTCATCTCTCTAAATCTCAGAGGTGAGTATATGATTCCCCAGATAGAGCTCTTCATGTCTCTCCCTTTCTACAGGACAATAAATGACAGAAATGGTATGGACATAACAGACGCAGAAGCTATTAAGAAGAGGTGGCAAGAATACACAGAAGAACTGTACTAAAAAGATCTTCACGACCCAGATAATCATGATGGTGTGATCACTCACCTAGAGCCAACATCCTGGAATGTGAAGTCAAGTGGGCCTTAGGAAGCATCACTACAAACAAAGCTAGTGGAGGTGATGGCATTCCAGTTGAGCTGTTTCAAATCCTGAAAGATGATGCTGTGAAAGTGCTGCATTCTATATGCCAGCAAATTTGGAAAACTCAGTAGTAGCCACAGGATTGGAAAAGGTCAGTTTTGATTCCAATCCCAAAGAAAGGCAATGCCAAAGAATGCTCAAACTATTGCATAATTGCACTCATCTCACACGCTAGTAAAGTAATGCTCAAAATTCTCCAAGCTAGACTTCAGCAGTACATGAACCGTGAACTTCCAGATGTTCAGGCTGGTTTTATAAAAGGCAGAGGAACCAGAGATCAAATTGTCAACATCCGCTGGATCATCAAAAAACCAAGAGAGTTCCAGAAAAACATTTCTGCTTTATTGACTATGCCAAAGCCTTTGACTGTGTGGATCACAATAAACTGTGGAAAATTCTGAAAGAGATGGGAATATTAGACCACCTGACCTGCCTCTTGAGAAATCTGTATGCCAGTCAGGAAGCAACAATTAGAACTGGACATGGAACAACAGATTGATTTCAAATAGGAAAAGGAGTATGTCAAGGCTGTATATTGTCACCCTTCTTATTTAACTTCTATGCAGAGTACATCATGAGAAACGCTGGACTGGAAGAAGCACAAGCTGGGATCAAGATTGCCGGGAGAAATATCAATAACCTCAGACATGCAGATGACACCATCCTTATGGCAGAAAGTGAAGAGGAACACAAAAACCTCTTGATGAAAGTGAAAGTGGAGAGTGAAAAAGTTGGCTTAAAGCTCAACATTCAGAAAACAAAGATCATGGCATCCGGTCCCATCACTTCAGGGGAAATAGATGGGGAAACAGTGAAACAGTGTCAGACTTTTTTTGGGGGGGGGCTCCAAAATCACTGCAGATGGTGACTGCAGCCATGAAATTAAGACGCTTACTCCTTGGAAGAAAAGTTATGACCAACCTAGATAGCATATTCAAAAGCAGAGACATTACTTTGCCGACTAAGGTCCGTCTAGTCAAGGCTATGGTTTTTCCTGTGGTCATGTATGGATGTGAGAGTTGGACTGTGAAGAAGGCTGAGCACCGAAGAATTGATGCTTTTGAACTGTGATGTTGGAGAAGACTCTTGAGAGTCCCTTGGACTACAAGGAGATCCAACCAGTCCATTCTGAAGGAGATCAACCCTGGGATTTCTTTGGAAGGAATGGTGCTAAAGCTGAAACTCCAGTACTTTGGCCACCTCATGCGAAGAGTTGACTCATTGGAAAAGACTCTGATGCAGGGAGGGATTGGGGGCAGGAGGAGATGGGGATGACAGAGGATGAGATGGCTGGATGGCATCACTGATTCTATTGACAGGAGTTTGAGTGAACTCCAGGAGTTGGTGATGGACAGGGAGGCCTGGCGTGCTGCGATTCATGGGGTTGCAAAAAGTCAGACTCGACTGAGCGACTGAACTGAACTGAAAGCTCAACCCGCTTAGCCCGGCATTCAAGGCCCTCGTGATCATTCCAGGAGCCTGTGTGTCTCTGCTGCCACAGCTGTGCTGCACAGAAACAAATCTCCCTTCCTGCTGCTTTGTTTCTCCAGCTGTAGAGTCAGAGCCGTGGAGAGGGAAAGGGACAGATGGAGACCAGGCTATGTGTCAGCACCTCCACTGCAGGCAGCTGGGAAAGGGAAAACCTCCATTCCCATCTTTTAGGAAAGCATGAGATGTGAATCACTTTTTCCATATTCCAGCTATAAATGGTGTTTCCCTTTCCAAGGATGCTTGTATTTGAATGAAGCTGGAAATTTTTGCCACGCTGTATTGACTTCACAGATATTTCACCTCCTTTTGTTTCCTATTTGCCTTTAAGGAATAAAAATACATTATTTTACATCTAATTTATATGGAATCTTAATTTTAGAAGTAATAAGAACTTAGCAGAAAATCAGCAATGACTGACTTTGTATGATTAAATATCTTCTGTTCAGGTCAGTTGCTTTGTCATGTCTGATTCTGTGACCCCATGGACTGCAGCACACCAGGTTTCCCTGTGCAACACCAAATCCCGCAGCTTACTCAAACTCATGTCCATCGAGTCAGTGATACCATTCAATCATCTTATCCTCTTTCATCCCCTTCTCCTCCCACCTTCAATCTTGCCCAGCATCAGGGTCTTTTCCAGTGAGTCAGTTCTTCACATCAGGTGGCCAAAGTACTGAAGTTGCAACTTCAGCATCAGTCCTTCCACTGAATATTCAGGACTAATAGGATTAACTATGTTACAGGTAGAAAAATAGGTAAAAGTGAAAATGTAAACATTAACTGGGAAGATAATAGTTTCCAGAAAAATAACCTCCAAAACCATCACAGATTGAAATTTGCTAATGTAAAGATGTTATCAAGATATTGATGGGTAAATAAAATATTTTAGAAAAATTTATAAATGAAAAATTAAGAAAATTAGATTTATGGAAATAATAACAAATTGCAAGGAGATCCAACTAGTCCATTCTGAAGGAGATCAGCCCTGGGATTTCTTTGGAAGGAATGATGATAAAGCTGAAACTCCAGTACTTTGGCCACCTCATGTGAAGAGTTGACTCATGGAAAAGACTGATGCTGGGAGGGATTGGGGGCAGGAGGAGTAGGGGATGACAGAGGATGAGATGGCTGGATGGCGTCACTGACTCCATGGGCGTGGGTCTGGGTGAACACTGGGAGTTGGTGATGGACAGGGAGGCCTGGCGTGCTGCGATTCACAGGGTTGCAAAGAGTTGGACATGACTGAGTGACTGAACTGAACTGAAGAAAACTTCTCATGGAAGAAGTTATTATGATCATTCAATTTAGTGTGGATGAAAAAGTTAAAAAACTACAAATTCTATTATAAAATATACATGGAAAATGGTGGATACTCATGAAAATCATTGGAGTAAGATAGAAATAAAGATGGAAAATATGAGTAAATAGAAAATTGGTCAAAGAATTAAAATGATTGAATCATACCAGAGAAATATACATTTTCCCCTTAAAGAAGATTCATCAATATTAGTATAGTTCTTGGGACATGTTTGTATTTGTGAATATTGACTTTAATTTTAGGGTTGCTACAATCTGACTGAATTGAGGAAATGTCAACTGGAAATTGTAGCACTCATTTATTGGCAATGGCACTGTAAAACTACTTATTAGAAAAACAACTTTTGGCTGAAATATTTCTCTGAACCCAAAGTAGAAGGCAAGGACTTAGGCATTTCTTCTGAGTTGATAATTAGATTCTAGGAGCAAGCTGCCATGCAATGTACTACTAACCTGAGACGATTCTCACTGGGGAGGACAGCAACTGTCACCCTGTGCTTCATGGAAGCGTCTAGAGAAGTCTATGCTCATCAAAGGCGCCGGGTGGCGAACAACCCAATACAGCTCAGATTGAGCTTCTCAGATTGCCCTCAGGGGTCTCCAACTCTCTTAGTCTCTTTTGTTATCTCCTCCAATAATTTCCTTTCTCTGTTTCTGGGACATGAACAGGACTAAGGGATTCCAGGTCTGGCTTCTTACACTTGGCAATGCCTTGCCATGCATTTAATGTAGGGCTTTACTGTTTAGAAATAGGCCATGTGGGATATTTCCTCAACGTAGCCCCATGGATGCTATCGGCTGAGATCCGTTTCTGCATCCATTATATGAAAGCATTACTAAGATCTCTCTGTGCATGCTTCATTGTGACACTGGATGCAATAAAGGGAACAGATGTGGTGGGCCACCTCCAGGGGTTTGTAATCCAAGGCAGAAGGACAGACAGTGTGAACACAGATGAGCGCTCAGGCATAACCTGAGAGCCAGAACACAGGTATGACAGTTGGGACAGACACAGCCCTGGAACCTCCCTCTACATAAGGATGCTTCTTATCACAGGGGTCTCTCTGGGGTGCCTTTGAACAGCCGGCTCTCTTTGTGCATTTCTAATAAGATCTGATTTACAGAAAGTCTCGGAAACAACTTATGCAGGAACATATTGACTGCATACAGCTTGTGAGGCTGATGCAAAGCCAGTATCAAACAGGAAGGTAAAGAGAATGTAAACTTGCATTTACATTCTAAACAATCTGAGGGGCTCCTTCCAATGTGTATGAACATCAAAAACGCTGGTTTATTCCTGTGCCTTGTCGAACGCCTGGTATGTGGTAGATGGTCAACTAATATCTATTAAATGAATGGATTTAAAAGAAATACACCATTGTGTCATAGGGAAGATAGATACAACTCATTTCCATTTTCTGCTGTTTTTCTTCTCCATTCTCTTCCCCTTTCTCTGGCTTTCCTCCTCTTCTTCTTTTTTTCCCCCTATTACTCTTAACACTTATTTTACTGTGTGTGTGTGTGTCTGTATGCATGTGTGCGTACACTCAGTCATGTCTGATTCTTTGTGACCCCATGGGCTGTAGCCTGCCAGGCCCCTCTGTCCATGGGATTCCCAGGCAAGAATACTGGAACAGGTTGCTATTTTCTCCTCCAGGGTATCTTTCCAACCCAGGGATCGAACCCAGGTCTCTTGTATCTCCTGCATGGACAGGTGTGTTCTTCACCAGCTGAGCCACCAGAGAAGCTTTGTCATTTTACTAAATATTTCATTTCTTTTGGTATAGGTTATCAGGAGAGCCTTTATATATTCTCCCCAGAATATCAATAAATTCCCAATGACATTCACTAAATAGTTCTTCCTTTGCTCGCTAACTTAAGCTCCTTCAGGACACTGATCTTTACTGATCTTTATGTCTCTAGAGCAGGCTACAGGACCTGTAAGATATTATCCTTTTATTAGGTGTATGATGTATTTGTATGCCACACTTAGCACCTGTTATGAGCTGAATTGTGACCCTTCAAAATTCATATGTTGAAACTCTAACCCTTTAGAATGGGACTGCATTTGTAGATTGTGTCTTGAAGAGGCAACTAATTTAAAATGAGGTCACTAGTCAGTCAGTTCATTCACTCAGTTGTGTCCAACTCTTTGCAATCCCATGGACTTCAGCACACCAGTCTTCCCTGTCCATCACCAATTCCCAGAGTCTACTTAAATTCATGTCCATCATGTTGGTGATGTCATCCAACCATTTCATCCTCTGTTGACCCCTTCTCCTGCTTTCAATCTTTCCCAGCATCAGGGTCTTTTCAAATGAGTCAGTTCTTTGCATCAGGAGGCCAAAGGATTGGAGTTTCAGCTTTAGCATCAGTCCTTCCAGTGAACATTCAGGACAGATCTCCTTTAGGATGGACTGGTTGAATTTCCTTGCAGTCCAAGGGGCTCCCAAGAGTCTTCTCTAACACCACAGTTCAGAAGCATCCCTTCTTTGGTACTCAGCTTTCTTTATAGCCCAACTCTCAGATCAATACATGGCTACTGGAAAAACCATAGCTTTGACTAGATGGACCTTTGTTGGTAAAGTTGGTAAAAAACTTGGACCTTTGTAGATAAAGTTGGTGGACACAGTCATAATAGAGGAAAGACTATATGAAGACAGAGAGATCATTATCTACAACCCAAGGGGAGAGGTTTCAACAGAAGCCAATCCTCCCTTCACCTTGATTTTAGGAAAAATCAAGCCTCCTAGACTCCAGACCTGTGAGAAAAGAAATTTCTGTTATTTAAGCCACCTAATCCATGCTCCCTTTTTAATGACACCCTAGGAAACTAATAAAGTGCCTATAAAAGTACATATTTTTATATTAGGAACTATTTATGGGTTATCTACTTGGTTACTTTGAGCTATCTGAATTATTGTTCATTTCAAATACGTAACATATATGTAGGAGAAAAAACAAAGGAGATTAGTCAAATTTTTAACCAGGGTTATCTCTGGGCATAGGTTTTAGGTTAAAGTATGCTTTTTTTGTGTGTCTTTTTGAGAACTTGTGTAATGATCATGAGTTACTCTTCTACCTAGGGAACTGTGCTTAATTGCTCAGTAAAGTCCGCCTCTTTACGACACCACGGACTGTAGCCCACCAGGCTCCTCTGTCTATGGGGATTCTCCAGGCAAGAATATTGGAGTGGTTTGCCATGTCCTTTTCCAGGGGTCTGCATAGGGAAAGAAGCCATTTAAAATTTTTATGAGAGTGCTAGTATGATTATAGATTGATGATCCTGCTGTGATACCCAGGTGAGGTTTGTGTGTAGATGAGTTTTGCAGTTTCTGATGCTCCTTATCTATTTTTGAATTGCTGTATCCTAGGCTTAGTCTGTAAAACATGCTTGTTTCTGAAAATAATGATTTGTTTGGATGATCCATTTGCCTCTTTTTGTCTTTTGTGCAATTGTAGTGAGAAGGCATTGTTCACATAGACTAGCAGAGTTCATACTATTCCTGTCACTGACAGTATTATTTGCAACTGCTTTTTTTTTTTAGCCTCTTCTAATTTCCACGCTACCACTTACTGTATTTCATTAAAACTGGTTTAGAAATGCAAGGCATATAATTAGATTGAGAAATATGCTATCGATTTAGTTTTCCATTATGTGTTATCACATGCACCAAAAAAAGCCATTTGGTACAATTGTTATGATTAAAACCACAAAAGAGATCTATTACATCAGACTTAGTTTTCAGTGCTTGATGCAGTGTAAACTATGAAAGAGAGGGGTTAATCTGTTTTTATTAGAGCTGCATATGTCATGTATCCATAAATGCCTATAGGCTAATAATTTCAATTGAATCTTCAGTAGACCAGAGGTTTTTTCAGGAAGTCATATTAAATAAAAATAAATCAATAGTTAAGTACTTCATTTTTAAGGTCGCTGGGGATCATAATCCTTTTCCAGCTCTGCACTGCGCAAAAACACATGCGCCAAATCTACACAAGATGGCTTTCTGTTGCAGGAAGGCTTACAAAGGGCAAAGAGCATGGATTTTAAAGTCAGACAGAAGCGGAGTCAAATCACAGTCCCACTGCTCTCTGGGAGAAAGTGGGATCACTGTTTAAAAAGTATGTACCTTGTGCCAGGCTGATGGAGACATCATTTTAGTCAGTTCCTACAAAACTGTTAAACTACTGGTTCAAGTTCATAGCCAGTAATTTATATGATTTTAGTTTATTTCACCTCCAAATCCATGCACTTTCTGCAGTATTATTTCTCCTTTGCTAATCAAGGATAATAATGTTTCTTCGTAAGGTAGTTTTGATGATCAAACAAGTTACTATCTGTATAAAATTGAGCATCCTACTTGGAATGTAATGCCAGTGAACACACTTACCCTTTCCCACCGATAATCTGAGTGAACCTAGAGGGTGTGCTAGTTTGGAAGAGAGATACTGTTACTCCTTACCCTTGCATACATAGGTAAGGATAATGTGGGTTGAAAAAAGTTATGATTACTGATATAGAAAAATCTTGCTTGTTAGAATAGCTTGGGAAATAGCTATAAATATTATCATATGGTAATTTTTAAAAGTTTTAAAAAATAGTCTTTATTTTTAGAGCAATTTTAAGTTTATAGCCAAATTGAGAATTGGTACAGAGTTTCCCATATATCCCTTGCCCAACACATGCATAGCTTCCCCCATTGTCAACATTCCCCACCAGAGTGGTACATCTGTTAAAACTGATAAACCTATATTGAACATCATTATCATCCAGAGCCCATAGTTTTCATAGTTTACTCTTGAGTGGTACATTTTATGAATTTGGAGAAATTTATAGTGACATGTATCCATTATCACAGAACCATACAGGGTAGTTTCACTTCTCCAAGAATCCTTTGGGCTTTATTTATTTATCACTCCTTCCCTCCTAATCCCTAGTAGCCACTGATATTTTTAACTTTTTTCTGTTTCAACAGTCTCACCTTTAGCAGGATGCCATATTGCTAAATCATATAGAATGTAGCCTTTTTAGATTGCTTTTGAAGGACTTCCCTGGTGGCTCAGACAGTTAAGCGTCTGTCTACAATGCGGGAGACTCAGGTTCAATCCCTGGGTCAGGAAGATCCCCTGGAGAAGGAAATGGCAATCCACTCCAGTACTATTGCCTGGAAAATCCCATGGACAGAGGAGCCTGGTAGGCTACATGTAGTCCATGGCGTCGCAAAGAGTCGGACACGACTGAGCGAATTCACTTCACTTCACTTCACTTCTCTTACTTAATAATATGTGTTTAAGGTTCCCTCATCTTTTCATGGCTTGATAGCTTATCTCTTTTTAGTGCTGGATAATATTCCATTGTCTGTATGTAACATAGTTTATTTATCCAGTCACCTACTAATGGACATCTTGCAAATCCAATTATGATAAAAGCTGCTATCAACATCCAAGTGCAGGTGTTTACATGGACATATTTCAACTCCTTTTGATAAATACCAAAGAGTGTGATTACTGGATCATTCGATTAGAGTATGTTCAGTTTTATAAGAACCAGCAAACAGTTTTCCAAAGTGGCTGTACCATTTTGCACCCCCACCAGCAAGGAACGAGAGCTCTTGTTGTTCCACATCCTCACCAACATTTGGTGAAGTCAGTGTTCTGAATTTTGGACATTGTAATAGCTGTGTAATGATATTTCACTGTGTTTTAATTTGCCCTTTTCTGATAAACCATAATGTGGAATGTTACATATGCTTATTTGCCATCTGCTTGTTTTCTTCGGTGAGGTGTATTTTAAGGTTTTTGGTCTATTTTTTAAAAAATATAAATTTATTTATTTTAATCGGAGGTCAATTACTTCACAATACTGTATTGGTTCTGCCATACATCAACATGAATCCACCACAGGTGTACACGTGTTCCCCATCCTGAACCCCCCTCCCTCCTCCCTCCCCGTACCACCCCTCCGGGTCGTCCCAGTGCACCATCCCCAAGCATCCAGTATCATGCATTGAACCTGGACTGGTGATTCGTTTCATATATGATATTATACATGTTTCAATGCCATTCTCCCAAATCATCCCACCCTCTCCATCTCCTAGCAGATGAATGGATAAGAAAGCTGTGGTACATATACACAATGATCTATTTTCAATTAGGTTGTTTATTTTCTCATTACTAGGTTTTATGTCTATTCTTTTTATCTTCTTTGTATATAGTTTGTGTATTTCTGACAATAGTCCTTTTTAGATACTTCTTTTGCAAATGTTTTCTTCCAGTCTGTGGTTTATTTTTTCATTCTTTTGACAGCATCCTTGGTTCATGATCTATTTCTGGGGAACCTAACTTAGGATATTTCATTGGTCAACTGTTGTTGCAATAGTGCTAGATAGAAGAGGTCATTATAATCTCAGGGGCTTACCACATCAAATATTTTATTTTTACTAACAAGTTGGCTAGGGAAGCTCTACTTAGTTTAAGGATTAAGTATAAGCCACATGTCTTCCCTTGTGGGACCAAGAGTTATCCAGGGCATCCCCTTCTCAAGACAAAGCCAAGCCAAACAAGCACATTCAAAGCCTTTGCTCACATTATATTTATTGCTCAAACATTTCATTTACCAAAGTAAATGACCTGTACCAAAGGCACATGGCAAAGAGCATGGATACAAAATTCTATTGCCAGAGCAGGATAAGGAAGAGAGCAAAGGATACTGTACAGGCAAACCAACAATTTTGTACTCAAATTTACAATAAGCCAGGTGTGGTAAGTTGAATAATGGCCCATTAGATGGCCATGTTCTAATTCCTGGAACTTCTGAATGTAGCAAAAGTGACTTTTCAAGTGTGATTAAATTAAGAGTTTTGAGATAGGGAGATTTCCAAGATTATATAGGTGAGCATAATGAAATTACAAGCATCCTTATTAGAGGCAGGAAGGAAGTCAGAAAGTAGAGAAGACACTGCTCTGCTGATTTTGAAGATGTAAGCAGCCATGAGCAAAGGAATGTCAGCAATCTCTATAAGCTAGTAAAGGCAAGGAATGGATTAACCCCTGGAATATCCAGAAGGAAATAGTCTTGTCAGCATTTTGATTTTAGTCCTGTAATATTCATCTGATTTCTGACTTCCAGAATTGTAAGAGAATAAATGCATGTTGTTTAAAATTACTAAATTTGTGATAATACTATCTGTATGAAACTAATATACCATATGATTTATTTACATATTTCCCCCTAACACTTTAACCCTATATGGTATGCATTGTTCTTCCTATTTTTAAAGAGGAGCATCCTGAAGTTCCAAAACATTAAATAATTGGCCTAAGATCATACAGCTGACAAGTTATCAGAGTCACCACTGAAGCGTGGGTCAAACTTCAGTATCAATGTCCTTGCTGTCAAAGCATTAGTTCAGCTTCTGTTTTATGTTAATGGATAAATTAAATAATAAAAAAATAAACACTAGATCCTTCATAATTTAGCAGGAGGAGATGGAGAAAATAAAATTTCTTTAACAATTGCCTCTCTCCACTGCAGCTTTATTGATGTATAACTGACATATAACATTCTGTAACTTTAAGATATACACATTTATTTCATATACATATGCATTACTAAATGACTTTAACACAACCATCAACTCACATGATTACTGTTTTGTGGGAGAGTAAGAAAAATTAAGATCCACTTTCTTAGCAACTTTCAAGTGTATTATATAGTATTATTTACTGTAGTTACTATGCTGTAACTAGATCCCCAAAACTTATTTATCTTATAACTTGAAGTTTGTATTTTGAGACCAAAATCCCACCACTTCCCCCACAATCAATTCCTTGGCAATCATCATTTTACTCTCTGTTTCTATAAATTTGAATTTTTTAGATTTCATGTATAAGTGATATTACACAGTATTTATTTTTCTTTGACTTATTTCACTTGGCATGATGCCTTTAAATTCCATCCATGTTTCAAGTGGCAGGATTGCATTCTTTTTTATGGCTGAACTCCATTATATATATATATATATGCCACATTTTCTTTATCCATTCATTTACTGATGGAAACTAAGGTTGCTTCCTTGTCTTGACTATTGTGGAAATGCTGGAGTGAATTTGGGGATACAGATGTCTTTTTGAGATAATGATTTAAGTTCCTTTGTATATATTCCCAGAAATGGGAACATACAGTAGTCCAACATTTAATTTGTTGAGGGACTTCCATATTGTTTTCCATAGTGTATTTTTCCAAGTTTGTATTCCTTCCAACAATGCGTCCACATTCTTGCCAACATTTATCTATTGTCATTTTGATTATAGCCATTTTAACTGGTGTGAGGTGATAGCTTATTCTGGTTTTAATTTGTATTTCCCTGATAATTAGTTATGTTGAATTCTTTTCATGTACCTGTTGGCAATTTAAGTGTCTTCTTTGGAAAAATGTCTATTTAGGTCCTCTGCCCAGTTTTTAATCAGATTATTTGTGTTTTTCTATGGGAATTGAATGAAATCCTTCATCAGATACATGGTTTCCAAATATCTTCTCCCATTGCACAAGCTACCTTATCATTTTGTTCATTGTCTGTTTCTTTAGCTAGGCAGAAGCTTTTTAGTTCTATGTCCTGTTTTACTTTCATTGCTTTTGCTTTTGGTGCTATAGCCAAAAAATCCATTGCCAAGACCATTGTCAAGGAGCTCTTTTCCTATATTTCCTTCAAAAGTTCTACGGTTTCATGTATTCCATTTAAGTCTTTAATCCATTTGATTAATTTTGTGTTTGGTATAAAATAAGGGTCCAGTTTCATTTTTTAGTTTTTCTCCTGCCTGAATATCTAATTTTTCAGCACAATTTATTGAAGAGACTACCCTTTCCTCATTCAGTCTTCTTGTCTCCCTTTAAAAATATAAGTTGAACATACATGTTTGGGTTTATTTCTGGGTTATTGATTCTGTTCCATGGGTCTATGTGTCTGTTTTTTTATGCCATTAAATGCTGTTTTCAATGCTACAGTTTTTGTGTTATAGTTTAAAATATAGATTGCAATGTCTTCATCTCTATTATTCTCTCTCAGGGTTGATTTAGTTATTTCAGGTCTTTTGTTGCTCCCTATGAATTTTAAGATTGTTTGTTCTATTTCTGTGAAAAATGCCATTCGAATTGTGGTAGGGATTCAGCTGAATCTTTGGATGACTTTGAGTAATATGACACCTTAACATTATTAATTCTTCTGATCCATGAACACGAATCTTTCCATTTATTTATAACTTCTTATTAATAAATTTCTTTTGCTACAGTCTTAAGAGTTGTTAGGTTACAAATCTTTAATCTCCTGGATTCAATTTATTCCTTTTATTGTTTTTGATACAACCACAAACAGGATTATTTTCTTTCTTTTTCAGATAGTTTGTTGTTAGTGTAAAGAAACACAGCTGACTTTTTGTTTCATATCCTGTAACTTTACTCAAAGTTTTATTGGCTCTAACAGGTGTTTTTCTTTTTTTGTATTTTATATGTATAAGATCAAGTATCTGCAAATATAGACAATTTTACTTTTTTCTTTCCAATTTGTATGTTTTAATTTCTTTTTCTTGACCAATTGCTCTCACTGAAATGTCTAGTACTTTGTTGAATACTAGGTGTCATATGGGCAGCATATAATAGGATCTTATATTTTATCCATTTAAAGTGGACATCCTTGTCTTATTCCTGATCTTAGAGGAAAATCTCTTAATCTTTCAATTATGAGTATGACATTAGCTTGTTTCATATTTGGTCCTTATTTTGTTGAGGTATGTCTTTTTGTACACAATTTATGAGAATTTTTATCATGAAAAGATGTTAAATTTTGTCAGATGCTCTTCATGTATCTTTTGAGATGATCATGCATTTCAATCTTTCATTCTGTCACTGTGATGTATCACATTTATTAACTTGCAAATATCAAACCATCTTTGCATCTCAGGGATAAATTTTACTTGATCATGGTGTATGATCTTTTTTTTTCCTTTAAATTTATTTAGTTTTAATTGAAGGATAACTGCTTTACAATATTGTGTTGGCTTCTGCCATATATCAGCATGAATCAGCCATTGATATACATATGGCCCCTCCCTTTTGAATCTCGTCCACCTCCCATGCTATCACACCCTTCTATGTTATTATAGAGCACCAGTTTGAGCTCCCTGAGTCATAGAGCAAATTCCCACTGGCTATTTATTTTACATATGGTTGCTATTGAATCTGTTTGCTAGTATTTGTTGAGAATTTTTGCATCTATATTTATCAGGGATATTGGCTTTTATATCAGGGTAATACTAGACTCATGAAATGAGTTTGAGAGTGTCCTTCCTCTGCATTTTTTTTTTTGATGAAATTGGTGAAAATCTGTTAGCATTTGCTTAATATACTTAGGTGCTTTGATGTGGATACATATATATTTACAACTGTTTATTCATTTGATGAATTGACCCCTTTTTCATTACATAATGACCTTATTTCCTCTTTATAATTTTTGACTCAAAATTTATTTTTATGATAAATATAGATACCCCTACTCTCTTTTGGTTTCTATTTGAATGGAATATTGTTTTTACATCCTTTCACTTTAAGTTAATATGTGTCTTTAAAGGTTAAGTGGATGTCTTGTAGGCAGCATATAGTTGGATCTTATATTTTATCTATTTAGACACTCTGTGTCTTTTTATTGGAGAATTTAATCCATTTACAGTTAAATTAATTATTTAATGTAATTATTTAAAGTATTTATTATCAAATGAGGTGTTACCGGTGAGATTTTACTAAATTTTTTCTGGCTGTTTGTAGCCCCTTACTCCTTTCTTCCTTTTTGAATCGATGATTCTCTTTGCTTTGATTCCTAATCTTAATCTCTTATGTATCTGCTATACATTTTTGCTTTGTAGTTACCAGGAGACTTACATAAAACATCTCAAAGATGTAAGTCATTTTAAGCTGATACCGACTTAATTTGATTACATACAAAAACCTTATCATTTTACTCCCGTTTCCACATTTTATGTTTTTGATCACAATTTTAATTTACATGTGCATCAACAAGTTATTGTGGCTATAGTTATTTTTAATACTTTGCCTTCTAATGTTTATACTAGAGGTCAGTGGTTAATATACCACCATATTACTCTATTAAAATATTCTGAATTTGACTGTAGACTCATTTTATCATTGTGTTTTATATTTTCTTATGTTTTCATGTTACTAATTAGCATTCTTTCTTTTCAGCCTGAATATTTCTTGATAAATTTCTTCAGATTTTGTTTATCTGAGAAAATCTTTATTTCTCCTTCATTTCTGAAGGATAGCTTTTCTGGGTAAAGTATTTTTTGTTGGACACCTTTCCTCCCTTTCAGCACTTTGAATAAATCATCCTACTTTATCCTGACTGGCAATGGTTCTGCTGATAAATCAGCCTTATGGGGGTTCTTTTGTATTGGAGAAGTTTTTTTCTCTTGCTGTTTTAAAAATTCTATTTTCATCTTTGATTTGACAGTTTTATTATAATGTGTCTTAGAGAGGATTTCTTTGAATTGAATGTGTTTAGAATATGAGTTTCATTAATTTGGATATCAAATCTTTCCCTATATTTGTTTAGTTTTCAGCCATTATTTCTTTAAATAAACATTCCTCCCCTCTCTATTTATCTCCCTTTTCTCCTTTCTTCTCAGACTTAATAAACACATAGATTATATATTTTCATGATATCCCACAGTTTGCATAGGCTTTTTTTCCCTCATTTTAATTCTTTTTTTCTTTGACCTCTTTTGGTAAGATAATTTCAAATCATCTTCTACCTTAGCATTTTTTGTGTGTGTGTGGTTAATCACATCTGATGGTGATTTTTCAGTTTATACATTTTATTCTTTAGCTCCAGAAATTCTGTGTGTGTGTGTGTGTGTGTGTGTGTTTTGGTAATAATTTCTAACTTTCAGTTAAATGTCTAATTTTATTTGTGTATTGTTTACTTGATTTTGTTGAATTGTATTTCTGCATTTTCTTAGCTCACTGAGGTTTCATAAAACAACTGTTGGGCAAATGGCAGATCTCCATTTCTTTGAGGTCAGTTACTGGAAAGTTAACATGTACTTTTAGTGTGTCGTGTTCCCTTGAACTTTCATGCTTCTTGAAGTCATGCATTGTTTTCTTTAGATTGAATAAAGAGTCATCTCCTCCAGTCTTTGTTGACTGGTGTCAGGAGGGAAATATCTTCCATGAACCCTGTTGGGGATTCTGAGGACCCCTTGACACCTTTCCAATATGCCTACTCCATACTTCTTATTCCCTCTCGTGAAGGAATTCTTAGGATTGTGTATGTTCTCTTGTTCCTGCAGAGCCAGCTCTGGAGCTGATGGGCTCCCTCCCATTTGTTTCCCTAGGGTGGTGCTCAGTGCTCAAATTTGTAGACTTTCTCCCAATCTTGGAGAATTTGGCTAGCTTTTTATACATGCTCACAGGCTGCTTGCAAAGGCTTACTCTTGTTTTCCTCAAGGACCTGCATCAGGACCAACCATGAGGTGGGGGTGTGGTAGGTGGTATATGAGACACACTGAACACTGGGGAGTGCAGGCTTCCTGATGGAGTCTGCTTTGCAATTACTCAGATCTGTGTCCCTCTGATGTCCTCTGAGAGGGGTGGCTGTTGCTCTCCCAGTGGTTCTCCACCCCTTAGTTGTGCAGCACACAATATTCTAAGTGGGGCAAGGAAGAGGTGGGTATTTTTGGCAGCATTTTTTATAGCTGGGGAAGCCAGGTGCTCGGTGACATTCTCTTACTTTTCTTTTGTGGGAGAAATTAAGAGCCTAACTGCTTTTTTTGGGGGAGGAGTCAGTATTAGAAAGTTGGGCTTCCCTGGTGGCTCAGATGGTAAAAAGAATCTGCCTACAATGTGGGAGACTTGGGTTTGATCCCTGGGTTGGGAAGATCCCCTGGAGGAGAGCATGGCAACCCACTCCAGGATTTTTGCCTGGAGAATCCCCATGGACAGAGGAGCCTGGTGGGCTGCAGTCCATGTGGTGGCAAAGAGTTGGACATGACTGAGCAACTAAATACATTAGAAAATTATCATGTTTCTTTGGTACTAAACTCTACCACCTTTAGTTAAGGGTGACGCAGGTAAAGTGGAATTGTTTCTCTTACCCTCTTCAATATGTCCAGTATCATTTTTCCCTCAGTTTTGTGTTAGAGTTTCTCTGCTGGACTACTATAATTGTCTAAAGACACTCTTGTCCATGGACAATTGTCAGAATCAAGGTTCTTTGTGGGTGAGATGGTAGAAAATTCCTATTTTGCCATTTTGATGATGTTACTCTCTAACAATCACCTTTGCTTTTGTGGTAAAGCTACAGATTTCACACCAACCAGTTTTAGCAGAAACAGTGATGAGCTCCTTGGGAATAAAGGTATCATACTGCTGCTTCTTTTTTTTATTTATACTGAATTCTCAGAGTTTATTCATCTTACAAATGACAGTATTTACGCTTTGAACATTATATCCCCATATCCCTCCTCACACCTCTCGCAGACACCTTCCTGTTTTCAGGAGTTCAACTCTTTTTTTTTTTTTTTGTTCTTGAGTAACTAATAATTATCAAAGATTATAACTGTATAGTATTGAAAAGCATAGAACAAACTATTCTGCTATAAAAAAAGAACATATTTTACTTTTTCTACCTAAAGAGATGGATGAACCTAGAGCCTATTATACAAAGTGAAGTCAGAAAGAGAAAAATAAATATTGTATATTAATGCATATACACATGAAGAAGGGAATGAATTTCACACCAACCGGTTTTAGCAGAAACAGTGATGAGCTCCTTGGGAATAAAGGTATCATACTGCTGCTTCTTTTTTTTTATTTATACTGAATTCTCAGAGTTTATTCATCTTACAAATGACAGTATTTACGCTTTGAACAGTATATCCCCATATCCCTCCTCACACCTCTCGCAGACACCTTCCTGTTTTCAGGAGTTCAACTCTTTTTTTTTTTTTTTGTTCTTGAGTAACTAATAATTATCAAAGATTATAACTGTATAGTATTGAAAAGCATAGAACAAACTATTCTGCTATAAAAAAAGAACATATTTTACTTTTTCTACCTAAAGAGATGGATGAACCTAGAGCCTATTATACAAAGTGAAGTCAGAAAGAGAAAAATAAATATTGTATATTAATGCATATACACATGAAGAAGGGAATGACACCCCATTCCAGTATTCTTGCCTGGAAATCCCATGGACAGAGAAGCCTGGTAGGCTGCAGTCCCTGGGGTCACTGAGAGTTGGACATGACTGAGCGACTTCACTTTCACTTTTTACTTTCATGCATTGGAGAAGGAAATGGCAACCCACTCCAGTGTTCTTTCCTGGAGAATCCCAGGGACAGGGCAGTTTGGTGGGCTGCCATCTATGGGGTTGCACAGAGTCAGACATGACTGAAGCGACTTAGCAGCAGCAGCATATACATATGGAATAAAAAAGATGGTACTGATGAACCTATTCGTGGGCAGCAATAGAGGTGCAGATATAGAGAACAGACTTATGGACACAGTGGGGGAAGGAAAGATTGGGACGAATTGAGAGAATAGCATGGAAACATGTATATTACCATATGTAAAACAGGTAGCAAGTGAGAATTTGCTGTGTAAACGAGGGAGCTCAATCCAGTGTTCTGTGATAGGTATTGTGCTTCTTAGTATGATGTTATTGCCTGAACTGTGTTCTCTTAAATTCATTTTTTGAAGCTTTAATCTCCAATGTAATTAGATTTTGAGATAGGATCTTTCAGGAGATAGTTAAGACTAAATGAGATCATCAGGATGAAGTTAAACTCAGTAGGGACTGGTGTCCTAATGAGAAGTGGAAGACACTAGAAGCATACATGGAGAAAATGACATGTCAGGACACAGTGAGAAGGCATTTGTCTGAAAATTAAAGAGAGCCCTCAAGAGAAAACAACACTGCCAGCACCTTGATCTTGAATTTCTAGCCTCAAGAACTGTGAAAAATAAATTTATGTTGTTTAAGCTACCTAGTCTGTGGTATTTTGTTATGGCAGCACTTACAGACTAATAGAGACAACATCTGGCCTCTTTTACCTTTATGGAGGCTTCAAAGAATATTTGATTTGTTCTCAAAAGTTTCAATAATTCATACCTTTTATAATGGTAAATAATAATTTTTATTTAAAGAAACAGTAGTGTAAATTAAACTGTTGGGATTTAAGAGCAGTATATCTTTTCATACCATAGAAAAGACCTGGAGAAGAAGAGATCTGAAAAATGGGAAGGCAAGGAGGAAAATTTGCTATAGAGAAAGTCCCAGTTTTTTCTTTCTGATGCTAAGTGCAAACCTGATATATTTTCTATCTTTCATATACATATCAACAGCAGCAGAGCCACAGTCACAGCCTGAGGACCTCTGAAAGAAAATGTGTAGGGAGTCATTTACCCAGAAAGAAAATCACACACTCCCAAAAAGGACATTAAAGAAATTGCAAATAGGCAAGCATATATTATTTATTGAACTCTAAGCTCTATGGGATTTCTTTGGAAGGAACGATGCTGAAGATGAAACTCCAGTACTTTGGCCACCTCATGCGAAGAGTTGACTCATTGGAAAAGACTCTCATGCTGGGAGGGACTGGGGGCAGGAGAAGAAGGGGATGACAGAGGATGAGATGGCTGGATGGCATCACTGACTCAATGGACGTGAGTCTGAACGAACTCTGGGAGTTGGTGATGGACAGGGAGGCCTGGCATGCTGCGATTCATGGGGTCACAAAGAGTCGGACACAACTGAGCGACTGAACTGAACTGAAGCTCTATGTTATGCAAGATGCTGAGCCATTTATAGAGTTACATACATTATTTCACAAGTCGGGTTTCATTTTACTGCACTCATTTATTTGTATGTTGGTCTTCCTTCTTGAAATGTGAGTTCTTGTCCTCAGCATTCATGTCCAACTTGTTTCTGTATCTTTGGTGCCTGGCACAATGCATGACACAGCAAGGGCTAAGATTCTATGACTGAATACAGGCATGGACAGGTGGATGGATAAATATCAATTGCTATCACTAAGGTTAGGTGCATGACATATGGAGCAGAGAGGCAAAACAGAGTAGGAGAAAGAAGGGTTTGGGAAATAGACATATATGCTAGGTAGGAGATAGGCTAGGTGTGAGATAATAAACTGATCTTCAGTTCAGTTTAGTTCAGTTGCTCAGTCATGTCTGACTCTGCAACCCCATGGACTGCAGCATGCCAGGCCTCCCTGTCCATCACCAACTCCTGGAGTTTACCCAAACCTATGTCCATTGAGTTGGTGATGCCATCCAACTATCTCATCCTCTGTTGTCCCCTTCTCCTCCTGCCCTCAATTTTCCCCAGCATCAGGATCTTTTTAAATGAGTCATCTCTTCACATCAGGTGGCCAAAGTATTGGAGTTTCAGCTTCAACAGAAATTCTAGTTAATAAATTCAAGGATGGATCAGAAATGTGTGGGTTGGTGCCATAGTTCAAGCAAGTGGTGAGGAGTTCTCCAGAGTTAAAGGATCTGTGAGCTGTCCTTCAGATGTTGTAGGCACGTACTCCTGAGACTGTTGGGCTAGACATTTCTGGTCTACAAAGTTGCTGATTTAGTAAAACAAACAAACAAACAAAAAAGCCAAGAAAAATATGTATCTAAAATGTTTGGTTACCTAAGATTGAAGAGTAATCAGAATTTTCTGGCTAATGTCAGCACTTTTTTTTTTTTTTTTAATCAACAGATGCGCAGATTTAGCTAATCATCCTCCTCAGTCTGGTTGACTCTCATCATCAGCCTTTGTAGGTGCCCTTTTACTTTCTGTTACATTTTTGTACTCTCTCCCTTCATTCTCTTTCCCTGCCTCTACTCTCTACTGTTTCCTCCCTCTCCACAGTTGTCACACAAATGGTATATTTGATATATGCCCTTCTGAATCCCCTGCCACACAAAAGGCAATATCACACACTATTTAAGAATGGAGACATTGGAACCTCAGTTCCATCCCTCACTCTACCAGTGGATCTTAGCAAGCTGTTTAGCATCTCCATTCTTCAGTTTCCTAATTTATGTCTCATTATTGGATAATTAAATTAATTGATATATAATACAGCGTAAAATTAGTGCCTGGCATAAAGTAAGTGCTTGTAAACCCTTGAAAACATACAGTTTGTGTTTTAAATGGATATAAACTAGTAAGTTATATTTAGTTTACATTCATTGCTGTTAAGGTCTATGAGTATTGACAGTTCGTGGTGGCAGGAATCTACTACCATAGTACCACACACAAAAGTCTCATTGTCCTAAAAATCCTGGTGCTTCCCCTAATCAACCCTTCTCCTCTACAACTCCCTGATCTGTTCGCTATCTCTATCATTTTGCCTTTTCTGAAATGTCAATAAAATGAGATTTTAGAGTATGTAGCTTTTCGAGCTGGCTCCTTTCATATAACAGTATACATGTAAGACTCATTGGTGTTGTTGCATGAATTAATAGCTTAATTCTTTTCTGTCACTGCCTTGTGTTCCATTTTATGGATTAGCACAGTTTGGTTACCATTCATCTATTGAAGGACATCTTGATTGCTTCCAAGTTTGGGCAATTATAAATAAAATTGCTAAAAACATTTCCATGCTGCTTTTTGTGCAAACATTGTTCCTAGTTTAATCAGGTATAAGATGGATAGCTGGTGAGAAGTTGCTGTGTAGCACAGGGAGCCTAGTCTGGTGCTCTGTGATGACCTGGAGGGATGAGATAGGGGGAGGGTAGGGAGGGGATGTATGTATAACTATGGCTTATTTGCATTATTGTGTGTCAGGAATCAACACAACATTGTAAAAATTAAAAAAAATTATTTAAAAAGAGAAAATGAAAAATGAAATTGGCTAGTATTTTATTTTCTCATTTTGATATGTGAATTTGGTAACAAGTATGTATTAGTTTCATAAAATGAATAGAGTTGTTTTACTGTATTATTTTTCTATTCATAAAAGTACTTGTTTATGATTAGAATATTTATTTCTTAGAAATTTGGTTTAATTCATTGAAAATCTGTCTATACTGTGGCTATTTAGGTAAATCAGAGGTTTTTGGTTACCATTTTATTTTTAAAAATATTTATTGATTCATTAAAATTTATAGTTTTAGATACCAGTTTTAGAATTTTATATTTTTCTGGAAACACAAATTTTATATATGTTCTCAGAAGTATTATTGTTTTTATAAAAAACATCTGTTATATCTCTATTTCTCTTTTTTTCCTTCTCTGTATGTGTGTGTGTTCTTGTGCCTATATGTGTATTTTCTTCTATGTCAGTTTGTCCTTGCTAGAGATTTATTTATATTATTAATATTTTTTAAAAAATACACTGCTATTTATCTGTTTTTTCTTTTTCATCTATTTCTGTTCTTTATTTTTTGTTGTTGTTTCTTTGTGTTTATCTTAATATTCTTTTTTTAACTTTTCTTTTTTTGTAATTCTGCAACAAAAATCCAGGTAACATAGCATTTATCCTCTTAACATATTTTAAAACTTACAGTATAGTACTGTTATCTATATGCATATGTGATATGCATTTGCATATTCTTGTACAGCAGATTTCTAAAATTTTTTCATCTTGCGTGGTTAAAATTCTATACTCTTTGAGCAGCAACTCCCCAATTCCCTCTCTCCCTAGCCCCTGGCAACCACCATTGTATTTACTGCTTCTATGAGTGACAAGTTTAGA
Source organism: Aepyceros melampus (assembly GCA_006408695.1). Classification (NCBI taxonomy): domain Eukaryota; kingdom Metazoa; phylum Chordata; class Mammalia; order Artiodactyla; family Bovidae; genus Aepyceros; species Aepyceros melampus. The sequence goes on along the minus strand of SJXQ01000579.1, from coordinate 338 downwards.
CACCTCATGTAAATGGAATCATATAGTATTTGTCTTTTGTGATTGATTTTTTTCACTTAGTATAAGATCTACAGTGTTGTAGTATATGACAGAACTTTCTTCTCTGTTAAGGCTGAATAACATTTCATTGTGTGTTTATATTACATTTTTCTTATTCATTCATCCTTGATGGATATTTACATCATTTCTACACTTGGCTATTGTAAGCAGTGCTGCAATGGGCATGGAGGTACAAATATCTCTTCAGGATAGTGTTTTCAACACTGGTGAAAGAAATCAAAGAGGACACTAATAGATGGAGAAATATACCATGTTCATGGATCGGAATAATCAATATA